>CM018686.1:62230020-62830020 GCA_009363875.1 Mikania micrantha | reverse complement strand
GTTATATCCACAACTAAAAGATTAACATATCAAGCTTCGCCATGAAACTCATGGTCCCTCCACTTGATATGTTAACAAAAGTTAAAAGAAATCGAGGCTTCGCCATGAAACTCATGGTCCCTCCACCTTGATTCTTATATTGTCTGCCCCAAAACCAGGGGACTTTCCTAAAAACTATTGTTTGAAGAGTTATATCATCAGAAAACAAGAACCACAAATGATTAAAAAGATGGGCTCAAACCTTCGCATCATTGTCATCATCGCCCATCGTAACCTCCTGCACCATTGCACCAGCTTCTGCACCTGTTACCTCCACATCGCCTGCCTTGCTGGTCTCACCCACCTCACCAGCCTTGTTTACTTCCACAGAAGCTTCAGCCTTGTCACCAGCCAGGTTCGCCAATATTCTGCCCCATTCCTTCATATTCTTGGCCAGAGAGTCCACGCCTTCAGCTTTGGCCTGATTCACCAGTTGGATTTTGGCCCTTAGCACAGCAATGGCAGCAGACTTCATGGCTCCATCAATATGTTCTTTGAACTGGAGCTTGTGAGTGGCTTCCATCTCTTTCATCTGTTTTTTAGCTTTGGCTAGCTCCTTCTCGTAGTGACCGGCTTTGGCTGTGAAGATTTTCTTCTGATCTTCCAGGTCTTCCAGCTGCTTATCAATTTGTTCTTTCTCAGAGGCGTACTTAGCAGAGACCTACAAATTAGGGATCATTAAGAATATGTAGGGATATTGTGCTAACAGATAGAATAATTAGCATACCTTTTTCAGAAGATCAGGAATGGACAGGTCAGATGGCTCTTCAAGATCCACAGTGTCTACCCCTTTGCGTTTCTTTGTAGTCTTCGAGGAACGGGTAGTCATGGCACGTGACTTGGGGGCAGCAGGACTGGTTTTCTCCTTCTTCACAGCAAAGAAGGTGTCAAGGTCTTCAAGATTGAAAGTTGATTCTACAAAATAAATCGGAATAGTTAGAAATAATTAAGAATATTTAGGAATGTCAAAATATTTTTAAATATACCTGAGGCCATTGGAGTGATTGCTTCGAGGTTAGCACCAAACTTTCTGTACTGTTCGTCAATCTTCAGCAATGAACGAATTCTGTTCCTACTTTCTTCTTCTTCGGTAACAAGTGATTCAAATTTTGGAGCTGTAAAAAAAATAAAATAAATAAAATAAAAGCATAATAAGTAAAATTGTACGATAACGAGTCTTGATTAACAAGGAAAATCCTAAAAATCCTACCATTTTCTACCCATTTCAAAGGAAGGATTTCCCCATGAGGGATAGAACTTCTTTTCACGAAAAAGAACCTATTTCTCCACTCATCTTCATTAAACGTAATTCCAGAAACTAAGATAGGAGCCCCACTTCTCCTTTGAAGAACAAAACGGGATGACCCGTGGGTCCTAAGTTGATACATCAGAGAGATTTCAGGGATACCAATTTCTAAACCAAAGTAATGATTTAGTTGGTCGAGAGTATGAAGAAGACGCCATCCCATAGGCATGAGTTGTGAAAAACAAAGCTTAGTGATCAAGAAAAAAATTAAGAATGAGGTCGGGGAAAGGAAATTTTAAACCTAAAGTAAAGGGGTATTCTGGAAAACATACCCAAGTAGGTGAAACATGATCAGCCTTAAGATTTTCAGAAAAAGGATGAAATATGGTTTCATCAGGAAATATTTTAGAAAGTCGCAGCAGATCAATTCTATCATCATTCAAAACATTTCTGTTTTGACGATTCAGAGTTAGAATATTTTGATCGGCGAAATCGTTTGAGTCAAAATCGGAGGAAGAAGATGATCCAGACATTTTCAAGAAAAAAGAAAATAAAATTCGGAGAAGAAAGTGAGAGAAACTTACAGCAAGATCCGATTGATGAAGATGGCATCAAATGGAAGAAGTGTGATCATTATATCCTGCAACAAACGGCTGGAATTTGTGGGAAACCGCCATATTCATAACCGTTTGACAGCTATCACATCACATTTAAAATTTGAAATTTGAATCAAGGAGCCAATATAAACGGTTATTTACAAATTCTTATCACCTATTTGAGCGGTAATAAGAATTTGGGGGCAATTGTTATACCTGTAAAAATTTGTCCTTATAATTCAGAATAATTCGGGATTTGGAATATTTCAGGATATGGAATATTCCGAAATAATTAGGGATATTTGCATATATAAATTTATG
This sequence comes from Mikania micrantha, assembly GCA_009363875.1. NCBI lineage: Eukaryota > Viridiplantae > Streptophyta > Magnoliopsida > Asterales > Asteraceae > Mikania > Mikania micrantha. The sequence continues at coordinate 62,827,818 of CM018686.1, read as the reverse complement.
TGATCTGGTGACTTGAATAATAAATAATGATAATATATATTTCATTGTTGTTATTTTGTTATTCGACATATGCTACTAATATTTGAATTGAGTCAACATATTATGTGTAACAACTATGCCTATTTATCCGGAATAAGAAGAAAAACGTGGACTACATGCTAACGTTCATTAGGAGTGCTCGATACCTGATTGGATACTGGACCGAGTTATGAGGAACAAGCTTTGACTACCGTTGTATTGATTTTTACTATAAAATGAGGCGATATCGATCTAGGAAAGACACACGACTCACTTTGTTTACTTCTGATTATTTGTTGTTCACATTCTCGGCATTCAAAGTTCAGAAACACTTGGTGATCGATCAATCGCGCTCTTGTATTGTAATTTTGTATATTTCATATTAATAAGAACAAGGCAGAGTGACGATTGTCACCTCCCGAGTTTTTTTTATGCCGGCAATCCTGAGGGATTAAGGGCTTTTCCTCGTATAAATCTCGTGTGCAAGCTGTTTATTTCATTTTATATTCTGAAATATCCCTAGGGATCCTCAGGGATATTTGAGGATATCTTTAACATTTATCTAGTTTATTCGATATATTTGTTTGTTAAACACAATACTCCACTAAACTAATTCGGTTTTGCTAAAAGTTATACTTGCTAATTTTTACCCAAAACACCTTGTTTTTAGCATTTATATTATTACTGAAAAAAAAGGTTTCAGAATGGTAAAATAGTCATCTTGCATATTCATTCAGATGTTCAACAAAATAGTCTTAACTGGTTTAGCACTTAATGGTTCAGACCCTTTTAATCATTCAGACATCTTAACCATTCAGCACTTACTGATTCAGATGCTACCAAACAGCCCATTCGATTTATGATTTTGTATATTTATTGATCTAAGCCAACTAATGATAAAACCAATATTCCCAATTACAATTACCAATTAGTGTTAATAATTCAATCATCATTCACTATTTAACAATATGAAACTGAAAAATGATAAATGTTCAATTGAACTAATCAACATAAATCGTTCAACCTAATATGAAATCAAACATACAAACATAAGCAGATCCAAAAATCTATTAATGTTTGCATCCAATCATAGATGAAATGACAAGAAAAACTAACCCTAACTAGCTGTTCACTCGGGTATGATTACGGGTGATTTAGCCTTGAATCTGCATCATGAATTGATCTGATCTTGATTCAGTAGTGTCTGATATGATCATAATGGTTAATTTGTGATTTCATAAGCCCTAGAACTTCCCTAATATCATAAAAAGTCATCCCAAATGTTGATATTACAAAACCCTAGGTTTTGGAGCTTAAATAATTGCCAAAAATCGTGAAAACACGACTTTTTTGGGGCCTCGGCGCATCATACGCCGATACTAGTGTATCATACGCTAGCATCAGTTTGTACACCATTTTTGATCTGTTTTACGCCACGAATACGCCATACTGATATGCCACTTCTGGAAAAACTTCGTTTTCTTTATTTTAAGCTTCTAGATATCTTTTCACGTATCCTTAGATCCTTAATGTTCCAAGATATATAAACTCCATCTGAGCACCTGAAATCATATAACGTACAACCAATAACTGTATTCCATGCAATTGTTTAATAAAAACACACAATTACGTGCATAAAACACATGAAAAATACTCAAACCATTAGTAAGTTTACTTTGAAACAATCACAAATCAAGTAATCAATGAACGTAACATGAATACATTAGAGAAACACATATAAACACAATAATAATTGAAGAACAAACAACAATCGACATGCCATGAATTTGTCAAGCTTTGGATTGTCCCTTAAGCAAGAACATGCATTAGAACTCCAGCAGGTGGTGGTGGGTAAGATTTGATGACAACTGTGATGGTGGTAGGGGGAGGTGGTTGAAGTTAGAGTTATAATATGATGATGATGGTAAAAGATAGGTGTAAAGAACATAAAATGTGATGATATAACGGTCATCCGCTCTAGATGCCACTATCACCACTACCGCAACCACACTTGTTCATATGTACTTAGCCAACATTATATTATAAATAATTTAAATTAACGTTATATTTTACGAAATTTAGAGAAAAATTTGACATACCATATTTTTTTAACATAAAGGTTCGGTGAACGAACCTTGTGAAGATAGTCTTTAGGTCCTCAACCTTGAGGCCTTGAGTTCTAGTCATAAGTGTGACATTTTATTCAAAAGACCACCTAACCGGATGCTTGCACTTGCGGTTTACCCATCCCTCTGGTTAGTCGGGTATTGGGGGTCCAGAATTTACTAGTCAAGTGGGTTCCCCTATCATAGAATAAAAAAAAAAAGGAAAAAGGGTTCGGTGAACGGATTGGTTTTGAAAAGTTTAAATCTCTCAAAAACAAAATACCACCCGCCAACCACCCACCAACTCGAAACACCCGCAATCAATTCGGCTTGCTCATGGAATTCCCAAAAATTGACCTAAACCAACGTTCTTCTTCTGCTAGCGTCTGCTCAGATTGGGATCTTGAATTCACCATTGAAGAACTTCAATCAATCGAAGCTGTATTCGAATCTGCGGCTTCTTCTTCATCTTCTCGGAAACCCGCCGCCGATTGCGATGGAGATCGTCCTAAAACACGCCGGAGATTGCCTGATTCGTTGTTTAATTTCGGAGGACGATCTACATTGTCAAGTGACAACTCTTTAATTGAGTGTAATCCGATTGGTGCCTCAAGTTCGTGTTCTTTGTTGCCATGCCGTAGAAATCGATTTTCTAACCCGTACAGATCCTCTTGTCGTGGTAATATATATAATTTTCATTTTTTTTTAAAATTTCGGACTAGTTATGTGATATCTACCAATATGCCCTTAGAAATTGTTAATGGAAAACTTGAAGTTTATGGCATTCTGATTGAGCATTAATGATGAAATGGGAAAGATATATTTAGGATTAAAGTATTAAAAAATTACGCAATTTCTCGCTAGTTCTATAACTTTTAAGTATTATTTCTGAAAGTAAATCACTGCAGATTAATCATTCTGGCCTGGTGGTCCAGAGTTGGAGACGCAATTTGAAAATGACTAACTTTATGTGAAAAATTATGCAACCATTCCCTCGATGTTGCAATTGTTATCTAGTGTTTAGCGTGGACGTGATGTGGTGTAATGACACTAGGGGCGTTCATAAACCCTTAATCCAACCTAACCCACCAGACCGAAGCAAGCTGGCCGATTTGGTAGTTTTGAAATATATATGGTTTGCTTCCGGTTCAATTTTGACAGTTTTATGCTTGGTTTATACTTTATAGTTTGTAACTCAGATGCAGCTGTGAAATCAGAACCGACTGTATACATTTGTTATTTATTACTTTTTTCATTTTAGGAATATGAAGTTATGCATATATATATTATATTCTTAAACATTTGTCAGAAAAGGCCTTGTAAAACAACACTTTCCTAAATATGCATAATTGGATACGGAAAGGCTGCTTTCATGACATTTAATAACCATGCAGTCGAATGTTCAATACTTCAATTGGAGAATTATGCAATACAGAGTAATCTTGTTGACTTACATTGTAAAACAAACATTCTAACAATGCTAAAATTACAATTCACATGGCTAAATGGTTGCAATCATATTTCTATATTGCATGTCACACAAAGTGACTCTTCTCCTTGACATCTGCTAGTGCTGTATTAATGTTTCACGCCTACCCTCATTTGCATTAGCCTTGCTAAATGTTATACAGATGCACATATGTATAAGTGATTTGTAAGTAGTTTATGTGATTCCTGTTTCAGTCATGCCAAAGATGAGATTTCCTGCAATGAATTTTAAAGGTCATATTGTGTACAGCAGAACATTTTCAGAGGTGGAGAAAGCTGCAGATGAGCTATTAAAATTTGTTGAAAGTAAGAACAGTGATGGCAATCGAGCTGTCATTGGATTTGACATTGAGTGGAGACCAACATTCAAGAAAGGTTGCTGTCTTAACTGAATATTATAATGTTTCGTCAATCGTCATATTCTTAAATAGGTTATATGTTTAAAATTGTCTGTTTGCATATTCTTATCTTGGGAGCAGTGGGTCTCTAATCCTCTCTCCCATAGGGATAGAGGAGGTTGGTTGATGTTTTATTATGTAATATTTCTAAAAAAAAATAATATCCACCATTCAATGTTTGTATCCTATCCTACCCGTATTTTAGTTTGGTTATTGAGATCTAGTTTATTATATATCAGTTCTTTTAATAAGAGAACTCTGAACCAAGCAGGTGCAGGACAATCCAAGGCGGCAGTTATACAGATATGCGCAGACGCTGCCCGTTGCCATGTGATGCATATTATTCATTCTGGATTTCCTCAAAATTTGAAGTCTCTTCTTGGGGATTCTAGATTTCCAAAGGCCGGTTAATATTGTAAATTTGAAATTTAAAGTATATCCTTACTATTATGCAACTGTTGCATCTTAACAGCTTTTTATGCAACCTTTTTTTAAATGAATAGGCTGGAGTTGGCATTGCTGGTGATGCTCGTAAGGTCTTTAATGATTATGACGTGTCTGTAGATGCTTTAGAAGATTTGTCTCACTTAGCCAATAAAAAGCTTGGTGGAGAGCCCAAGTTGTGGGGCCTGTCTTCCTTAGCTGAGAAGCTTATTTGTAAACAGGTGTGTCTAGATACTGCTGGCAGCAAAAATGCAAAATTGACCCATTTGGCCAAAATGGGTTGATCTCCGTTGTAATTTTCTGCAATGGGTCATATGGGAAAGGGCTTTATCAAGAAAAGCTTGATTGATATATTACCTAATACCTAGTACAGGTTTCATAACCTTATTCAATATATTGAATTTATATAATTAGCCCACTTATTTAATATGGAAATGTGAACCAATGTATTTCTTTTCTTTCCAAAAATGTTACATTTTTCCAAGATGTAGTGTGTTTTTATCACATTTGTCCATGTGTTAAAGATAAGTATATAGATATGAAGGGAAGAAATCAATGGGCCGAACAAGTTGAAAGTCACGTCAATCAGTTTTCAGTTATAACAGTGTTCTAAATTGCTTTATTTATGGATTTAAATTTGAATTATTATCATGATAAATTTGATTTTTCAACCACAATCAACACAATTTATTTGTCAAATTAAACACAAAGTGTTTTTGGATCAATAAACCGGATCTGTTTGGTTTTGTTTCAACGTTTGCTTTTACCGTTTATGACAGTTCGCTGTGGTTTTATTAAGCAACTGGATGATAAGTTCATCTCAAACCTTACAATATTCTAACCAGACTTAACTGCAAGCAGGTTCTAAAACCCTCAAAGATTAGATTAGGAAATTGGGAAGCTAATCCTTTGTCAGCAGAACAGCAGAAGTATGCAGCCACAGATGCATTTGTTTCTTGGCATTTGTTTGAGGTAAGCTAAATGGGCGGGTCAAGGCACGCAAAACTTTAAGACGGTCAAAACTCATAACGGGTTGGACTGGATCATCCCACCAAAACATTTCTTTTTGATTTTTTTAAAACCAACATATCTTAAATATCAAATTTATAAAATATGGTTACAAATACTGTTATCAAGATAATTAATCAATTTTTTTTAGTGATTTCAAAGGTTGTAACATGTAAACTATTATCCTGACCCGGAATTGTATCTTCATTGTTTACAATCCACATGAAAGTGTTATTGTAAAAACTAAATATAAAAAATGACAACACATGCCACATCATGAGGTGGCATAACCCTTTACTTACTGTTGCATTTGATATCTAACAAACAAAGATTCTCGCACACGCAAGTTAACCTCAATATCGATCAGGTTCTCAACCGTCTACCAGAACGTGAGACTTGTACAAACGAGGCAGTGGAAGCAGTGGCATCCTCATGAGTTTTCTTGAAGCAGATGCAACATTTTGTTTTTAAATGTAAGTTTATCTATAATTCTCAAGTCCTCTAGCCTGAGGTTTATACTTTAAACAAACATAACCAGTGTATTCTCACTTTGTGGGGTCCAGGGGAGAGATAAAGACATATCTTAACCCTATCTTAAAATTATGGGGTTTAAATTGTAAGTTATCTATTATTTGGGGGACATTTAAGTAGCTATTTGAAAAAATGTTTCTCTATCTTAAATGTTATGAATGTAATTTTTTTTTTTTCAACCCATTTGGTAATGGTTTTGTCTCTTAGACTGGAAGGCCATGAGTTCAATCCTAGACATTGATGTAATTTAGTTTAGGAGCAGAATAGATTTGCCGTTAAAAAAAATAAAAAAATTTGAGTCCCCTCAGTGTAAAATTATCAGAGTCCACAGAAGTAAGAAGTTAAAATTAGTAGTTTTCGGCAGAGGACCAACCAGAAAAATTAACCGAATCATCACTTTGAAAAAAAAGGATCCACGAAAAACATGTCACATATCACATATATTCAAACTAAATTTTAAGTATCATAATATCATATATATCCCTTTAAAACACAAAATATCATATATTTCATTTTAACATCCTTCATTAAAAACAGTTTAGAATATGACTATTTTAATCAAAATTTTGTAAAAGCATTGAAATTTCTTTTTACTAATCTTTTTTTTTTTGATCTTTTATTTATTTCGTTTTTACTGATTTTCAGCATTTTTTAACAGTTTTTTACTTATTCAACGTTTTCATTGTTTTTATTATATGCTTTAACATATTTTTATTTTTGCCCTTTATTTATTTATTTATTTATTTATTTTTGTTATCTACTATTTTAATTTGTTACAAATATAAGTTATTAAGTATACTAACTTATTAAGTTCAACTAAATAATCCCCTTAATTTAAAAAGCTTAAGAAGGATCTTGAGCCATTAGATCATTAATTAATGGTTATGATTAAATCAAGTTGTTGAAGGATATTTTAGTCATGCCTACTTTTGTTGACTTTTTATCAAATTCCTCTATATTCTTTAAACGTTTATAACTTTTACATGCGGAATTATTTTTTCAAAAAAAAATTACCATAAAAACAAACATTTTTTTATCTTCAAATTAATATAATTTTTGCTATAGAAAATTTTTGTTTTTTTATTTCATTGTGTCATTTGTAAAAGTCATTGTGTCTTTTGTACATGTCATTGTGTCTTTTGTGTAGATAATTGTGTCTTTTATGTTTCTGTTCAATGTTGTTTTTCATGAACAATTTAAGACATAATGATGTTCCATAATACATAATGTCAAGCAAAGATGACACAATAACAAGTATAAATAACACAATAATTTTGAAAAAAGAAACAATTACCTGTAAAAAAGACACAATGACGAGTCATTGTGTCTTTTGTATAGGCATTGTGTCTTTTGAATATACATTGTGTCTTTTGTGTTTCTCCTCAATATTGTGTTTTGCATATACATTGTGTGTTTTATACATGTCATTGTGTCTTTTGTACATAAGTGTGTCTTTTGTGTTTCTGCTAAATCTTGTGTTTTCCTAAACAATTTAAGACACAATTATGTTGCATGATACATAATGTTAAGCAATGATGACACAACGACGAATATAAATACACATTGATATTTAAAAAAGACACAATTACCTAGTAAAAAAGACACAATTATCTTTAAGAAAAACACAAAAAGATAATTATACACAAACGTTTAAAAAGACACAATGATAATAATTAGACACAATAAGCTGAAAAAACTTATTTTTTTTGTAGAAATATTATACTCATTTTAAAGATAAAAAAATGCTTGTTTTTATGATATAATTTTTTTGAAAAAATAATATCGTATGTAAAAGTTATGAATGTTTAAAAAATGTGGGGGGAAAGTGGTTATGACTAAATTACCCTCTAACATTTTTTCCCTCAAAAATTTTAAATTTTTTCTTTTAAATTTGATCTCATAATCTAATGATCAATAATCCTTCTTAGGCTTTTTAGGATAAAGAGACTATTTAGTTGATCCTAATCCTAGTCTAATATAACCCAGATTGTATTATGTGGGTCAATTTATGGTTTTGTGTCGTAATACTCGGCCGTGTTTTTTGGACTGGACCTATTCGGCCCAAAAATTAATATCTTGAACTTTGGTGGTGGGGTATCTTTATATATAGAAGTCTATATAACACAAAGCCACAAATATTTTTACAAGTAATCGACGGCTCGATGTGTCATGTGTATATATAGGTCTAGAAATTAGATTTTAGCCTAAAATGGCTGATTTGAAGTTGGTTTGGGTCAACTTTGGTAAAAACATGTTCATAAATCGGTTCAATTTGGGTTTGACTAGGTTGAAACCGGCTTGACAATACAAGATTACAAATCGATTTCAATCATATGGGAAATTTGCACATTTGATTTTGGGAAACTGATTGATTATTAATTTATGATCGCTTTCATGTGTTGTTTTCCACCTCGGAAAGTTGAAACATCATGCATCCCCGTTACTGAAGCGTCACGAAGGAATTCGTTCATGGTGTGGTGATGGGTGGCGGGTAATTGCAGGTGAAGGTGGTGATGGTCGTCTGGTTGTTGGAGACAATGTGGCGGTGTTACCAGATAAGAGGTTAGGGTTTTCTCATACGAGAAGGAGAAGAGTGATGTAAAGGGGGTAAGGGTATTTTGGTTATTTTTAAAAATTTAACAGAAAATGATAAGGGCATCAATTTCAGAAACCACCTGTGTTACATTTTTGCAAACAGTTTAACAACCGATGTTATTTTTCGAAATTATAGACCATCGGTAGACACGTCAGATGCATCATCACCGAAATTAACTCATATGTATTTGTACGAAGGAATAAAATATTTTTTGTAAAGTGGTGCAAGTAAAGTGACACGTGTACGGACAGATATACTGAAAATTGTCGGGGGGAAATGCCACGTGTAACAGAGTTACTTGTGTAGAACTAGCTATCCAGCCACATGCATTTGAGCAAATGACTTCCCGTATGGAACTCCTATTATTTATCCATATTTTTCTTGCTTTCTTCTACCACGCTTTAGCATAGCGCGTGTTCTACACGTTCTTCTTCTTTTTTTTTTCATTCCTTTTTTATTCGTAATAACATATGTTTTCACATTTCATTTGATTGTATACATATATACTAGTATTATAAACTCATGTATTACATAGGTTGAATAATTATAACATTTATAAATAATAATTTTTATAAAAATTTATAGGTTAGTTTTATCAACTATCGGTGAAATAAGAAATGTGAATATCTAAAAATTATAAAACAAATAATAAATAAATTCAATAATTATATAATTATATTTTAAGACAATATATAATTTAAATCTTATTATAGTTTACCAAGTTTTAGCAAGTAATAAATTATTAGAATAAGAAGATATATATTTTAATATATAATTGTTAAAAATTGTTAAAATAATTAGGAAAGAGAGGCGGGAAAACAAATCTCAGATATCACCATAATGTGACACGTGTCTTCTAAATATACTCTTATATTAGATTAGGTAGATATTTAGGAGACGATTCCAATACAAAGGTCTTTTTCGGTAAAAAGAATAAGAAGGATTCTGAAACTTTGATCAAATTAATCAATGGATGAGATCGTGTGGTCCCTACTTTTTCCTAAAAACTTGCATGAATTAAAACTGAAAGGGCAAAAAAGGAAAAACCAACTGTAGTTGACTTTTGAGTGGGTAAATAAAGTTCCACCATTTTTTTAAAATCAAGTAACTTTTAAATACTTAATTATTTTTTTTAAAAAATTACACCATAAAATTAAGAATTTATTGTCTTTAATTTGAGTATGATATTGCTATAGTTTTTTTCGATTTTTTATGTGGTTCGTGATTTTTAAGTTTTGTACGTGATTATTGGTCTGTAATTATGCTGTTCGTTATTGATTATGCATTTAAAATGACGGTCTATGATTTTTATATAACGGTCTGTGATTATCTGGTACGTAATTTATACAGTTTGTCTTTCATTATGAGTGTTAAATTACGATCCATGATTTTTATATAACACGGTCTGTAATTATCCAATATCATGGTCTGTAATTTTGTATAATATGGTATGTGATTTTTTGTAACGATTATACCATTTTCCTAGACGACACATGGCGCGTTCTGGTTCCTTCCTACGCTTAGTACCATTTAACCCCTTTGTACATTAACCGGCCCCTATTTATATAGGGGAGACTCCTAAGAAAACTAGTCAATTGAAGAAAACTTAAAAAACCATGATCTGACTATTGATTATATAAATCAATGGTCTAGATTAAAAATGACAGACTTGTAATTTGTAATTAATTGTAAATTTTTCAAATGAATGCTGAAGGTTATTATTGTAAAATACATTCATATGTGGGTTTTAGAAACCGTTTATTTAATTACTAGTATTAATGTGATAGAGATGTTAATTTTGGAAACTTCCCCCAAAATCAGAGGCGATTAGTGAAAATAGCAACTGTTTACTTCATATGTTAGTGGTAGATTTTGATTTGCATGCTGAATCGGTGATATTTGAAGTTGTTTAGTCCAAATGTATTTCGTTTTCTCGCATGTTCTAGGGTTTCTTTTGTTAAACGATTTTGATTATGCATTTGTTGCGTCGTGATGAGTAGTTGTTTGTATTTATATAGTTGTTCATAATATGTTATGATTACATATGTGTAATGACTATGAAAATTTTATAAAATTTATAGTAGTTGATTATGATAACATATATGTAATCAATTTGGGTGTTTATAACATATATGTAATCAGTGTTGTTTATAGCATCCTCTGCTATTATGCAATCACATATTCTGGTAAAAATGAAAAAAAATTAAAACCTTTACAACAAACGTTATCTAACATACAGATAAAGGTCAATGGATTCCACTTGTGAGTTTTGCAAAAATTGATTTTGTATAGTTGTAATCTGTAAAAAAATTAAAAACATGTGGGATACTATTGTTATTAGCATTATAGGTATAAATTTGCTGGTTATACGTATGATGTTTGAGCTTTTTCACATTACAATAAGAAAAACATGGAATATGTGGCTTAGAATCATATTTATACCAAAAATGATGCCTATCAATCTTTGATTGAACAGTCTAATCTTTATATTTTAGTATTTTGTTTATAAACATGTTGATAAAAACACTCGCAAAAATAAGTGACAGGTTATTATACATAAGGGTTACACTTGTGTAAGCAAATTTTTGTTTGTTAAATTAGTATTCCCTTGTACATTGTACCCCACATGTATATGATTTTGTTAATATGATCTGTTAGTATGGTGAGTATAAGTTATGCAGGTCTTATGAAAAAAAAATTAGGTTGTTTATAAAAAATAAGTAATCAATTTGGGTGGATAACATATATGTGTTCAATTTGGGTGTGGATAACATATATGTAATAGTTGATTATAAAAGTTTATTTTTTTGTAAAGTAGTATAGTGAGTTTGTAGTATTGTTTTGCTGATTTTAATAATTAAATCTGTCACAATAAGTTGGTTAGCTTGAATTAAATGGTTTGTATTAAGAAACTTGAATTGAGTGTTTGTTATCTAAAGTTATTTGTTTTGATTTCACATAGCCATTCAAGTATGTTTTTTACACACAGGTTGTCGGAGATGATATTTGTTTTGATAAACATTTTGATTAATACACAGACAACATCAGTGACAGTTATTTATAAAAAATGGTTACACATGTGTAAGAAATTTTCTATGGTGATGTAATACTTTATGATTTTCGTTAACATGATCTAGTTACCAAATATGTATATGATTTTGTTAATATGATCTGTTTGTATTAAAATATCGTTATTAACATGTTTGTTGTTTAAAAAAGTATGATGTATACACATTATAATTTTTTTTAAAATTTTTTTGGTTATTTTTTTTCAGATATGGATAGCATCAAAAGGAGAAAACTTACTAAAAGTAGTATTAGGGAAGAATATTGTAAGTAATGTAGTATAAATCTTGTAGTTAATTGTTTTTGATACAATTTATAATTTGTTATTTTGTTGGTATATCAGTTGCTAAAATGAAAAGCGTTGGAAAAAAATGTTCATCGAACTCAACTCATTATGAAGATAAGTCTAATGGTGAACATATTCGAGGTAAAAAGTGTTCAAGAAACTAAACATATTAGTTGTATGATGTATATATCTTGATATTATGTTGATATAACATGTTTACGAAAGTTAATTTATTTATTTTGTTAGGAAACATTAAAACCAAAAAAATGATGATGATGATGATGATGATGTTGATTATAAGGAAGATGATGAAGTTTCTGATGATGAGATTGAAGTAAAGGTTGGTAGAAAGGCTAAAAAATGGTTTGAGATTCTTACTAGATCATAGAAATGGGGTTTGGGAGGCTGTTGTCACACCCCCAAATTCCCACTTGTGGCAAATGTCCACGTGGATGTGACGTGTCCAGAATCACAGCTCAAGGTCATATAGAACACCTCTATATGCGTTTACAAATCCAATGTTTGACACATACACAATTAAAATAGTTTGCAGCGGAAAAAGTATTTCATCATATAGCAGCGGAATATTCAAATGTTTGACATATGCAGCGGAAAATCAAAAGTTGTTAAACACTACGATGTTTGATAAAGTTACATATTCATAATAAACGGTGTTTGCATGAAAACATAAATAAATGCATGTAGGTCCTATGCCTGATCCCCTACGTGCATTCCTGGCATCCATAACCTGCTAGTTACCTGAGAATACAAGTTTGAAAACAAGTGTCAACACAATGGTTGGTGAGTTCACAGGTTTTGATATACATATAGTAATGAAAAGTGTGTCATGCTGTTTATCAATGTTAGTACCGAGCCCTAGGCCCAAAGTGTCAGTGCGTCACTACCGAACTAGACTTGTTTGCTCTTGCCTCCGCTATGCCTCGTATACATAGCAAGTTAGGTCAGAATTTGCACGGGTTATGACACTCAGTCAACATGGTGCCCCGTGGGGTTAGTCATTCCCTAATGGATCCATCCAAATCTACCACGTTGTTCGTACATTAACGGTAAGACTTTGTGAGGGCTTGTAACGAGTTCAACACTTAATGTTTGTCCAATAAACCAGCATACACAATAGTGTTTGTACAGTAATAATGTTTGACTCGATGCAACTAGTATTCTCCCCCTATTTAAAAGCATTTGAAAAAGAGTAAAGAGGGGCCGTAAACTCACCTTAATGATGAAGTAGTGTGTAAGCGTAAGCTCCTGAACGTCAAGTAGCACGTCTCGGTCACCGGCAACCTATATCGTATACCGTACGTGAGTTCGTGTAAGTGACCGTGCTGGTGTTCGTGTCAGTACTCATGTTTGTGTCCAACAACCCTTGGTTGTTCATGTTTGCCCGTGTCGGTCCACAATGACCGTGTTTGCTCGTGTTGGTCCACATTGACCGTGTTTGACCAAAGTTGACCGTGTTTGACCAAAGTTGACCGTGTCAAGTCAACGACCCGTTGGTGAACCGTGTGACGGTTTGTGACTCGTGTAGCAATCGTGTAAGTGTTGTCGTGTGCAAAACGCGCAAATCGCGTCTATGGACAACTTACTATTTATAGTAAGTTTCCATTTACGGAAAGTTCACAAAGCATATCGGTTTTAGAGTTCTAGCATGCTCATTAGTCCTACGTGATCATGTTAACACATTGCACATCATCATACGGGTTCACATACGTCGTTTATAACATGTTAGCACACAAAAGTTTCCTAAAATGGAAAGTTTCCATTTTTAGCATACGTGACATCGGAAACCATCTAACTTAGCATCTAAACTTCATGTTATAACATATCAAGTTACTTAGCATGCTTGAATCAAACAAAATGTTCCTAAGTCGGGTTTTGTAAAAATAAAGTTACTATAAATAGTAACTTTGTTGTTTTTGCTTCAAATGACCATTTAAGCATTTCTAGTCCATTTTTATGTCATAAATCATTGTAATAACCGTTCTAATATCATTTAGACATATCAATATAACCAAAATCATCATCAATCAATAGTTCATCACTAAAAGTTTCTAAATATAGTAACCATGTCACAATGACCATAAACATCATCAAAACCACATTCCAAGTATTTCAATCATCATATTATCATTCTAAGAACAATCATCCATACATGCATGTCCACCATTTTATCTATAACACCATTTAGACGAAACAAAGTTTCTATAAATAGAAAGATTGTCAAAAATCATCATTTTAACCGTTTTAAGCATGTCTAACCATGGGTAATCCTTCTAACATCATCAATAAACATATCCATATACTCAAGATCATTCCAACACTCATGGATCATACATGCATGCATCAATGTCATCACAAACTATCATTTTAAGCACAATGGTCTATCCCCATCATCTTAGATCGTCTTAGAACATCATCTAATCATCTTAAATCATCAAGAATCATAGTAAAATCAACAAACCCATAACATAATTTCGTGCATGTGCCTCCATGGTGTTTGCATGTGTGTTTTAACACATGCATGTGTGTGAAATGGTGATTTTAAGCCACGATGGATGTAGAGATTACCTTCTAAGGCTCCAAGAACACTGGAATGATGAATGAACAGCTCCTAAGCTTCCTGGAAATTCGTGTGTAGCAGCTTCAAGAGAGTGGTGATGGTGGTTGAGGTCTAGAGGTCTCCTTTCAATGGTGTTCAAGCTTCCAAAAGCTTCAAATCTTCAAAAATGGCTTCTAAGAGCTTCAATGGTGATGTTGCAGGTGAAAGAGACGAGCTTGAGTGTCTGGGGGTCGAGAAATGAGAGTAGGGTGGCTAGAAAATGATTACATCTTGGTTAAATAAAGATTCTGCGAACTGGGTCTCCTCGCGTAGCGCGACAGATTCAAGAGTTCCCCTCGCGTAGCGCGAGAGAGTTCCGCGTTCAAATTTCCCCCGTCACTTGTCGCGTATCGCGACAGTTTCCTTGTGGACCGTCGCGTAGCGCGACAGATCCCCTGATGAGCCCAATAGGCCCATTTTCATTGGTTTGGTCCGTTCGTTGCCGTTTCACGTTTACGAACTTTCGTTTGGCCTTGTTTGAACTTCCACGTTCAATGTGTGAGTGTTTCGTGGGGTTTCGAGTGTTGTGTTTCACAATGTGTTAGACGTTCACCAACGTTCGTGTGTTTTGACACGTGTGTGCTGTTTGCCGATAATTCCACGAATTATCAAGTCATGTGTCAGTGTTCATACTGTCGTGCCACGTGTCACACTAAATTAATCTAATTCTAGTGCCTCGTGTACATAATGCATTTAAATAAACATTTAAATAAAATCAAAGCTGACCTGGAATTTACGGGGTGTCACAGCTGTTGTACCTTAATGTTAATAGTATACCATCAAAAATGGGGCATTTTGTGGTGGACAATTTGGACACCAATAGAATGTTGATATCTAATCCGAAAGGGACAATCAATATTGATATCAACACAATACATAATTTGTTGGGTTTGCCAATGGGTGGTATACTGATAAACAACTTGAAAAAACCAGATGAGTACGCGGATTCTTACTTGGTATGGAGAGGAAGATATGGTAGACGAAGCATAACACTAGCTGACATAGTTCATAACATCAATGTTGATGGCTATGATGATCATTTAATTTTCAAACTCGATTTTTTGGTATTGTTTACAACAACAATGGTCGGCTGTTGGCGGAATGGGCTATGCAAATACGATGTAGTTGAGCGTTTAGATTTACAAGTAGATATTAAGTAATATTGAGATAGCAAGATTGGTTGGAGAAGATGCACTAAGACACCTCCTTTTGTTGGTCCGTTGACTATTTTAATGGTAAAACATATTCTGTTTGTTATAAGTTATTATATTATTTTTCTTAAATGTTAATTTATATGTGATAATTGTATTTATATATTAGATTACATAAATGTAATCAACCAGTTAGTTGTTATATGTAACCATTTATTATTTATTTTTATGAAGCTATTGTATGTTGATGGTGTCTTTTGTCAGGGAATGAATGAGGTTAGAGAAACGTCTCCACTAAGCTACTAAACATTTGATAATTTGCAAAAAAGGGAGAGGATAGAGACAAATGATGGTGGATTTGGTCTTGGAGACATTTTGGAGCAACGTGTTGGAGGCGGAGATTTTGTGAATCTGATGGTGAAGATGCATTAAGGTAAAAAAACAAATAGATTTATACATTGTTAATATTTTTTTTTTTTAAAAAAACATAGGCTGTTTTTAGCATATAATTTGTGTTGCTATGGGTTAATATATGTAACTTAATTTATTAAAAATACCGTGTTTATAAGTTTTGTTAAGTAAGTGGGTATGATTACATATATGTTACCAATTATGAATAGTTAATAACATAGTTAATATGGGTTAATAATGTTTATAATTATTGAGTAAATATATGTTAACATATTTAAGTACATATATGTTTACATGATCACATGTTTGTAAAATTAACATCCAATTTGTATCTTCAAACAATAGGGTCACATGTCAATGCTTTCTTCCATCTACAATAGGATCAAGCAAGAAAAATCAAATTTTGAAAACTCGATTAGAGAGTGTCTAGTAAAATTCCTAGGTACACAGATATGGCTGATTATATACACAAATTTGAAGATATTTTTCATGAGGGTTCAAAATTTGATGATGTGTTGGGAAAGGGAGATACCAAAAAATGAAACTGGATGTGTAAGAGGTGAAGGAGTTGCTGTGGATTTGAGTGGGAATAAGCCGGATGTTGGTCAAGATGTAAGCAAGAATCTACCAGAGACGGAAATAGTAGGAGTTTGAACTCAGGATGTAATTGAAATTACTACCATGTTAGAAAGAACATCATCTAGCAAGAAAAACAGTTTTGAAGAAAGGTTGAAATGTTGTTGAAAAATGATTTTCCAAACTTCAGCCTAGGGCTTACACAAGATTCTCCAGTTACAGAAAAACACACCATAGGTAACAATGATCAATCTAAATACAGGTTTGAAACACCAATGAATGGTGTAGCAATTGATGTGGCTGGCGAATGGACCCAGGAAATGATAGAGGCTGCTTGTGAAATAGAAAAGTTAAGTGAATCTAAAAAGATCTCCAAAAGTGAGGATGATGTTTCTGACTAACACATCAAGGAGACAAAAAAGCATTGCTAGGAAGAAAGGAGGACGATGTAAACAGGCTGCTTCGGTTAAATGTTCTCCGTACATTGATAGAGTTGTGAACATCAATAAGTGTTTGACCAAAGATGAAAAGAAGATATGGAATTATCTTATGGTGGGGGCTGTTGATCATGAGTAAGTTATTATTAATCTATTTTGTTACTATTTAAAACTATGTCTTTTGATATTTTATATTTGTTAAACGTACTTTGTAACTGTAATTGACATGAAGGAAGAGATGAAGAGAAATGTTGTAGGTGTAGGTGATGGTACAGCAGCAGAAAGTAATGAGATTGAAAGAACATTCGAGTATGTGTTAAATATGACAATATATTGAAAACTTCAATTATATTTTGGTTCATTTTACATTATGTGTATATATATATATATAAACATATTTATATGATGTTGATTGTGTTATTGTATTCTTTTTATATCAATTACAGCTTGGATATTTGTCGTTAATCAATTCCGTATGGTTTCGTTGTCTCCTGGGCTAGAAATATACAACGACGTAATTGATTGTTGGGCAGCAGTTCTCAACTCTGAAGAGAAAAATAGAAGCCCTTCATCTGTTAGAAGACTGTTTTGTGGAACTTATCCATTTGTAAGTACTAATAAAAACCATGTGAAGTTATGAAATCAATAATAAGTTATTGAGTATTTATATGATATTGTAAAATTAATATATAATGTACAGTATGGATGGATCATTACTAACCCTTCGGAATCCGATGAAAAAATGTTTGTTTTTTTTGAAAATCATTTGCATCACTTTCTTGAAAACAAGGGTGAACTATACACTTTAAAGGAGTTTGATGTTGTCTTGAATTCGATTTTTGAGAACCGACATTATTACTTGATGGCTTTTGATTTAAAAAATCCATCCATTCGAGTAATTGATAACATGCATGAGTGGCAAAGCATTATAAGACTCAAGAATTCTCGTGAATATATGAAAAAAGACACATTATAAAGTAGTAAGTTTTGTTATATTAGCTTAATTACATAGTTGTTCTTTATTTTATTTGGAATGATTACATATATGTAATAAAATACTGTTGTATGAGTTGAATATATTCTAAATTGCTTCATTTTTTTTAATATTGGGCTGATTACTTTTGTGCAGAAATATATATTCTTGATGTATTTGCACCTGGTAGGACACCCAAAAGCTAATGATATCGAATCGAGCATAATTGAGAAGCCAAGAATCAATTGGGTCACACCAGGAATTTTGTAGATTGTGGTGTGTTTGTCATGAGGCATATGGATATGTATATGGGAAATCATGTAAGGTCTTGGGATTGTGGCTTTCCGAGGGACGAGAAATCTAAGAAGGCGAAATGCACCTTGTTAAGAAAGAAGTATGCATGCAAGATGATAACATCAGATATTAACAAGCATAAAGAAAGGGTGTTGAAGGAAGCTAAAGATTTAGAGAATGATAATTATCAAAATTAGTTTTTTATGCTGGAATGTTTTGATGACATTTGTTTTAAACATGATTATCAGTGGGTATAACTGTTAACATTTTGATGCTTGGGATTTTATGCTAGCTTTAATGTGATTGTTATCTATTAATCAGTGCATGTTTGTTTAACAAATAAATTAATAGAAACAATCACATTAAAGCTAGAATAAAATCCCATGCATCAAAATGTTAACAGTAATACCCACCGATAATCATGTTTAAAACAAATGTCATCAAAACATTCCAACATAAAAAACTAATTTTGATAACTATCATTCTCTAAATCATTGGCTTCCTTCAACACCATTTCTTTATGCTTGTTAATATATGATGTTATCATCTTGCATGCATACTTCTTCCTTAACAAGGTGCATTTCGCCTTCTTAGATTTCTCGTCCCTCGGAAAGCCACAATCTCAAGACCTTACATGATTATCCATATACATCTCCATATGCCTCATGACAAACATACCGCAATCTACAAAATTCCTAGTGGTGCCCCAATTGATTCTTAGCTTCTCAATTATGCTCGATTTGATATCATTAGCTTTTGGGTGTCCTACCATGTGCAAATACATCTAGAATATATATTTCTGCACAAAAGTAATCAGCCCAATATTAAAAAAATGAAGCAATTTAGAATATATTTAACTCATACAAGTGTACTTTATTACATATATGTAATCATTCCAAATAAAATAAATAACAACTATGTAATTAAGCTAATATAACAAAACTTACTACTTTATAAGGTGTGTCTTTTTCCATATATTCAAGAGAATCCTTGAGTCCTACACTGCTTTGCGACTCATGCATCTTATCAATTACTCGAATGGATGGATTTTTTAAATCATAAGTCATCAAGTAATAATGTCGGTTCTCAAAAATCGGAAAAAAGACAACATCAAACTCCTTTAAAGTGTATAGAGTTCAACCTTGTTTTCAAGAACATGATGCAAATGATTTTCAAAAAAAGCAAACCTTTAATCGGATTCCGAAGGGTTAGTAATGATCCATCCATACTGTACATAATATATTAATTTTACAACATCATATAAATAATCAATAACTTATGATTGATTTCATAACTTCACATGGTTTTTATTAGTACTTACAAATGGATATGTTCCACATAACAGTCTTCTAACAGATGAAGGGCTTCTATTTTTCTCTTCAGAGTTGAGAACTGCTGCCCAACAATCAATTACCTCGTTGTATATTTCTAGCCCAGGAGACAAAGAAACCATACGAAATTGATTAACCACAATTCCATGATAAGTTGCGAAAATATCCAAGCTGTAATTGATTTAAAATGAATACAATAACACAATCAACATCATATAAATATGTATATATATACATAATGTAAAATGAACCAAAATATAATTGAAGTTTTCAATATATTGTCATATTTAACACATACTTGAATGTTCTTTCAATCTCATTACTTTCTGCTGCTGTACCATCACCTACACCCACAACATTTCTCTTCATCTCTTCCTTCATGTCAATTACAGTTACAAAGTACGTTTAACAAATATAAAATATCAAAAGACATAGTTTTAAATAGTAACAAAATAGATTAATAATAACTTACTCATGATCAACAGCCCCCACCATAAGATAATTCCATATCTTCTTTTCATCTTTGGTCAAACACTTATTGATGTTCACAACTCTATCAATGTACGGAGAACATTTAACCGAAGCAGCCTGTTTACATCGTCCTCCTTTCTTCCTAGCAATGCTTTTTTGTCTCCTTGATGTGTCAGTCAGAAACATCATCCTCACTTTTGGAGATCTTTTTAGATTCACTTAACTTTTCTATTTCACAAGCAGCCTCTATAATTTCCTGGGTCCATTCGCCAGCCACATCAATTGCTACACCATTCATTGGTGTTTCAAACCTGTCTTTAGATTGATCATTGTTACCTATGGCGTGTTTTTCTGTAACTGGAGTATCTTGTGTAAGCCTTAGGCTGAAGTTTGGAAAATCATTTTCAACAACATTTCAACCTTTCTTCAAGACTATTTTTCTTCCTAGATGTTGTTCTTTCTAACATGGTAGTAATTTCAATTACATCCTGAGTCCAAACTCATGTTATTTCAGTCTCTGGTAAATTCTTGCTTACATCTTAACCACCATCCGGCTTACTCCCACTCAAATCCACAACAACTCCTTCACGTCTTACACATCCAGTTTCATTTTTTTGGGTATCTCCCTTCCCACTTCATCAAATTTTGAACCCTCATGAAAAATATCTTCAAATTTGTGTATATAATCAGCCATATCTGTGTACCTAGGAATTTTACTAGACACTCTCTAATCGAGTTTTCAAAATTTGATTTTTCTTGCTTGATCCTATTGTAGATGGAAGAAAGCATTGACATGTGACCCTATTGTTTGAAGATACAAATTGGATGTTAATTTTACAAACATGTGATCATGTAAATATATATGAACTTAAATATGTTAACATATATTTACTTAATAAATATAAACATTTTTAACACATATTAACTATGTTATCAACTATTCATAATTGGTAACATATATGTAATCATACCCAGTTACTTAACAAAACTTATAAACATATCAACTTATTTATTATATAATTACATACTACTTGACATCTTCAATTTTCAGGAATCTCCGGTTAAAATCAAAAAAGCTGTTGTATGTATAAACCTTTAGTTGACATTTTTTTACAAACACATATAGATTACACATCAAACATCCCAAACACACAGGTGATAAAATATAACAACTTTAAATAATCATCAATAAAATACAACTAACTCACTAGAATAGTTTTGAAAACTAAAATGTTATTAGACAAATAATAAAATACACTAAGATTGTTATGTTTATAATCAATTACATTTTTATTACACATGTGTAACCTGTAATTATAATTAATTAATCTGTTATTAATTATTTACTTATCTAAGCAACCAACTTGTTAATAGTAATATATCATGTTAAACAACCAAATTGTTAACATGTTGGGTATAATGAATAAGGTGATGCTAATTTAATAAACAAAAAATTTCTTACAATTGTGTAACCAATTTTTAGAAGTAACTGTCACCGAAGTTGTATGTGTTTAAATCAAAATATTTATCAAAACAAATAGCATCTCCAATAACCTATGAGTAATCAAAACAAATAACTTTAGTGGCGAATCACTTAATTCAAGTTTTTTACTACAGACCAATTTAATTGAACCTAACCAGCTTATTGTGACAGATGTAAATATTAAAATCACCAACATAATACTACTAACTCAATATAACACTTTAAAAAAAATAAACTTATATAAACAAAAAAATTTTATTGATAACACTTGTGTAAATCATACTCAATCAAACAGATCATATTAACACAACCATATACATGTTGGGTATTATGAACAAGGGCATACTAATATCCATTTTAGCAACAATCACAGGGGTGTACATTCACATACTCAGTGATGTTGATTAAATTGTTAATATCACACCTGTGTAACTTATACTCACTATACCTGTTATTGTTTCTGATTTTTTTTAAACAACAAACATATTAATAACAATATTTTAATACAAACAGATCATATTAACAAAATCATTTACAAGTTTGGTAACCAGATCATGTTAACAAAAATCATAAAGTATTACATAACCATTGAAAATTTCTTACACATGTGTAACCATTTTTTATAAATAACTGTCACTGATGTTGTCTGTGTATTAATCAAAATGTTTATCAAAACAAATATTGTGACACCCACTGTCACTTTCTGTCCCATCCGGACATTTAATACACTTAATTAAGATTTTTGTTTAGGTCCCAGAAAAAAAACTTTCTGTGTTTTGTTTGTAAACACACACATTTTTAATCATTCAAACATTAAAACATGTCTAAATATTTCCACATACTTATAATAAGTTAACTTCAATTCACCACTCAAATATTTTTGTTCGATCCCGATCACCATTTCCGTTCACCTTACTCCTTTGTACCTGTAAACACCACATTTAAATCACCATTAGTTCGTTAGAACTAAGTAAGTTTACCCCACTATTTTTCCAAGTGTATTCCATAACACCATATGGATACACTACTGATGTCCTAAATATAATTTGGTAACAACATTCAATCACATCTATAACGATTTACTAATGGGTCGTTTCCACCCAAAACCCCATGAACCACCATTCATGTACAGTCATTATAATTTACCACCACACATACCTATGCACACAAAACTCCAGTTGTGCATCATATTTCTCAAAAGTCAAAATTTAACAATTTGACTCTTGAATTGTGAATGTCTACACCCTTGTAGGTCATCTTTTGTTCACACACCTTGTGAATCTGTTTCATTGGAATTGCAAGTCTTATGTTCACAAACCTTGTGAATCAAAGCATGCACATTACCAATTTGATGCCTACACAGTTGCAGATCACCCTTTTTGTTCACACATCTTGTGAATCAATTACATTGGAATTGCATGTCTTATGTTCACACACCTTGTGAATCAGCACACACCTTACCAATCCACCATTTGTTCACACACCTTGTGAATCAATTAAATTGGAATTGCATGTTTTATGTTCACACACCTTGTGAATCAGCATACACATTACCAATCCACCATTTGTTCACACACCTTGTGAATCAATTACATTGGAATTGCATGTCCTATGTTCACACACCTTGTGAATCAGCATGCATATCTCCAATTTAACATCTACACATTTGTAGATCACCACATGTTCACACACATTGTGAATCATTCAACCACAATGACCACAATCACTATCATCCATTTCAATCAACTCGACTAATCATGTATATGTGCTAAATGCACAAACGCTTGTAGTGTGGACTCACCCCGTCCTACAACTACAAGCTCAATCAAATAGGTAACTTACACACAATTTGAACACATTCACTTGTGTTTACCTCAAATATACTCCCAATTCATATGTTCACACACCTTGTGAATCATTTAACTATATTTCAACACACTGATTGTTCACTCTCAAGTGAATCAAGCAGAACTGTCTACACAATTGTGGATCATCAAATACAATTCTTTATTTTTACCAAACATGTGTCACACTATTAACTTCGAAATGACACACTTAGGTGTCTTATTGAGTTTCCACAATCTTGTGAATTACTCAAACTTTCCATAATATAATTATATTCTCACCCTTGAAAATCCATTAATACAAAGTTTACTACATGTGTTATTTACACATATAGTCATCATTAGACACAAACAACAAATAGTCACACAATTGTGATTCTAAATAACATATATTAGTGTCTAACTCCAAATTCAACATAAGGTCTATCACCCTTTCGTATGTTCACACACCTTGTGAATCATATAAGGTAAATCAATCACAATTTGTTCACATACAAGTGAACCAATTATACTTACGTATAACCAACAGTTTTCTACATCATTTTAGATCAATTAAGTTGTCCACTACCTCCTTAGTTCACATTCAAGTGAACCATTTCAACATACTTTCAACAACATTATCCACACTCATGTGGATTAATATCAATTTAAGCAAACATGAATGCCTACACACTTGTAGGTCATCACTATATCACATTCAGCACATGGTTTATATCCATGTGGATCACCAATTGAGTTTTGTTCACATGATCACAATATTTGTGATTTATTATCACAACATTAAACAAACTCAACAGTAACGGGTGACTTACCTTGATTTGAGAAATTATCAACAATCTCAAACTCTTTTCCAGGCCTTTTAGAATTAGATTCACTTCCTCTTCCTATTATAAATTCACATATAACAAGATTCAACAACATGAACCCATAACTTGTGTTATTTGTATAATCTAATTCTTTTGACCTGTTTCACTCTTCATTTTCAATCAAAACCTCATCGAGGCTTTTATCAACAACCCATGTGTAGAAATTAATCTACACATGTTCTTAGTCATATTTAAATTATCAAAACTTCATATTTTGAAATCCGTTGCTTGACTTCCTTCACCAACCCCTAGTTGTAAATCACATGTATACAACTAGTTTCAATATGCTCAACACCCATACATATTGATTCAAACTCATTTGAATCTCATTTATTAGTGTGTGGCATTTAGAGGTCAAGTTATCATTTATAATTAGCAGTTTATGCTAAAATCATCAACTTTCATATTTCAATATTTACTCAAATACTTGCATTGGATTTATCATTCCAAAGAATGATCCAACACCATCATAACCACAATTTAATCATCCCTCTAGTTATCATACTCAATAATATGAGTTTCATGACAACCAGACATTATAACGGATCAAAATCAAGATTTCACCGTTAAAATATCTAGTTCTTCGTTTCTAATCATCCATAATCATTATATAATGCTCAAAACTATATTTAATCCATATAATATCAAACTCGGTGAGATAAAACGAATCGTTACCCTCCGAACGGATTTCTGGTTGAAATACAACGATCCGAACTTGTAGAAACGATTCCTGGCTCAACCCGATCGTTTGGATAGCTTCAAAATTGAGATTAGATGGTAAAAACTCGATCTGGGAGTGTATTTGTGCGTGTATGGTCGAGAGAAAAAATTTTAAAAATTCTTCTGCAAGAAATCTGATCTTTATCCCAATCTGCCGACTCAAAACACTCCAGGCGCATCGCCCCGCGTGGGTGTTTGGCTCAGGCGTACCGCGCGGACTCAATAATTCCCAGATATTTTGTAGACCCCGCGCGTACCGCCTAGCATGGGTGTCTCAGGCTAGGCGTATCGCCTGGAACCTATTTTTTCAAATTTTTAACATTTTCTTCGTTTTGCGATTTCGGAGTATCCGGAACTCCATTTCACGCACGATCTTCTCCCACGTTCATCATTTCTCGCCTATTTTCAATTTGTAATAATCACCATCGTTCTATTGACGATTATTTCAAACGTATTCATTTTCTGAAAACCGGTCGTTACAAATATCATCTCCAACAACCTATGTGTAAAAAACATACTTGAATAACTATGTGAAATCAAAACAAATAACTTTAGATAATAATCACTCAATTCAAGTTTCTTGATACAAACCCATTTAATTCAAGCTAACCAGCTTATTGTGACAGATTTAATTATTAAAATCAGCAAAACAATACTACAAACTCACTATACTACTTTACAAAAAAATAAACTTTTATAATCAACTATTACATATATGTTATCCACACCCAAATTGATTACATGTATGTTATCCACCCAAATTGATTACTTATTTTTTATAAACAACCTAATTTTTTTTTTGATAAGACCTGCATAACTTATACTCACCACACTAACATATCATATTAACAAAATCATATACATGTGGGGTACAATGAACAAGGGAATACTAATTTAACAAACAAAAATTTTGTCACACCCCCACCTCTCTTCACCTGAGAATGATGTCATCAAAAGGGTAGCGGAAGCATAGTGGTGATGTCTCAGAGCATGAGGGGTGACTTACTTGATCCGGTATCATCATAGCACACAGATTACGAAAAGTAAAACTTACATTACAAGGTTCGTGGTTACAAATATTATTACAGTTTATACATATTACAATTTATTTAATTACAGTTGTTGCTAGTGCTGTGAGTGCATCCTCACCGTTGTCCTTGATTGCCTGCAAAAGTTTTAGTTTCGAAAACATCAGCACAAAGCTGGTGAGTTCATACAGTTTAGTTAAATCATATGATATGACAGTTAAGTTCAAATACATGTTCACAGTTCCGGATAACCATGGGACCCGTATCTAGTTCCTTTCGGACGATATGTTCAGTTCTCGATATTACCCGTCGGTACATATCTTATTGCCTCATTATCTTAATGTCTATCACACCATTAAGAAGTTCAGGAAACAGATAACAAACATTCACACCAGGGGAGATGCAATCCTCCCAGTGAATGGGGTGTCAACCGATAGTACTATCAATGTTTTCTGCTCGGCCACACATGGGTTCACTAGATACAGTTCAAGAATGAGGACTTTGATATCATGATAGAGATACTAACGGCAACAATCCCATGAAATCCACAAATTCAGTTAATCACATGAAATCACGCAGATAACAGTGACACATATCATATGATCAAGAAAAGTTTAGCAGTTATACCCCGATGTTTATACAACATTAAAAGAACAGGGGTGATACGAAACTCACCTGAGTTCAGATGAGTGCTAAGATCTCGCGTAACTGGTGCTAATAATGTAAATCTGCATTAGGTTATATTTGATTAATGATTTATGTTCTAACCTGCTGATTAAATCTGTTTGAACGTTCAATGTCATAGACATTGTAATGAAAAGTCATCAAACCGATATTCGGTGTTTAATTAGTTATTGAATCTAATATCATACAATGTATGATAATGTAGGTACCTAGACTGATTTAGATACCTAATATGAAGTTGATGACATGCTTGATTAATCAAGATAATCTCTGATTAACCAGTTAGGTAATATTGTTGATTATGCTCCTGAAACAGTTTTCAGATGAAATCACAGCTTAGGAATGATTAATTCTGGTTACTGGTTATCCAGATATCATAAAACATAACAATGTGACATTGGAATATGTTAAACAATCATGTTTAAAATACTAATCTGACTGTTATCATAAACACCAGACAGTTATTCCAATGGGTAGGTTAATGATTGTGATTAGTTTGAAATGCCTGGGATTAACCTTGCATTTCAAAGATTAACCAAAATAATCACCTACATTGTCATAATTAAATGGTTTAAACCATTATAATCATTGTTATGATTTGGTGGAAACCGGGCATTATAACGGATCAAAACAAGGATTTAACCGTTAGAACTTCGTGTTCTTCGTTTATAATCAATCCTAGCCATCATCTAGGCAATAATCAACAATCCTAACTATCTCATTACGTTCAAAATCAAGATCTAATCAATCAAAATCAAACTAGAAGGTTAAAACGAATCATTACCTAAACAGACGGATATCTGCGGATGAAACTACGATCAGTACTTGTATACACGTTTTCTGGCTTCAAAGATACGATCTGGTGGCTTCAAGATGGTGTTTTGATGGTGTATGTGTGTGTATTTTCGTCTGGGAACGGAGCAGAAGCGAAGAAGAAGAATAAACTTCTTTCTTGCATGAAATCTGATTAAAAGGATCAGATCATTCCACCGCCTCATCCGTCGCGTACCGCGACGGAGAGTCTATTTTGGCTTCGCGTACCGCGAAGTTTTTCGGGAATCTGAGATAT
Organism: Mikania micrantha; assembly: GCA_009363875.1. Taxonomy (NCBI): domain Eukaryota; kingdom Viridiplantae; phylum Streptophyta; class Magnoliopsida; order Asterales; family Asteraceae; genus Mikania; species Mikania micrantha. Next base: position 62,799,923 of record CM018686.1, on the reverse strand, counting down.
TTACAATCATTGCGTACCGCGGAGGACTCTCAAGCCCACCTCCGCGTACCGCGATAAGCCCTTTCGACCAATACTTAGAGATTTTTCTTCGTTTTTCGATTCCGGACAATCCGTAACTCCGTTTCGCGATCCGTTTTCTCCTATGTTCTCGATTTCTCGCATACTTTAAACCTGCCATAATTACAATCATCAATTTCGCGCGGATTTCTAGAACAACCAAACGTGTGAACGTCATTGATGACGTAGTCTTTACCTGCAATTGTCACAGTCTCCTCCTGTTACAGAAATTTCGTCCCGAAATTTAGTGAAGACTTATCTGTCGACAATTGTCTATGAGAACAAGTGAGGATATTTTGCTTTCATCTGATCTTCACGTTCCCAGGTATATTCAGGTCCTCGTTGAGAGTTCCAGCGAACTTTAACGATTGGTATGCGACTGCGTTTGAGTACCTTAACTTCTCGATCCATTACTTCTACCGGTTCTTCGGTAAACTGAAGTTTATCATTGATCTGAAGTTCTTCGAGAGGTACCATCAAAGATTCATCGTTTAAACATTTTTTCAGATTTGATACGTGAAAAACGTCATGAATGTTACTGAGTTCAAGAGGTAATTCGAGTCTGTAGGCTACAGATCCAATTCGTTCAAGAATTTTAAATGGCCCTACAAACCTCGGTGAAAGTTTACCTCGTTTACCAAATCTGAAAATGCCCTTCCAGGGTGATACTTTCAACATTACACGATCACCAACTTGGAATTCTAGTGGTCTACGACGGTTATCAGCATAACTCTTTTGACGATCGCGAGCAGCTTTAATTCGTTCTTGAATCAGTGCGATCTTGTCAGTGGTTTCTTGGATGAATTCTAGGCCAATGATTTGATTTTCTCCTATTTCCGACCAGCAAATAGGAGATCTGCACTTGCGCCCATACAGTGCCTCGAATGGAGCGCATTGTATGCTGGTATGGTAGCTGTTATTGTACGAGAATTCCACAAGTGGAAGATGAATATCCCAGCTACCTCCAAAATCAATCACACAGCTTCTGAGCATGTCTTCTAACGTTTGATTTGTTCGCTCCGTTTGCCCATCCGTTTGTGGATGATAGGATGTGCTCATATTGATTTGCGTGCCCAAAGCATTCTGAAGAATTTGCCAAAATCGTGACATAAATCGACTATCTCTGTCAGAAATGATAGAGATCGGTACTCCATGTCGAGATACAATCTCATTAACATAGAGTTTAGCCAGTCGATCCATAGAGTAATCTTCTCGGATGGGTAAGAAATGCGCAGATTTAGTAAGGCGATCAACGACAACCCATATCGAGTCATGGTTACGTGACGTTCTGGGTAGTTTTATAATGAAATCCATAGAGATCTGATCCCATTTCCACATGGGAATCTCAGGTTGTTGGAGTAACCCAGAAGGTCGTTGATGTTCAGCCTTAACTTTGAGACATGTTAGACATCGATCCACGTATTCAGCTATTTGTTTCTTCATTCCAGGCCACCAGTAAAAGTCTTTAAGATCTTTATACATTTTATCGGCACCTGGATGAATAGAATACCTGGATTTGTGCGCCTCATCCAAGATAATAGTTCGAGAGTTACCGAATAAAGGAATCCACATTCGGTCTTTGAAATACAACAGTCCATCAACCTTAGTATCAAGTTTCTTATCTAATCCTCTTAGTCCCTCAGCAAAATAATTCGTTGTTTGTAAAGCTTGTTGCTGAGCATTTCTAATCTGAGGAATTAGACTAGTTTGGATAGTCAAACCTAACGCTCTCACACGTAGGGGTTTGACCCGTTCCTTGCGACTCAAGGCATCGGCCACAACATTTGCCTTGCCTGGGTGATAACGGATTTCACAATCATAATCGTTCAAGAGTTCAACCCATCGCCTTTGTCGCATGTTCAACATTTTCTGATCTAGAATATGTTGGAGACTTTTGTGATCCGTGTACACAATACACTTGGTTCCGTACAGATAATGTCTCCAAATCTTGAGTGCAAACACAACTGCACCAAGTTCTAGATCATGAGTGGTATAGTTCTTCTCGTGTACTTTCAACTGCCGAGAAGCGTAAGCGATCACCTTATCGTTCTGCATTAAAACACACCCAAGTCCCTGACGGGAAGCATCACAATAAACCGTGAAGTTATCTGTACCTTCCGGTAGTGCTAAAATAGGTGCATTGCAGAGTTTATGTTTCAACAGTTGGAAAGCCTCCTCCTGTTGGGAACCCCATATAAACGGTTGGTTCTTCTGAGTCAAAGTGGTAAGTGGCAGAGCGATTTTTGAAAAGTTCTTGATAAATCGACGATAATAACCTGCCAACCCCAAGAATTGACGTATTTCAGTCGGGGTTCGGGGTGTCTCCCATTGTTCTACCGCTTTGATCTTACTGGGATCCACTTGAATACCATTCTCATTCACAACATGCCCCAGAAACTGAACTTCTCGTAACCAAAATTCACACTTGGAAAATTTGGCATATAGCTGTTCACGTGCTAGAAGTTCTAAGATGAGTTTCAGATGTTGGGCATGTTCCTGCTGGTTCCGGGAATAAATGAGAATATCATCAATAAATACAATCACAAACTTATCCAGATAAGGTCTACATACTCGGTTCATCAGATCCATAAAAACTGCAGGTGCATTGGTTAAACCAAACGGCATTACTAAAAACTCGTAATGTCCGTACCGGGTTCGGAAAGCAGTTTTTGGAACATCATTGTCATGGATTCGTAACTGATGATATCCGGACCTCAAATCAATTTTTGAGAAATATGTAGCACCTTGCAACTGATCAAACAGATCATCAATACGAGGTAATGGATAACGGTTCTTGATTGTCAGTTTATTGAGTTCCCTGTAGTCGATACACATCCTGAATGATCCATCCTTCTTTTTCACAAAAAGAATTGGTGCTCCCCAGGGTGAAAAACTGGGTCGAATGAAACCTTTATCAAGAAGTTCCTGTAATTGACCTGAAAGTTCTTGCATTTCAGATGGCGCAAGCCGATACGGGGCTTTAGCAACAGGTGCAGCGCCAGGAATCAAGTCAATACGAAATTCAACCTGTCTTGTTGGGGGTAATCCTGATATATCTTCAGGAAAAACTTCAGGAAAATCTTTGACTACTGGGATATCAGTGATACGTGTAGGTGAAGAATTGTGCTCGGTCACGTGTGCCAGGAAAGCATAACAGCCTTTCCTTAAAAATTTCTGAGCCCGCATACAAGATATGAGACCAAGTTTTCTACCGGCTCGTTCTCCTTGAACTACCAGTGTATTACCGTTAGGTAATGGAATACGGATCACCTTAGTTTGACATACAACTTCCGCTTGGTTATCAGAAAGCCAATTCATGCCTACCACGACATCAAAGCTACCAAGCTCAATAGGAAGTAAGTCGATACAGAAAAGGTGATCATTCAGATTCAAGGAACATCCTTGAATAACACTGCTAGTTTTGATCATCTTGCCATTTGCAAGTTCAATGACATAAGGAGTTTCTAGTTCTACCGTAGGCAATGAAAGTAATGATGCAAATTCAGGAGAAATAAAACTCTTATCTGCTCCTGTGTCAAATAAAACTGATGCATAAAGATTATTGAGAAGGAATGTACCAGTGACAATGTTTGCATCATGTCTTGCCTCGGCTGCACCAATCTGAAAAGCTCTACCCCTAGCTTGATTCCCTGGATTGGTGTTATTGGTTGGACAATTGCGCATGAGGTGATCAGGGCTTCCACAAGTGTAACATGACCGGTTCGTTTGAGCAGTGGGTCGTGGAGCTTGGTTTGGTTGACGAGCAGGAAAGTTGCAGTATTTAGCATAGTGTCCTACCCGATTACATTTTGCACAAACAGGACATGGTCCTGTGTGATGGTAGGGACACCTATCACATTTGGGCGCCGGCCCAGTGTAAACTTTCCTCTCTGGTATCGCCGCTCCATAGTTTTTCACGGTTGGTTTGTTCTGACTGGTTTCAGCTGGAGCTTTGGTCTTGGACTTGCCAAACCATTTACGTTTGGTACCTTTAGAAACGTTCGAGGTACCAGCTTCACTACGGCCCACGGCCGTCTGAGATTTTGAGATCAATGTACCACTTCTTACCGCCTCATCGGTAAGCTTGGTGGTCAACAGAATGGTTCTTTTGAGGGTTGTGGGTTCAGCAGCAGTTACATTTCCCCGAATCTGGGGAACCAACCCTTTGATATACTTCTCAATCAATGCTGCCTCAGTTGGAAACATATTGGGAAGTAGACAAGTAAGTTCATGAAAACGATCGGTGTAGGCTAAAGAATCAGCACCGACCATTGAGTGACTCCAGAATTCCTCCTGAAGTTTTTGGATTTCAGTGATTGGGCAGTACTCTGACATAATCAGAGTTTTGAATTCATTCCAGCCCATAGAATCAACTGTAACAGAACCCAAAGTTTTAGCCTGGGTATTCCACCAGGTAAGAGCTGATTCTTTCAAAGAACAGGCAGCATAAGACACCTTATGCTCCTCCAGACACTGGCTGATTTTCAGTTTTGTTTCCATCTCCTCGATCCACCTAAGGAGTCCAGCCGCTCCTTCCCTACCTGTGAAAGTAGGTGGGTTACAGGAAGCAAAGTATTTATACGTACATCCCTGTCGTGGTGGATCAGGAGCAGTAGTAGTTGTGCCTGTGGTATGAACAGTTTCAACGTGTCCACCTGTGGCATTATGTTCCACATGACCAGACCCAGAAGTGACATGTGGCTGTGGTGGTATTACAATGCCAGCAGCCGATAACTGTTCCTTTACGATTCGGGCTATAGCTGCTTCATTCAATACCGACCCACTAGGAGCTGCCATTGGTGTCGGGTTTGGGTCCTGGTTTACCAGAGGAACGGTATTTGTTTCAGAAACAGGTGGTGGAACTGGATTCGGTTCAGGGGAAGTAATATTCTCGGTAGCTTTCTTAGCTGGACGACCTCTTTTCGGAGCCATAGTTCTGCTCACATGCAGACAAACTCAGGTCAGTTCAAGAATATTAAAGATATAACCCTTTTTAATCACATAACTCAACCATGTTCAGACATGCTGATAATTTCATGTTGAAATGTGATCATTCAAGTATTCAAGTATAACTACATTGAAAAGATCCAGATACGTTCTCAATTCACACTAGTCATTCAGATATTCATAGTTATACTTAGTCCTGTTATTTCAAAACATGTGTAGAGTATAACCCAACTCATTGCCTCGCAATACATGTTTTTAGAGATATGTTCATACAGGACTAGGATATGTTCTCACACAAGTCCTCTGATATGTTCTCAGTTCATGTACTAGATATGTTTTCACACAACAACAGATATGTTCACGTGTTCTCGTACAGTATGGCTCTCGTACTGTACTTTAATTACAGATATGTTCTCATTAGTTATGTTCTCGTTCACATTACAGATACGTTCTCGTTTAGATATGTTCTCGTACAGTATGGCTCTCGTACTGTACTTTTAGTAACTGATATGTTCTCGTATAGTATGGCTCTCGTACTATACTTTAGTTACTGATATGTTCTCGTTCACATTACAGATACGTTCTCGTTTAGATATGTTCTCGTACAGTATGGCTCTCGTACTGTACTTTTAGTAACTGATATGTTCTCGTATAGTATGGCTCTCGTACTATACTTTAGTTACTGATATGTTCTCGTTCACATTACAGATACGTTCTCGTTTAGATATGTTCTCGTTCACATTACAGATACGTTCTCGTTTAGATATGTTCTCGTTCACATTACAGATACGTTCTCGTTTAGATATGTTCTCGTACAGTATGGCTCTCGTACTGTACTTTTAGTTACTGATATGTTCTCGTTAGATATGTTCTCGTTCACATTACAGATACGTTCTCGTTCAGATATGTTCTCGTACAGTATGGCTCTCGTACTGTACTTTAGTTAATATATCCGCATACAGTATGGCTCTCGTACTGTATTTTCGCGCAATATATGTTTTTAGTTAAATATATTCGCATACAGTATGGCTCTCGTACTGTATATCAGCGCAATATATTTTCAGTTAGATACGTTCTCATACTGATATGTTCATAGATACGTTCTCATACTGATATGTTCATAGATACGTTCTCATACTGATATGTTCATAGATACGTTCTCATACTGATATGTTCATAGATACGTTCTCATACTGATATAGATATAATGTTCACATAACATACAACAGATATACAGAAACAAACGTTTGATTAAAACAACACTGTTATTATAGAACCATAAAGTTTATGATACAAAGAGTGCCCTTATAATACATCCATACAAACAACCTATCCGTCTATGAGATGTACAATGAAAATCCCAAAAATGTGGGTCAACTGATCTGACTTACCGTAAGAAATACGGTAAACAGGCTAGCACTATAGCTATAGTAGCAAGTACTATAGCTAACCAGATAAGTCTAGCCTCGGTGCTCAGCGTACCGAGCATCCAGATCAGTCCCTGCAGCCTTTCCCCAAAGGCTGCCACCCGCTGCTTACATGCAGCAATCATCTCCCTCCACCAGGTCCTCCGAAGGCGATCCTCAATGGTCGCCCTCCAGGCTAGGGTGTCCGCACCCTGAGTAGTCACATGCTCCATAAGAGCCAGGTGAGACGTGAAAATCTCCAACACCGTGTTACGGGTGTCCTCCATCGTGACATGGTGCTGCTGCAGATCCTGTCGGAGGCCCAGCAGGTCCTGAGAGATCTGCTGTACCTGAGCCCGAAGCTCAGCCTGGTGGGAGGATTCTCCCACCTCGTATACTGGTGCTGGCTCGTCCCGTGGAGCCATAGGGCGTCGTGGAGGTAACCCCGTGGTTTTGCGGGCCTGGCCCCGCATACGCCTGAGTCCGTCCCATGCCGGGGCTCTGTGTGGTGAGGAGCTCTGCCTCCTCATGGCCGAAGCGTCGGCCAGCGGTGAGTGGGGTGGACTGTGCACCGGTGGGGATCCCGGTGGTGGTGGTATAAACGGAGATCCGGGCGGTAGTGGTGGTACAAAAGGAGATCCGGGTGGTGTAGCTGGTAGCTGTGGTCCCACCTGAGATGATACAGAAGACGCATGAGATAGTACTGCACCCGAGCTCGATCCCGAGCTGTCACTGGGTGTGTCGTCAATGATGATGTAAGGGAATCTCTGGTAAATATAGTTTTCTCCCGGGTTCGCCATTGCTGAATAAACAAAGTTCTAGATCAGTATCATGAATTAAACATTGAATAATAATATTCAATACAAACATGATATGATATCTCTTCCTATCTCAAAGCAACTATTAGTCTTTAGAATTGTTATAGTTCAGCTTGGATTGACTTAAACTAGAATGCACAAGTATTGCAAATTTCAGTTATGCTGGCCACTCATAACTGAAACCTGGATCACTCGATTATCCTAACTTAAATCAACACAAGTTTTGTTCGTTCGTTGTATTCAGTGCTCTCTGTGTCATTATACGAACCTATGGTTATAGTCTAGGTTTCTAAGTCAACCTAATTCTCTATAACCTGTGGCTCTGATACCACCCTGTCACACCCCCACCTCTCTTCACCTGAGAATGATGTCATCAAAAGGGTAGCGGAAGCATAGTGGTGATGTCTCAGAGCATGAGGGGTGACTTACTTGATCCGGTATCATCATAGCACACAGATTACGAAAAGTAAAACTTACATTACAAGGTTCGTGGTTACAAATATTATTACAGTTTATACATATTACAATTTATTTAATTACAGTTGTTGCTAGTGCTGTGAGTGCATCCTCACCGTTGTCCTTGATTGCCTGCAAAAGTTTTAGTTTCGAAAACATCAGCACAAAGCTGGTGAGTTCATACAGTTTAGTTAAATCATATGATATGACAGTTAAGTTCAAATACATGTTCACAGTTCCGGATAACCATGGGACCCGTATCTAGTTCCTTTCGGACGATATGTTCAGTTCTCGATATTACCCGTCGGTACATATCTTATTGCCTCATTATCTTAATGTCTATCACACCATTAAGAAGTTCAGGAAACAGATAACAAACATTCACACCAGGGGAGATGCAATCCTCCCAGTGAATGGGGTGTCAACCGATAGTACTATCAATGTTTTCTGCTCGGCCACACATGGGTTCACTAGATACAGTTCAAGAATGAGGACTTTGATATCATGATAGAGATACTAACGGCAACAATCCCATGAAATCCACAAATTCAGTTAATCACATGAAATCACGCAGATAACAGTGACACATATCATATGATCAAGAAAAGTTTAGCAGTTATACCCCGATGTTTATACAACATTAAAAGAACAGGGGTGATACGAAACTCACCTGAGTTCAGATGAGTGCTAAGATCTCGCGTAACTGGTGCTAATAATGTAAATCTGCATTAGGTTATATTTGATTAATGATTTATGTTCTAACCTGCTGATTAAATCTGTTTGAACGTTCAATGTCATAGACATTGTAATGAAAAGTCATCAAACCGATATTCGGTGTTTAATTAGTTATTGAATCTAATATCATACAATGTATGATAATGTAGGTACCTAGACTGATTTAGATACCTAATATGAAGTTGATGACATGCTTGATTAATCAAGATAATCTCTGATTAACCAGTTAGGTAATATTGTTGATTATGCTCCTGAAACAGTTTTCAGATGAAATCACAGCTTAGGAATGATTAATTCTGGTTACTGGTTATCCAGATATCATAAAACATAACAATGTGACATTGGAATATGTTAAACAATCATGTTTAAAATACTAATCTGACTGTTATCATAAACACCAGACAGTTATTCCAATGGGTAGGTTAATGATTGTGATTAGTTTGAAATGCCTGGGATTAACCTTGCATTTCAAAGATTAACCAAAATAATCACCTACATTGTCATAATTAAATGGTTTAAACCATTATAATCATTGTTATGATTTGGTGGAAACCGGGCATTATAACGGATCAAAACAAGGATTTAACCGTTAGAACTTCGTGTTCTTCGTTTATAATCAATCCTAGCCATCATCTAGGCAATAATCAACAATCCTAACTATCTCATTACGTTCAAAATCAAGATCTAATCAATCAAAATCAAACTAGAAGGTTAAAACGAATCATTACCTAAACAGACGGATATCTGCGGATGAAACTACGATCAGTACTTGTATACACGTTTTCTGGCTTCAAAGATACGATCTGGTGGCTTCAAGATGGTGTTTTGATGGTGTATGTGTGTGTATTTTCGTCTGGGAACGGAGCAGAAGCGAAGAAGAAGAATAAACTTCTTTCTTGCATGAAATCTGATTAAAAGGATCAGATCATTCCACCGCCTCATCCGTCGCGTACCGCGACGGAGAGTCTATTTTGGCTTCGCGTACCGCGAAGTTTTTCGGGAATCTGAGATATTTACAATCATTGCGTACCGCGGAGGACTCTCAAGCCCACCTCCGCGTACCGCGATAAGCCCTTTCGACCAATACTTAGAGATTTTTCTTCGTTTTTCGATTCCGGACAATCCGTAACTCCGTTTCGCGATCCGTTTTCTCCTATGTTCTCGATTTCTCGCATACTTTAAACCTGCCATAATTACAATCATCAATTTCGCGCAGATTTCTAGAACAACCAAACGTGTGAACGTCATTGATGACGTAGTCTTTACCTGCAATTGTCACAAATTTGATTACACATGTGTAACCCTTATGTATAATAACCTATCACTTATTTTTGTGAGGGTTTTTATCAACATGTTTATAAACAAAATACTAAAATATAAAGATTAGATTGTTCGATCAAAGATTGATATGCATCATTTTTGGTATAAATATGATTCTAAACAACATATTCCATGTTTTTCTTATTGTAATGTGAAAGCTCAAACATCAGAAGTATAACCATCAAATTTATACCCATAACTAGGTTTTTCCCCGCCGCGCGTTGCGGCGGGTTATTGCAATGCAATCCTGATAATATGTATTATATATCTTTTGCAGAAACATAAGTTGCATAACAAAATCAAATCTCTCATCACGAACTCTATACTAATTTCTCATTAAAACATAAAATCATACAAAATATGTTACGAAAAATAGAAAATATTACTCACAAAATTATTCTCACCGGCAACCAATTGATTGAATTAAAAGAAAACCTAAATTTATAAGCAAGCATTGATTTTCTATGAGAACAAATAAATCACTGTTACTTTCTCCAAATATCACCGAAACCTAGAAAGAACCACGTTTTTTTCACAATATATATATATATATATATGCATATGTATAGTATCTATACTATTTAATATATATATATATATATATATATATATGTGTGTGTGTGTGTGTGTGTGTTTACTATTTGAATATAATATTAATATTTACACTATTCATCTTGGTTGTGTTTTAATATACATATATATTAATGCCAATAACTATAGTATCCCACATGCTTTTAATTTTTTTTACAGATTACGACTATACAAAATCAATTTTTGCAAAACTCACAAGTGGAATCCATTGACCTTTATCTGAATGTTAGATAACGTTTGTTGTTAAGGTTTTATTTTATTTTTTCATTTTTACTAGAATATGTGATTGCATAATAGCAGAGGATGCTATGAACAACACGGATTACATATATGTTATAAACACCAAAATTGAATACAAATATGTTATCATAATCAACTACTAGAAATTTATAAAATTTACATAGTCATTACACATATGTACTCATAACATATTATGAACAACTACATAAATACAAACAACTACTCATCAAAGACACAACAAATGCATAATCAAAATCGTTTAACAAAAGAAACCCTAGAACATGTGAGAAAACGAAATACATTCGGACAATAAACAACTTCAAATATCACCGATTCAGCATGCAAATCAAAATCTACCACTAACATATGGAGTAAACAGTTTTTATTTTCACTAATCGCCTCCGATTACCAACAACATTGTCAAAAACTGAACATTCTTTCTTACCAGATGATTCTCTTATGCCATAATACTGTAACAACCGGTTTTCAATAATGAAACGTATTTGAAATAATCGTTAATTGAACGATTGTGATTGTTGAAATTTGAAAATATGTGAGAAAGTATGAACGTGGGAGAAAACCGTGCGCGAAACGGAGTTACGGATTGTCCGGAATCGCGAAACGAAGAAAATTATAAAGATATTGTATTTTGGGACTCTTCGCGGTACGCGAAGATGATTTTGAGGTTCCTTCGCGGTACGCGAAGAACCCAAAATATCTGAAATCCCGAATTGCTTCGCGGTACGCGAAGAGCTCTTGAGCCCTCCTTCGCGGTACGCGACGGGTATGGCGGTTTGACAGATTCTTTACCTTATCAGAATTCGATTATGAAGATTATTTTTTTATATTTCGACAAAAATTAAAGCAGGGGACGAACAGAGCAACTTTTTGTTGCTAGATCAGTATTTTAAAGCTACCAGGACGTTCGGATCGAGCTAGGATTCGATTCTACAAATCCTGATCGTCGTTTTCATTCGAGAACTTCGTTTAAAGGGGTAATGATTCGATCTCTCCTACTAGCTTAATAGTATGTGGATTAAATTTAGTTTTGAATGTATTACTATGAGTATGGGTATTGATTATTGCCTAGTTGATAACTAGGGGTTGTTAGAAACGAAGAACTTGATATTTTGACGGTGAAATCTTCGTTTTGAAGCCGGGATAATGTCCGGTTGTTATGAAACCCATATGATGGTGTGATAACTAGTAGGATGGGTAAATTGTGGTTTTGAAATATATATATGGATTATGATCCATGGATTAAATGATGATTGTGGTGAATTGATGTTAAAAATTATTAACAGTTATGATTATAAATGAATTTTGAATAATAGAAGCGATTAAATATCATAACTAATATAATTGAACATCAATTATTTGATGAAATGCCTAAGGGAGGCATGGGATATGATTAATTATGATTAATTGACTAGAACTTACTAAATATAGTAAGATAAAGTCAATTATGTGATAAGTTGACTTTGAAAAAGTAAAACCAGTCAAGTGAGTTGAACTTGATTGTATGTGTTATATGTATTGAATATAGTTGTATATGTGTGAATACAACTAGGTGATTGGTGATGAAAGTCAAAGGACAATTCACAGAAGTGGAAAAGAGGTTGTAGGAAGTGAACAACCGTTTGAACCAGGTAAGTTACCCAACTTACTGTAACATTACATATAAGTAGTAGAAAGAGTCTACTTGATTGTGATGTATATATATTGGTTGATTTGAATGAATGGGCATAACTAGATTGGAACTAATTGAGTTAATAGACTCTAATGTATCTATGTTAAGTTCCAATGTGTTTATGTCACGATTGAATTGATTATGCAACATAGATTGCATAAGAATAGCCGGATGAGCCGGTGTTTGAGTATGATATCACAAATGTGTGAATAGTCAGAGGTGCTGACAACTAGCTATGGTGGAAGTACATGAATGTGAACACCATAATGTAACTTTGATTAAACTATTGTGATTAATAGTTGATGATTGGTAATATGATATTATTACATTGTGAGAGCCAATTCGGATAGAATTGACTCAGTTGAATGCTTATTGTGAAAAATGTATTTTACATTTTGTTGTTATGACTCCACATTGGTGGATAGCCAGAGGTGCTGGCAATTGTCTAGATGGAAGTACCGGTGGGTGAACATCTTAGACTTAATATATTTGACTCCACATTGGTAGATAGCCAGAGGTGCTGGCAATTGTCTAGATGGAAGTACCGGTGGGTGAACATCTTAGACTTGATATATTTGACTCCACATTGGTGGATAGCTAGAGGTGCTAGCAATTGTCTTAGATGGAAGGACCGGTGGGTGAACATCTTAAGACTTAATATATATATGATACCACAAATGTGTGGATAACCGGTTAATCCGGAAATTAAATTATTGAAACCACAGATGTGTGGGTAATTGGTTAAACCAATAAAATATATATATATTTGGTGTTTTAAATTTAGCAAGAGGTGCTGGTGGTAGAGTTGAATTAGATAATATATTCATATTGTGAAAATGTCCCACTAAGGGAAATAAATGCACCATATGTGTTGGGTGCAAGTTGATGTTTGAATATGATATATTATTATCTAAACATGATTAACATCCATATGATATGTATGTGGATGGGTTTAAATAAGTTTTTTGGGAATTTTAGGAGGGGTTACTTACTTAGTTCATATGAACTAATGGTGACTTATATGTGATGTTACAGGTCAAAGATAGATATGCTTCGGGCGATCAGATCGGGCATGTATTGAAGCAGAACCAAACGTTATGTAAAATCTTTGGTGGTATTAAACTTAAACACACTAGTTTTTATTAAACATAAATGTAAATGATTGAAATTAAGTGTGTTTAACTCATGAAATGTTAATTTCACGCTTCCGAATATAATTTATAAAAAAGTTTAATCTGGGACCTAAAATGGGACACGTGTAATCGTGTGAAAAGTTTGGGTGTTTCAAATACAATCTTCACCTTCAAACAAATGATGAAACAAATCCACCACCGTTCGTAATCGTCTGCGTCTCCATAATCATGTGGAATCAATTTTGTCGTCAACGATGTTGGAAAAATTGAAAGATTATACGGTTTCTAATTTTGGGGGAAGTTTCCAAAATTAACGTCTCTATCGCATTAATACTAGTAATTAAATAAACGGTTTCTAAAACCCACGTATGAATGTATTTTACAATAATACCCTTCTGCATTCATCTGAAAAATTTACAATTAATCACAAATTACAAATCTGCCATTTTAATCTAGACCATTGATTTATATTATAGTGGTCAGATCTTGGTTTTTTAAGTTTTCTTCAATTGACTAGTTTTTATAATTTTGGTTTTATAATTTATGATTTTAGGTTTAGGTTTTAGAGAATTACAAACCGGTTCCAATGATTTAAAAATGAGTTTAATCGGAGTTTGTTTGGGTCGGTTTTTAAGTTTTTAAAAATCCTTTTTAACTTTCTTAGGCAAAAATGTATATGTATATAATTATAATTATAGTATTAATTAATATTAAATACAATACACGTTTAATAAAACGATGGAACACACTTTTAGTAAAACGCAAGGAATTTTTTTTCTAACCGAAAAGATAATTGTTTTGCTATAAAACTAAAAACCTAATAAGAGTAACAATGTTTGATTATTCGTTCAAACGTACTATTTGGTTCGATTATGAGCTAATAGTGATGGTTCTTCTGTTTTGCTACCATTTTATTATTAGTTTTTTAAGTTATATAAGTATTTATAAGACATATAGTCTTTAGGTGAAGATAAATTGATCAAATATATGAGGGTAATTTGATGATACAAGGATCGTATGTGTTACAAATTTTAAAGGTTTTGTGTTATATGTGTAATTTATGAAACATAAGGACTAAAATTAAAATACCAGCAAACACAAATTGTCTTGACAATCAAATCTTCAATTAATGGTATAATATTATTTGGTTTGTTTATGAGCTAATTATCGATTTTGATCTATATACATTCTTGACAAAACATTGGCCACCCAACAAAACTATAAGTAACATGATAATTAAGGAAATTTTAGGTGAGATTTGTTACATAACCACCAACTTGACCTACGTTTTTAAGCGCCTAATAAAACAAATATCTTGAAAATTAAAATAAATAAAGTATAACATGGTAATATTATAAAAATTATAGAATTTTCTAAAATAATGTATGCAATGGTTCAATAGTTTTATTATAAAACGAGACCAATATTTTTGATAGCTACAATTTTAAAAGGGATTGGTTATTTACACACCCCACTTTTTTAATTCAACACCCCCCTTTTTCAGTACGCCTTGTATAGGACTCTACGTGGCGTACAGCACCACCTGCAACCTTGTAATCTGCGTGTCGTACGCCACGTACAGTCCTCTACGTGGCGTACGACATCTGACACCTGCAACCTTAAATTCTGAGATGTGACTGGTTAAATTCCGTGTCGTATGCCACGCAGAGTTCTGTACGTGGCGTATAGGTTTCTTGAATAAAATGACTTGTTTTTTCCCCATCACCACATTGAATTCTTATACGTGTAGTATGGTACTATATGACACGTCTAAGTCTAAAACAATTTTTTTTTTTTAACTTAAAATTGAAATAAAATTTGTAATGCTATAAATTTGAACATTTTTAACGTCTAATAATTTAAGCATTTATAACATTATTATTAACGTTTTTAGTTTTTAATATTAATTTCATTAATTTAATATTATTGTCGTTTTGCCAAAAGTTAACATCAATCAACACAAATACAATTTATATACAAATTAAAAAGATAAACAAACAATCAAAACAAATCACAATATATACATAAACAGTGTCTGTACAGTACAAGGAAATGAAATAAACCACGGATCCTGTCGGGGAGGAGATGGCGGAAGGGGAGGAGGCTCGATACCTGCCTGCCTGGACCTCTCGATCTCGCGATCGATCATCCAGCGCAGCATATCGCTCTGCCGAGACAGGATCCGATCGTGCTCCCTAGATCGTGTAGAAAGATCCTGGAGTATCTGATCGTGCACCCTGGATCGTGCAGAAAGATCCTGCATGTCACACCCCAAGCCGGCGGGGTTGGATCGGAGTCCCCGTCGGGCGGAAGATTCTTGGGACGCGATATCGTGAGTGATAATCGTGATGATCAGATTGTTTTACATAGCATCAATGTTAAGAATAACTAAGCACAATAGCATTAAACTAGGATTACAAAGTTGAATTACAATATCAATGTTTAGTAATTTAACTAAGTAAACCTATCAAAAGAATCAAATGTATCTATCTTGTATCTGTACAAGATATCAAAAGTGATTTGCTTCTGTAACAAAATTTGTGCTTTCCAAAAGTCTACTAGGTCCTCTATCTGAGTATCCTAGTATGTAGTCCTGAAGTCTGAGCCTATTCCTGCGCATCACCTGAGAAGGCATGTAAGAAAACAAAGTCAACACAATGGTTGGTGAGTTCATAGAATTTTAGTATTTAAAAATAGTTTTGCAAACCTTCTCGATAAAACCTTAACCTCATTAACAACACCTGTATCATCCAACTCGGTATGCTTATATATAGGGCATACCCCTGAGTCGAGCCTACAACCCGCCCAGACGCCGTCCCACCACATACTAAATCACATAGGACATTGTTGTTAATGATAATTAAGCATTTTACCTACCATTCAATTCCAACATAGATTCAAGCATCCTGTTTATAAGTTTATGATATTAACCCAAAAGTGTTCGCGAATCCCCTAGGTAACAACCTTAATCTCATTAACACCACCTGTATCATCCAACTCGGTATGCTTATATATAGGGCATTGTAACATCTGTGCCGGAATCGTTACCGGAACAGTAAACTGTACAGTAATTAGTACAGTAACTCAGTTGCAAACTAGGAGAAATACTTAGAAGCTATTAACATTCGATACTAAACGTAAACTATTATACGATGTTTCTGAAATCCTGATTTAATCCTTATGGTTAAACAGTCAGAAACACATCAGACAATCATGAACAGCTACAGACATGTTTGAATTTATATTATTAGGTTTAAACGTATGTGAGGAAACAGAACAAAACAATAACAGTTGTTGTTACGGAATGTAAACCGACGAACTATTCGTAAAGGTGACGATCTGTACGAATAGATCTGATAGTTAATGATCTGAAACGATGACTGAAAAGTAGAAAACAAAATCAGAAAGTGAAACGTACGATCGTGTTCGTACAGTTAGCGCTCTGTACGAAGACGCGCGTAAGTGACGCGATCTGACGAAACGAAAACGAAACACGACACGAACGATTTTAATTTAATTAAAATAAAATAAATAACATTTTACAATTTTGAAACTTATCAAATAATTAAAGATATTTTTCTTTTATTTATTACAAATAAATTACGCGTATTTTTCCGGATACGCGACCGAATTACGAACCGAGCAACCGAAACGAACCCGAACACCCGTGGGGTATTTAAAACCTAAAATGAAACCATTTCACTCATTTTATCATCTTCAACCTCCCTCTCTCTCTCTATTTCCGGATTCCACCTTCCCACCACCACAAACCACCTTCAAAGTCTCATATCTCACTCGTTTGTGGGCCAAATCGCACGTTCTTGGTGTCCACGCGTAGCTCTTGACCTCCTCTACAAGGAAGTACAGTGGATCTGAGCTTTTATCCAGCAAAATCGGAGGTATGAGGCTTGAAACATAGCTGAAAATAGGGTTTTTCTATGTGTGTGTGACCAACCAAGGTGTTAACCGGCTTGTACACACTTCTCATCATCGCAGCACCTTTGAAAAGCCTTTGGACGCAGGTCACAACCCAGTAGATCGATGTTAGAATCATGGTGCTGGATGAAACAATGATGATGATGCATAGCTTTCAAAGGTTCGACGAGCGAACCTGTGCTGGGCGGCCACACCCCAGCCGAACCCTATGCGCACTGCCAAACCCACAGCTGCGGCGAACCTGCAACCCCACCGAACCCACTGTTGCTCAACCGAACCCTCTGACCATCTAAATGTCGAACCTTGCTTCAGGCCAACGAACCCTAATGAGTTTGGCCTCTGCCGAACCATTCTACAGGACCCGAACCTTGTTGGCTGTTCACGAACCCACCCTCATGCGTGAACCTCACCAGCCGAACCATTCAACCCCCCTGCCGAACCTTCGGTAAAAGAAACCCCTGAGGGTTCGCTGCTTTAGCAGCCCTTAGGACGAACCAATTCTGGTTAGTGACCCACGCTGAGTTTTTGACCGACAACATGCCAAGCCCATCTCATTTACTTGGCCCAACCGATCAGATTCAGGCCCAACTTAGACGTGGATCAATGGTTTCTCAGTTTCGGCCCACACTACATCTAATTGGCCCAGTTGCATAACCCAAATCCATTGTTACGGCCCACTTAAATTGAACAGGCCCAACAGCCCTTAAATTCGGCCATCCTGAGCAGCCCACGTACATGTTATTCCAATCGGCCCAAGTAGATTATAATCGGGCCCAATAACAGCTCAACGATAATAAGGTGGCCCACGTGAAGTATAGATCGCACAACTCACATTCGGCCCAATGAACTTCAAGATAACTCAATTCATGAATTAAATAATGAAGTATAACATTTAATAGAAATCGTAATTCGGTTTTATTAAAAAGACAATAATCATTGCGTTGAAACAATTAGTGATAGTAAACCAATTAAAGTTTTACAAGAAGAATCAAGTTAATGACAAAGAGAAGTCTTAAAGATCAAAACTCTAGTCATAACTCATAATCATACACTACACTTATATTAAATCAATTGAGTGTTAATGAAATCCATTTCAATTGAATTGGGCCGAATGATGATCTAGATCACGAGGTGATGATTAAGTTAAGGTCAACACATACACATGCACAAAATCTCATAACTTATGCTTATAAGTTACCACAACATGCAATCAATACAGGAACGTGAAAACACCACAAGTGACATCAAGAGCGCGTGTCTTCCTTTTTGTTAAGCTAAGTCAACCCTACAACTACCAGGTGAGTTCATTTGTCCCTTTTCAAACTTATTTGTTTTACTTCGGGACTGAGAAGCATGTTACACATTTTCACAAAATTATTGAGATGTTATTTAATGCTTTAAACATAAACTTGATACTTATGTTGAAACTTATTCGTGAAACTTAGTAGTCATTGAAAAGCAATAGACTTGAAACATATACAATGAACTTGATGCTTGAAACCATATATTGGATGCTTATGAGACTTGATGCAAACTTATGGGATTCATGATGAAACAATGTGTGAACACTTGAAACTATATGCATGAGGCTTACAATATAGATTTGGAGCCTAAACTTTATAAACTCTTATGATATAAGCTATGTGCTTAAATTATACAATTGAGGTTTAACTTATAAACTCTATGTTTAATTATATACAAAACCATAAGGCTTTGAAAATACTTTAAATAAACACTAATGCTTTATACAATTATTTCATAAAGTTATTGTACTACATCTTTAATAAAGTATTAAATTACTTTACACTTACAATGATTTGCTTAAACTTAACTGAAAACATATATTCTTAGAGATACTTATATACGTGAGATGTCTGAAAACACGTGAATACTTGTTATACTTAGAATGCTTGAAACACGTGAATGCTTGATACATTTTGGAATACTTGAATGCGTAATATACTTGGGATACGTGAACATTTGGAATGCTTGATACATTTGGATGCCTGAATACTTGAATGCTTGAAACATGAGATGCTTAAACAAAAGACTGATTGACCGCCGCGTGTTGACCTATGTGTCAACCCCTACTAGTCATCAGTGAAACAATGTGAATGCTTTAGACTTGTATGCATAAACTTTTGGACATTGTGAGACAGACTGTTGGCCGCCGCGTGTTGACCTGTGTGTCAACCCCTACTAGTCATCAGTGTTCTTCTTTGTCAGAGTCATGTAAGACAGACTGATTGGCCGCCGCGTGTTGACCTGTGTGTCAACCCCTACTAGTCATTCAGTGTTCTTCTTGATTCATCCATGGTGATGACAAGTGACTAGAATGATTGAGTTCTTCTAGTTGACTTTGTGTTAACTTGAAAGTTACTCTATCTAAACATGTCACGAGTCATAAATAGGATCATTATGGATGGATGCTGAAATCCTTAGGGTTTTTCAGCTGTCCATAATGGTGCCTATTAAACTTGAGACTTATTCGTTGTGGAATCAATAGTGTGGAGTGAAAGCTTAATTATCATTAATAACAATATGTTAAGCAGCCCGGTATGTGGTGGGACGGTGGCTGGGGCTTGTCCCCTACATATGCCCTATATATAAGCATACTTGGTTGGATAGCATAGGTGGTTGTTAGTGAGATTAAGATTGTCATTTCGGGGGAAACAAAGTAAACATTGGCAGGGAAACAAACGTTAAGAATCATATGTCATGAGATCAGAGTAGTGGGGATGAAATGCTTAATTATCATTAACAACAATATGTTAAACAACCCGGTATGTGGTGGGACGGTGGCTGGGGCTTGTCCCCTACATATGCCCTATATATAAGCATACTTGGTTGAATAGCATAGGTGGTTGTTAGTGAGGTTAAGGTTGTCATTCAGGGAATCAAAGTAAACAATTACAGGGTAATCAAATTCAAAGAAACAAACACTTGGAATCAAACATTGGGAATCAAACATTTTGGGGAATCATACGGGCATGATGAGACGCTTAATTATCATCAGGAACAATATACCATGTGGTTCAGTATGTGGTGGGACGGTGGCTGGGGCTTGTCCCCTACATATGCCCTATATATAAGCATACTGAATCAGATGGTATAGGTGATTAATGGTGAGGTTAAGGTTGTCATTCAAAGGAGTTTACAAACTATTTTTACACAAAAACTACATGAACTCACCAACCATTGTGTTGACTTTATTTTTCTACATGCTTTCTCAGGTAATGCATTGGATTAAGCTAAGATTCAGGATTTGCATACTAGGATGACCAGACATAGATCCTAGTTGACTTTTGAAGAAGCACATCTTGAGATCAATACGAATCTCTTTTGGATATCTTGTACAAATACAAGATAGATATATTTGATTCTTTTGGATAGGTTTACTTAGCTAAATTACTAAACATTGACTTTGTAATTTAACTTTGTAATCCTAGTTTATATTTTAATGTGCTTAATTATTCTTAACATTGATGCTATGTAAACAATTTGATCATCACGATTATCATTCACGATATCGCGCTCCGAGAACCTTCCGCCCGACGGGGACTCCGATCCTACCCCGCCGGCTCGGGGTGTGACAGGCATATCCTGAGTCGAGCCTACAACCCGCCCAGACGCCGTCCCACCACATACTAAGTCGCATAGGACATTGCTATTAATGATAATTAAGCGTCTTACCTACCATTCCACATGTACGAAGTTGCATCTGAGTATCAAGTTTGTGAGGCACCATTATGGACAGCTGAACACCCTTAGGAGTTCAACATCCATCCATAACGGTCCTAAGTATAACTCGTGATGTGTTATGATAGAGAAACCCTCAAGCTGTCACAAAGTCAGCTAGAAGAACCCAAATCATTCTAGTCACTTGTCATAACCATGGATGAATCAAGAAGAGCACTGAATGACTAGTAGGGCTTGACCAATGTCAAGACGCGGCGACCAATCAGTCTGTTTTACATGGTGCAAAAATCCTGAGGCCTCCTGTAATACTCCACTTTGCCGTTCATCCTCTTGACCAGGTATATGTTTCTTTCTTTGTCAAAGAGCCAACAGCAAATATTTGACCTATCATTGCGTACAGCGAACAATGATCGGTCATCAGAGATAAAAGTATGCTCTAGAAGCTCCTCGCTCATCTCTCCAAGCCAAGTATCTTTGACTTCCTTAGGTGCTGGTGTCCAATCTCTCTGCTTCTCGAACCAACTTTTGATCACCGTTCCCAGAGGAGGAATCTCTTTGCCATCTGAATCAAGATACTTGTGAGTATACAAGTAATATACATAAGGATCTTTGGCAACGTCGGCTATGACAACATTTTCTTGTCCATCCTTAACTTCTTCACCTGGCCACTCAAAGTCGAAATCCTCTGGTAAGTCATCGAACTAGCTATCAAGGCCAGCTCCTGATGTTTCATCAGGTTGAACACAGTCGCCAAACAAGACATCGTCAGGAATATCCCCAAAAAGATCATCATAGAGACCATTGGGCTTTCCTGAAGAGGATGGATTTCCAGTGGCTCCTCCCTGATCCTTGTCATCTAGGGGTCCCTGATCCCTTTTGTCGGATGGATCATCTTCTTTCTTGTATCCCCCATCATCCTCCTTGTCATCTTTCTTTTCTTTCGAGTCATTCTTCTTTTGATCATCACCGTCATCATCACTATCATCACTATAATCATCATTCTTGACATCATTGTCTGATTCTAGAACTTCTTCTCCTTTAAGTCTCTTAATCTCCTTCTTCATCTCATGGTTCTCTAGTGAGAGAAATCTGATGTACTTTCGGTGTGTCCTGATTTGCCCATGATATTTGGTCAACTTGCTGCATATCTTAATCATTCCTTCCTGCAAATTTCTGATGAGACTATCATTGCGCTCATAATCCTTTTCAAGCAAATAGACCTTGTCTTGTAATCCTATGATATCAACAGGCACATCCTTCGGCTCATATGGTGAATCTGAGTGCAAAGGAGATTTTCCTTTGTCACTGCTCGAGCGAGGTGGAGATGAAGCGGTTTTGGTGTGTGGAATGGTAGTGGTAGATGGACGAGTGGTGGGAATCTTGATGACTAGTTTGGGTTTTGCTGGTTTGGCTGCAGGTTTAGGTTGCTTGGGTTTTGTGGGTTGTGTAGGTGAAGGTGGTGGAGGTGGTTGTGCAACTGGAGGTGGTTGTGTAACAGGAGGTGGTGGAGGTGGTTGTGTAGAAGCTTGTGATATGATCGATGCAGCTGATGAGAAGGACAAGGTGGAGAACATCTGCTAGAGTCGGGGATCTCTGGTTCTCTTAGCCATAGTCTTTTGCCTTTTCTTCTTCGGTGATGACTCAGGAGTTGGAGTGTAGTCCACATCCTGTGCTTCGTCTCTTTCCTGTCTAGTAGGAGGTGGCTTTTCAGCAACAAAATCTTCACTTGATGAAGAGGAAGGCTCATGAATGGTATCCTCTGCTGCTTCATCAGCTTTTGTACTTGTACTTGTAGCTTGGATATCATGCTCTTCGGCCACTATAGCTACTGGGGTTCCTGGCATGTCTTCATCTGCACCATCGCCCATAAATCTTCCAAACTTTATCAAAGGACGTTCCCCTGTGTACTGTTTCTTTCCTCTCTTGTTCATCTTCATATAGCCGAAGATGTCATCTCGCATCCTCTTGATTTCCAGTGTACCAAGTGTGGGAGACAGAGATGGATATTTCTTGTTGATGATAATCTGAAGAAATCTTGGGAAAGCTAAAAAACGCTCCTTCCGTCTTCCTTTGATGTTCGCGTGCATATCAAGAAAAACCATCTTCGAGAAGTTAAACTCCACTCCAAGTGCTAAAGCCACCAGACAAGAGCTAAGAGTCTGGTTCAAAACATCATAACCGCCTTTTCTTCCTGAGAGGCACTGAGTAACTACATGAGCCAGATATCTCCAACACGGATGCAGTAACTTCTTCTCAGTGGGTGGATAGACGCCTTCATGTCCCATTTGATAGACGGTTCTGTTAACCAAATCTTGATCCAACTCTACAGGATCATCTGCTTTATCTCCAAACTGTAAACATTCCCGCACAATTTGCTCTGTAATAACAATTGGTTGATTCTGAATCTTTCCAATGATGCTAACGTTTCCATTTGCATCAGTACTTTCTTCTAATGTACTCCAGAAACTCCTGACAAAATCAGTCACAATAGGCGGATACTCCATGATGGCATAGTTGATAGGCGATAAGATCAGTCCTTCCACCATACTCTTGAACTCTGAGTGTTTCGCTGGAGGTTCCCCAAGGAATGCTATCATGTTGTGATCGTGCACGAATCGTAAGTCTGCCATCTGAAACACAAACAGATTAAGTTAGTTTAAGTTCAATAAAACTGGATTTTCTGAAAATTTTCTAAGTCTAGTGTCTTCTGTTCTCGAACTAACATTTTCACTCGAGACAACAAACTGTACACGAAGATCAAGATGTACACGAAGTACAGATTGTACACGAAGTACAGATTGTACACGAAGTACACTGTACACGAAGTGCATTCTGTACACGAAGTGAATCCTGTACACGAAGTACATCCTGTACACGAAGTTCATGCTGTACACGAAAAATGTCTGTATTCGAAATGTTTCATTTCGAGAACACAAAAATTTCATAAGTCCATAAATTTTGCTTCTTAGAACTTCTAGTCATGTTCAATATACTCGGAATTGAGAGGCGACTAACATATTTACGACTTGCCTTTCAATTTTAAGTATTTCGTGGTCAATTTGACCAAAAACTTTCTGTACACGAAAATCGCGTACTCGAAATCTTATTTTGACCATAACTTTCGATTTCACGGTCAAACCTTGACGAAAATTCATACATAGGGTCGCCTATATATGATCTAAAAGATAGCCGGAGTAGAATTTTTAGATTGGGTCTAGAAATCGAGATCGCCTCAGAGAAAGAAAATCTGTACTCGAAGTGTAAAAACGTGTACTCGAAATAGTGGTATTCGAAATTTAATACGGTTGGACTATTTATAGGGTCATTTCGAATACGCTATTTCGTGTACTCAATTTCGAGTACACATTTAGTTTATGTCGATTTAAAAATTCTAACTTAGATTGAATAAAATAAAATAAAATAAAATAAAATAAAATAAAATAAAATAAAATAAAAATAAAATAAAATAAAATAAAATAAAATAAAATAAAATAAAATAAAATAAACTTTGGACAAGCTTAAGTTGAGTCGGGTCAAATTTGTGGGATCAAATCTGTTATCAAAATTTTACCAGCTTAGTTAATTTCTTAACGAAGCACAACCTTTAAATAGCTATACCCCACCAATGATTTCCACTCGTTATTCCATCTCTTAAAAATCAGTTATATGATCAAGTTTTTCTGAAAATATCTTATGGGAAATTTGTGAACAATTAGATTGTAAGACTAGATTAATATGCAACCTATCAATCTTGTTAAATTCTTTGTTTCAAACTTTGATTGTGTTTCAATGAATTTAAAATTATTTTGACAGAGTTTTTAAGGTGAGAAAAGAAAAGAACAGATCTATTAGTTTAGAATCAAGAACAAGAAGGGGTTCTATCATCTTGTGCTCATTGGCATCTTTTATTTTCTGATCTGCAGACACATTGGCCTTAACATCACACATCCAGGTCTTTGCTTACGCAAAACATAGGATGCTTCAGTAGGTAGTTCCCGCTCTTTGTTTGTACAAAACATAGGAAATACCCGAGTTTTTCAAACACAATTTCAAATTTATTGAAACACAATCTCGTTTTGATTCAAGGATTTAAACAAGAAGTCAAATAGTTGTCACACATTTCTAGTTATCTAATGATCACAATTTCACACTTATTTATTTATTTATTTATTTATATTTAAATTTGATCAAGTCTGATTATTTAAGTTTTGAAAAACTTATTTCAACTTCCTAGTGTAGAATAGATATTCAAAGTTGTTATTCTTTTATAAATCTTATTAAGATAGTGAAATTTTGATCCTTAGAGATTATTTCACTTCCCAATTTTATCGATTCACTTTGCTTGTCCAAGTAAACTCTTTTTGTATTTTATTAAACTTTGAATTGAAAAACAAGAGACAGATTTTCCTTTTCTTAGGTTTTCAAAAACTTAACTCCCCCTAAACTTGTAGATCATCTTAGACTGACTCAAAGACCGAAAATATTTTTGTTGTTTTTGTATATTTTAACTCAAAGACCAAAAATATTTTTGTTGTTTTTGTAAATTTTCTCCCCCTAAATTTGTTATAAAAAAAATTAAAGTAAAAATTAAAATTAAAGTAAAAACAAAACAAAACACAAATTTTGACATATTTACAAAAATTCTTTTAGTTAAAACATAATAGTTTGAGAGAGGCAAGCAAGTGATGAAAGCGTGCTGTATCGAACGGTTTTGAGAAAAGGTCTGCCAGATTATCATCTGTATGGACCTTTTCAAGATGAATGAGTTTCCGCTCAAAACAGTCACGGATGAAATGAATCCGGATGTCAATATGTTAGTTTTGGAGTGTTGTACCGGATTTTTGACGATCTGTAAGGCTGCTTCATTGTCACAATAAATAGGAGAGTCAAGAAAGTTCAAACCGTAATCGAGGAGTTGTTGTTGCATCCAGATAACCTGAGAGCAGCAACTGGAAGCAGCAACATGTTCGGCTTCCGCATTAGATGTGGATACGGTCGTTTGTTTCATGCATTGCCATGAGACAAGGCGATCTCCCAGGTACTGACACCCACCGGTGGTTGGCTTCCTATCCAGGTTACATCCACCAAAGTCACTGTCTGAGTATGCAAATAATCGAAACTCAGAGTTCTTTGGGTACCAGAGACCGAGTCTAGGCTTCCCGACTAGGTACCGAAAGATTCTCTTGACAGCTATATGGTGAGATGCTTTCGGATTCGCCTGATATCTGACACACTGACAAACTGAGAACATGATGTCTGGACGACTAGCAGTCAGGTACATCAAGGAACCAATCATTGAGCGATAGAGGTGTTGATCAACATCTTCACCATCCAAATCCGAAGTCAAGACAGGACGAGCAGCCATGGGAGTAGATGCCGGCTTTGATTCCATCATTTTGAACTTGGTCAAAATATCTGTGACATACTTTCCTTGGTGAATCAGCACACCTTTTGAATCTTGCTTGACCTGCAGACCTAGAAAGAAGGTCATTTCTCCCATTGCGCTCATTTAAAATTTCTTCTTCATTACCCCCTCAAATTCCTTGCACAGCGCTGAGCTTGTGGAGCCAAATATAATGTCATCCACGTAGATTTGGACGAGAATCAAATCATCTTTATCTTTGTGGACGAACAAAGTCTGATCAATGGCTCCACGGGTATATCCATTTGTAAGCAGGTGATCAGTAAGCGTAGCATACCATGCTCGCGGTGCTTGATGAAGACCATAAAGAGCTTTGTCTAACTTGTAGACATGCTCTGGATATTGAGAATCTTCAAAACCAGGAGGCTGGCACACATAGATTTCTTCTTTTACCTTTCCATACAAGAAAGCCGTCTTCACATCCATCTGATACACCGTGAAGTTCATGTAGGATGCATAGGCCAAGAAAATCCGTATTGCTTCAAGTTTTGCAACTGGTGCAAAGACTTCCTCATAGTCTATCCCTTCCTGTTGGTAGAAGCCTTGAACCACCAATCTGGCTTTATTCCGGATGATTACACCCGAATCATCTCTCTTGTTTCTGAAAACCCATCTGGTTCCTATAGGCAGTTTTCCTTTGGGTAGAGGAACCAGATTCCATACTTTAAGTTTCTGAAACTGCATAAGCTCTTCCTGCATTGCCTCAACCCAGCTGGATTCTTTGAGAGCCATTTTGACATTCTTGGGCTCGACCTGCAAAATAAAACAAGAGTATAAACAAGAATTAATTGGACCTGATTGATTTCGTGTAGTTGTCTCTTCAGAGTGGATCTGCTTCGAGTGAGAACGCCTTCCGAGAGAGGTCCAATAATATTTTCAACTGGATGATTCTTGTTTACACCGAGTGTTGGCAATTCTTCCACAGCTAGATTGTCTAGCAAGTTGCTGATGTGGTTCACTTGATCTTCACTTGAAGAAGAAATGTTATCGATAGGAGCAGTTTCACTTGCCTTTGCTTCGTGATCCACGCAATGTTCCTCAGGAATGCTATCTGAGAACAATGGATTATCAAAAGTCTGGTGGGAGGAAGATAAAACTTGATCAGTCTCAGGAAGTGGTTGAATGGACTGAGAAGTGTCTGGTTCTGATGGGAGAACTTCATGTATTGGGGTTGGCTGAACTGGAGGGGCACGATTGTACATGCCAGGAGGGTCAACTGTCAAAAGATTAGGATCACATGGAACATAGTCAACGCTATAGTCCATATCATCACCCTTGTAGAAATCATCGGTCTGCTTGGATGATTCTGAGTTCTCCGATGTATGGTTAAAGGGCTTGAAAGTAGAATCATACTCAAATAACCAGTTTGGACCAGAATCGGCATCTGTAGAATTCATTTCTTGCCAATCTATGTAGTATGACTCCACTATCATCCGGGTCTTCTTGTTGTAAACTCTGTAAGCTGCTTTCTCGGATGAATATCCTACAAAGTAACACTCATCTGCCTTATCATCAAACTTGTGATTAGGCTCTGTATGAAGAAGAGTGCAAGGACATCCAAATGATTTGAAGTGTCCAACTTTGGGCTTCTGATTGAAGAGAATCTCGTAGGGAGTCTTCTGATGTCGCTTGTTCAAAAGTGCTCGATTCTGAACGTAACAAGCGGTGTTAACAGCTTCGGCCCAGAAGAAGATTAGCAGCTTAGATTCTGACAGCATTGTTCGTGCAGCTTCTATAAGTGTTCGGTTCCTCCTTTCAGCAACTCCATTTTGCTGAGGTGTTCTAGCTGCACTGTACTGCCTAGCAATACCTTTCTCATCGCAGAAATCTATAAGAGTCTGATTTCTAAATTCAGTGCCATTATCAGTTCTAATCACTTTGACCTTTAGATTCTTCTGATTTTCAATCAAGGTAATGAACTTCTTCAGGATCTCTGGTGTTTCATCCTTCTTGGCTAGAAAGAACACCCAAGTGAATCTGGAATAATCATCTGTCACGACAAGACAATATGACTTCTTCCCGATACTCATTACGTTGACTGGTCCGAAGAGATCCATATGAAGAAGTTCAAGAACTGAGGAGATAGAATTGAACAATATAGGCTTGTGGGGTCTCTTGTGTTGCTTCCCCTTGGCACAAGCGATGCACTTCTCAATAGTGGAGAAATCTTTAGAAGGCAAACCGATTACGTGATCTCCCTTGGCAAGTCTGTTCAGATTCTTTAGATTTACGTGACCTAGTCGACGATGCCACAACAGACAATCATGCTCCGATGCCTTTGAGAACAAGCAAGTGTTCTCAATGAATGAATCTGAATTCATGTTGATAATGTAGGCATTGCTTATTATTGGAGTTCTCATCAGAATCCACTTCTCTGGCACCACAAAACCAGGCTTAAGAATAAGACACTCCTTGTTTGTGAAATGTGTGGAAAAACTCTTGTCATAGATCTGAGAAACACTCAAAAGACTGTGATTGAGTTCTTCAACATAGTACACATCTTCGAAACTAAGAGTTCCATTTGTGACAGTGCCCTTCATACTTATCCTTCCTCCCTTGTCTCCTGCAAATGATACATATCCTCCATTGAATGGTGTAACTTCATGTAACTGAGAAAAATCCCCAGTCATGTGCCGGGAGCAGCCACTATCTACATACCAAACATGTTTGAGCTTACTTGGCCGTCCCTGCATTTTATACATAATCAATGAGAAACAGGTACCCAAACCATAACAGGTTTAGGCACAGTAGAAACACTAGATTCTTTCTTTTGAACTTCCTTTGATTTAGCTGTTTTGACCTTATCAATCTTTGATCTAGCACCACTGCCATATTTAACTGTGTTAATGGGATATTAAAAACTGGATCACGTCTCCAATATGTCTTGTTTTTAATTTTTGAAACGTTCGATTTTAGCTTATGAAAACCATATTGATGATTTTTGGGTGATCTTTTACTTTTGGCAGTGGATTGCTTTTGTGGTTCTTTCTGAGAGTTCACCCTAGGCATTGAGGATTTATCAGTCCTCTTTGATTTGACAGAGAGTTTTGCCTTGGGTGTGACCTTCTGATTCTTCCCATAGAAGAATTCAGTAGGTCGGTGCAGACAATTTCTAGCAATGTGGCCTGGCTTACCACAGGCAAAGCAACATACTTTCTCATGAAATTCCTTAGGGTCAAAAGGTTTTACATCACAGTTGCAAGGTTTAAACGAGTTAGAAGATTGTTTCAAAATTTCTTTTGGAACAAAAGGTTCACAGTTAGGATCCAATTTTGATCATATTTCTTTGGTGACAGTGGAATGACCCTTGAACTCATGATGTAAACGAGTAGATGTTGTTTCCAAAATAACATCCTTTTTAACAAAAGTTGACTTAAAGCTTTTAGACATCTCATTTGTTTTAATTTTAAATTGACCAACTTTTCCAACAAAATTAGAGTTTGAACTAAAAGATGATGTTCCAAAAGATGTTGAACAGTCTGTGCTCTTCTCAGCACTTCTTTCTTCCGTCTTCCCTTTCACACCTGCTTTGCTTAAACTATCTGCACATATCTCTGAATTATTAGAAATATTGGGAATGGTCTCTATGGGATCTGCTGTCAGAGGGACAGGTTTTTCAGAACCAGTACTGAACTCGAACCTTCAATCAGACTGAGACAACAGATCATCAACAGATGTGTTGATTTTGGGCATAACTGAGTAATTGTGATTAAAAGGTGGTGCACATTCACTATACCCAATACCCTTGCCCCTCTTTTCCCGATACTGCATGGTTGTCATGTTTTCCACAACCTTGCTTGAGTAATTAAACTTTTCACATTTTACCGAGGTTTTAGAAAGTTGAGTTTTAACTTGGTCCAACTCTAATGTGAGCTCATCGATTTTGCGTCGAGCATCTCGATAGTTGGACTCTTTGTCACTTAGAAGTTCTTTTAACCTTGCCACATCCCGACCCTCTGCTTCAAGTTTCCTTTTAAAAATTCCTTCATTTTTAAGAAAATCTGAGTTAAAGTATTTAAGTTTGGTTACTTCTTTGATTAGTGATTCATTATGTGATCTATACTTAAATACTTTATCTATGCATGAGGTAGAGCAAAGATTTTCAGTTACCTCCTTCTGCTTGTCGTCCACCTCAGCCATGAATGCGAGACTCAGAGTCAGCTCCAGTTCCTGCACTTGATCACTCTAGTCATAAGAGTCAGTCTCTTGGGTCACCAGTGCTTTGGACGTAGTAGCATTTCCTCCTGCAGGAGCAGTCACAACTTTCTCTTCAGGCTTCTTTTCTCCTTCCTTGACCACCTTTGGCTGCTTACACTCTCTAGCAAAATGACCGGGCTGATCACAGTTGTAGCACCTAAGTTTTGACTTATCAAATCCAAGTTTCTTTCATGGGTTGTTTCCAAAGCTGTTTCTTCCATATCTTTTGATAAACTTCTTTGCTCTAAACACCACCATAGCCATATGCCATGAGATATCCATTTCTTCAACATCAGCTGGATTTATCTGCTCCAGATTGTCCTGAGTAAGATTGGCAGGTGCCAACTCTCCTGCTATGAATGCATTGTAGCTGTTCATGAAACCCTTAAACAGCAGCAGATTTTCTTCACTTTCTGGATTGATTTTGGGCACTGATCCGGCTTGTCCAGATGATAGAAAGGCAGTTTCAAAGGGAATTGATTGAGATGGAGAGTTCTGATAGTGATGCATCCCTGAAGCCTGAAGATTGATAGTAGACAGTAGTGCAGAATTTTCTGACACAGGTGCAATTCCCATGGAGCTGGCATGATTCAGTGCTCTCTGCTTATCATCCATATCATAGGAATTGATAATCGAAATCAGTTCACTCAGAGAAGTCTTGTACATATCCTTGGTCCTTTTGATCGTTGTACAATTTAAATTCCAAGTGTAAGGCAATGAGTTTAGCAGCTTCTTGTTCACTTCTCCCTTGGTCATCTCAATTCCAGAACTTGTCATCTCAGTCATCAGATGAGTGAACCTATTAAGCTGTGCTTCAAGAGACTCTCCCTTGATGTGGCTGAACATGTTGAACCTCTGTCTCAGCATATCCTTGCGACTTTCTCGCATGTCCTCATTTCCCTCAAATCGTTCAACCAAGGCATTCCAAAGTTCCTTTGTAGTCTTGTGTTCCTTAAATCCATGAGCAACATCAGTCGATAAAGCCATTGTGATTGAAGCATAAGCCTTCTCATCCTTTTCCATCATAAGTATGTCATTGTCAGTGTACAATTCAGGATCCTTAGGAACAAGAGGACCATTGATCTCACTTTGGTATGAGGGCACAAAAGGACCCTCTTCAATGGATCTCCACAGCTTTGGATCAGTATACTTGATAAATGATTGAAATCTGTATTTCCAATCTTGGAAGTTATCTCCCGACACAAGCCTTGGTGGCTTTGTTCCGGTGCCGATCTCATTGTCCAGATTGAGAAAGTTGGACAGATTTGTCAGATTCTTTGAGGCCATGCTGGATTAGAAAAATTTCTAAGTCTTGTTCACTAAGTCCCTGTAGAACAGATCACCAAACACTGCCCAAAGATAAAACATATCACTTTATACTCGAAGTTCAATGTGTGTTCAAATTTCCTTGTAATCGAAAATCCTTTTGTATACGAAGAGAAGCCTGTACTCGAAAATGACACTGTATTCGAAATTCCTTTTGTACTCGAAATCCCCTTGTACTCGAAGTAACCTTTGTAGTCGAAGGTCTCTTGTAGTCGAACTGTAGCTATACTTCGAACACTCTATCTGTACTCGAAATAGCTGAACTCGAAAATTTTGAACTCGAAAATACTTAAGAAAAATTTTATAAAATCATTTCTTAAGATTTGGAGTTCCAAATTTACACAGCAGCTAGATAGAGTAGAGAAGAATGATAAAGTATTAAACTTGCTTCAAAAAGTTGTTACCTTGATAATGAAAAGAGCACTCAAGCTCTGATACCACTTGTAGGTCTCAAACCGGATCAAGAACCAAACTTTATCTTCTAAATCATCATCAATGATCTCTAACAAGTGCGGAATCCATGTTAGAATCAAGAAAGCAAGTAGAAAAATGCAAACTTTTATAAATACTGAAAATTTCGAGTACAAGTGCCTCAATACGTCTAGAGAGCAAATGCCTCGGGATTCCAACCTAAACCTGTACAAAATACGTCTATTTATACTAGGCCTAGGAGTACACGAAATCTAAAACACAACTTCGAGTACACGAACATATGGTGTACTCGAAGTGGCTGTACACGAAAATAATCAAAATCTGAGTGTTGACTCTTCCGGGTTGACTTTGTCAGTCTTCAACGTGTAGTGAGCTTTACAGTTCGTTTATGTTTTCGTTAACCTCTTGAATTCATTGGGCCGGATACTCCTTTGGTTCGAATTAAACCTCATAAGCCTAATGTAAAAATAGTCTTGGATCGAGGTAGTCCACATGGGTCTAGTTCATGATGTTGGGCCGAAAATCATTGGGTCAATGGGGTTTTTGACTTGGGCCGAAGGATGTGTGATGCCATTGAGATGGTTTTGGGCCGTGTAGTTGGGTTTGGGTCAACTAAGGCCTTAAGCCAAAGGGTATGTGCATGGGCTAATTTAAGTGATATGGGCTTAGTCCCACGAAAATGTTGAGCCATGTATGTGTGTGTGGGCTGGGCAGCCTCGTGAGCCTAATGGATCAAGGGTCTCCGGTGGTGTCAATGTTTCCGGTATATAAAATCGATTAGCATACTCGACCAGCGAACCTATCAACCATGACCAAGGTTCGGTGGTCCTTAAAGGTTCGTGGGTCCCAAACTCAAAGTCACCAGGTTCGGCTAACTGAAACTTCCAAGGTTCGCCGCCATGTACAGAGGGTTCGGCTGTATGATGTCAGCCAAGGGTTCGGCTAGGGTGGCCGCACAGGGGTTCGGTGGTCGATGGTTCGTGGCTGCACTGCATAGGTTCGGCAGTGTATAGGTTCGCCTATGGACCGAAGGTTCGGCCAAGAGTGTGCGTAGGTTCGCCACCGAAAGAGAAGTAGAAAGGTTCGGTCATTGCTCACATTGGCCCGCTAGGGTTCGTTGATGTTGCATGTAGGGTTCGCCTGATAGTATGAAAATGTTCGCCATCCAAGGTTCGGCTAACCTTCGTCTCCAACCAACAGGTTCGCCCGTCCCTTTGGAACCCCACAAACCCTGCACTTCTGTGACAACTAGTACCTGACCGGCCGGGAAGTCCATACGGTATGTGTACTTTCAACAGTAACTATCTGTAAATACATGATTGTGAATAGTACTTGTATTAACAGAATTCAAAATACAAGAAACAGTTGTACGTATTTTGTGTAAACTTAAATGCCGTAAGTACAACATTCATTTGGAACAATAGTTGTTAGTGTTTAGGTGAAAACCTAAGTACAGTTAACACAACTAAACATGAGAAAGAACAGTGTTCAAACAAATAACAAGAACAAATCGGTCGCGATCTGATATCAATAGATTACAGGAGTCAGATGGCCGACAAATCAGTGTGAAAACAATGTGATAACAGGGTGTTTAGTTGAGTCCGACAGTGAGGAAACACAACTCAAAAGAATAATTCAGTGTTGTTTCGGAATAACGAACTGACAGTGTGTTTGCGTGGGTGACGATTCATACAAACATATCTGTGAGTTTAACGTTCTGAAATAGTGACTGAAAAGTAGAAAACAAAAGTCGGAAAGCGAAACCATCGTCGTGTTCGTTCGAGTGACGATTCGAACGAATACGCGCGATGGTGACGCGATCTGACGAAACGAAAATGAAACACGACGCGAACGAAAATAAATTAATAAAATAAAATAAATAACATTTTACAATTTTGAAACTCATCAAAATAATTAAAATAACTATTCTTTTATTTAAAATCCGTAATTTACGCGTTACGTTCCGGAAACGCGACGAAAACGTGAACCCAGCAACCGAAACGAACCCGAATACCCACGAGGTATTTAAAGCCTAAATTGAGGCATTTAATTCATTTTCATCATCTCCATTCTCTCTCTAACCTACAAAATCCGGCCACCTCTCTCCCACCACCGTTTCCAACCTTCCAAGCCCCATATCTCGGTCATTTCTCAACGAAAATGGACGTTCTTGGTGTCCACGCGTAGCTCTCGACATCCTCTACCTAGAAGTACGACTGATCTGGGGATTTCTCCGGCCGAAATTAAGGTATGATGCTTGAAAGATTCGAGAAAATAGGGTTTTCTCATTTCTTTTGTTAACCAAACCACCTGATCGGACCTAGACCCACATCCACGCATTCTACATCTGTGAAAACCCTTCAACACCTAGCACTAACCATGGAAAACAACTTGAGGCTGCTGGATTCGGTAAAGATGAGCTTGCTGGTCGCGAACCTGGGGAACGAGCGAACTTGTTCGGTTGAGTTTCAAGATGGCCGAACCTTCATTATCATCAGCTGAACCACCTACCTACCGAACCCTCCTCAAAGGCCACGAACCTTTCTTGCATGGCCACCCCGACGAACCCTAGCCGAACCCCGAAGTGCCGAACCTACAGCCTGGACAACCATCACTGGAGAACCCATCATAAGCCACGAACCATCTGTTATGTAGTGGCCGAACCTTTACTCTTTAGCCGAACCTTCGGCCACCGAACCCACACATATCAGCCGAACCTTGTTGTAATATGCGGACCAGGCAGCCGAACCATTCTCTTTGCCGAATCAATTATTAGTCGCGAACCCGCCGAACCTGGGAATTTTCATGAACGAACGTATGGGTATTGGACATGGAAGCGAACCTGTCACATGGCAAATTAACCCTGACCGAACTTTCCTTGGGTTCGCCCTCCCCTCCACAGCATAGTCACAAACCCTGAAACGTGGTGACCAACGGGTTCGCTGCCATTTCTGTTGGGCCGGTTGACAACATGCGCCTCCATTTATTGCTCGGCCCAAGGCAATTGTTTAATCAATAGCGAGGGAAACCATCTTGGCCCAATACCTAAGCCATGCATAGTATTCGGCCCATTGAATTCATTGGCCCAACAGCACCCCTTTCGGTTTAAGCTCAACAATTGGGCCCACAACACATTGCTTCGACCCATAGTTTCGTTCGGACTCATGTTCAAATAAGTTGGGCCCACATAACTACTTCGGCCCAAGACTAGTCCGCATTCGGTCCACGATGTACAATTTGGCCCACACACACACACACAAATGACTCAAGAAACTTGGGCTAAGTCCGCTTTAATTATTGACACACCACTATTCGGCTCACTTAATGAGGATACAAATGTAGAGATTTAAACAACTAAAAAAAAGGGGGTTTATAACATATATGGGAATTATGGGGGAACATCATAAAGATAACAAAAACCTTGGGTGTAATTTCAATGAAAATCTAAGTTACACTTAGGATCATAATAACATGACACCAACTCGAGTTGAACTATAAATCACTAACACGGTGTCTAAAACTTAACCTAAATAAGTTAAGTGTTTTAAAACCAATAACAAGTACACAGGGCCGAATGGTGACCAAGATCAAGACTCAAGGGTGATAATCAAGTTAGGACTAACACATACACACGCACCAAACCTTACAACTTATACTTATAAGTTACAATCAAATGAAATCAATACAGGATCATGAACAATACAACAAGTACAATCAAGAGCGCGTGCATTCTTCTTTTAAGCTAAGTCAACCACTACAACAACAAGGTGAGTTCATATGCCCCTTTTCTTTAATCATAACTGATTTTAAACTCACGGGGCTGAGAAACATGCTTTCCTTTTATTTATTTAAAAGTTTTGCTTAACATATTGATTATACTTTGATTTAGATAATATTAAATTGTTTATTATCACTTATCATTGTATGCATGCTTGTATGATCATGATATGACAGGGATAATCAGACGAACAAGATAATATATCTTATTAGTTCATCAACACATTAGAATAACATAGTTGTAAGATTTTATCTTATAACACTTAGTTATTCTTACATGAACAAACATTGGGAAAATTCATACATAAACAAACATTGAGAACAATTACAGAGAAACATGATGACACAACAAAACACACGAATGATCAGAAGATAATACATCTTCTAAATATCATTCAACATTATAATTTAACTAAGTGTGATAAGTCAAGTACTTATAACGCTTAGTTTACAACTTAAAACATACTATGCGATAGTATGAGGCATTTATCAATCCACCACCTGAGCGGATTAAGGGTGGCAAGACTAGTTCTTACCACGGCTTAATGGCAACATGGTGAACATATGGATCATTTAGAATGATAATCATGATAATGTACCTTCATGATAACAATATCATTCTCACATCGGTTGACATAAAGTAATAAGACCAGTTCTTATTCAACTTTGTTAACTACATTGAGAACACACGGCGGGATAGAGGTGAATCGAATGCATTGTAATCTGATTACATGAGTATCACAATGGATTCATTTTAGGCTCTATACGTTGCGTTGAGAATACATTACAAATGGTTAATTAACACTTTTATTGATTAAAATGGTATCCACAGTTAACCTACAAGGCTCAGAACAATATAAGGAGCAGATTAAATAAATCTAATATCCTTAATACATATAAGAGTTATCAATACTTCGGTTTGATGACAATAACTCTTTATTATGGTATTCAATACATGATATCACAGGTGATTAACAATGAGATGAACAAGTGGGAAATTGAGATGGAAATCTATAGTTGTATTGCAAGTAGTGTGGAGTTCTAGTAGTGATGTGGTGGGATGTTGGCTAGGGCTTGGTTCCCTTACATATGCCCTATATATAAGCATCACTACTAGGATGATATGCTGCTTGTGAATATAACTATTGAGAATCCATTTGGGGGAACAGGTGAAACAAACAACATACAAGTAACAAGATTAACATTGTGATTGTGCATGTGAATAAACCAAGGTTTTCAATTAACATACTTATGAACTCACCAACCTAGTGTTGACTTTGTTTAAATGCATGTTTTCTCAGGTGACGAACATGTTTAGTCACCCATATTCAAGTACATAGCTATTGGACTTTTAGAGGACCTAGCTACATTTTGTGTGATCATGCTTTTGAATGGCAAAACATTGAATCATCTTTTGTATATCTTGTACAGATACAAGATATAAACTCATTGATTCTTTTGATAGATTTACTTGGTTAAATTATGAACGATACATTGTAATTTAATCTTGTAATTCTATATCATTGATGTGTTAGCATTTCTCATTTATTTATCATGTGCTATGTAAACAATCTGATCATTTTGATTATCACACTGATATCGCACCCCGGGAACCTTCCGCCCGACGGGAAAGCCGATCCGTCCCACCGGCTCGGGGTGTGACAACTTCACCTTCGAAGTTAGGCTTCAAGCTAGGGTATGGCCATTTTCGAGATGTTGTTATACAATGCTTAGTTCCCAGAAGGGTGTGGTTTCGAAGAGGGTGACCTAGAGCCGGCTAGGTGATGGGTTCGAACAAGAACTATAAAACCCTATATTTCGAGTTGTTCAAGCGTGATTACCTCAATTTTTGTCAGGCCACTTCGTGGGTCTGCTGTACTTCCTTGTAGAGGGAGTTGAGAGCTTCACGTGGACACCAAGAACGCGTGATTCCGCCAAGAAACGAGTAAGTAATGATCGTTTGAAGGGTGATTCTCCTTAGAGAGAGAAAGTGACGGCCAAAGGGTTTTAGAGAGAGAGAGATTTGAATAAAATGAGGTGAAAGCCTCATTTTAGGCTTTAAATACCCCTAGGGTATTCGGGTTCGTTTCGGTTGTTCGGTTCTCGTCTTCGTCATGTTTCCGGCACGTTACGCATATTTTACGCAAATTAAATAAAATGACTTTATTTTAAATGTTTGAAAGGTGATTATTTCTAGTAATTATTTTAATTATCATTTTCTTGAATTATTTATCGTTATTTATTATTTTAAGCGTTTCGTAATTTCGTTCGCGTAATAATTAAAATAGTTTCTTTTAAATTTATTTCTGATGAGTTTCAAAATTGTAAAACAGGAAATATTATATTTCCTTAAATTTATTATCGTTCGTATCATCTTCGTTTTCGTTTCGTCAGAAAACGTCACTTACGCGCGTTTTCGTACAGAGCGCTAACTGTACGAACACGATCGTACGTTTCACTTTCTGATTTTGTTTTCTACTTTTCAGTCATTATTTCAGATCGTTAAACTTTCAGATCTATTCGTACAGATCGTCACCTATACGAATAATTCGTCGGTTTAGCATTCTGTAACAACAACTGTTATGGTTTTGTTCTGTTTATCCTCACATACGTTTAATCTTAATAGTATCAAATCAAGCATGTGTGTCCCCGTTCAGTGTTGTCTGAAGTGTTTCTGACTGTTAAACCATAAGGTTTAATTCAGATTTCAGAACAATAGCATAATAGTTTGTGTTTAGCATCAAGTGTCCATAGTATTTACCTAGTTCACGTAGTTTGTACTTGAGTTACTGTGCAATTTACTGTACCAATTACTGTCCCGATAACGATTCCGGCATAGATGTTACACTGCAGTATCTCCTCGAGGCGTGCCGGAAGCCTCACTGTATGGTATCTCCGCTGCGAATGCTGCGGGACGTAGTGAGCGCCTCCGGCCTCCCCCCACCCTCCTCATCACCCCCGCCCCCTCACCCCCGCCACCCTCACCATCACCAGCCAAACCATCTTCGTCCCCCTCACCACCAGCACCCTCACCTCCCTGTCCAACTCCCACGCCCCCGTCTACGTCCATCACCTGTAGGGGGGAGGGACCTATATCACTCCCCGTACGAGGGAGAACCAGAGACCTACACCTAGAAAATCCCGTACGATCTTCATACCGAAGAGCGTTCGGCGATCGAGTCTGACTGGATCCACAGGATCAGACAGCTCCTCGAGAGTGTCCTGGTGCAGATGACCAGTGCTCGGCCTATAATGGTGATATAGGCACCGCCATATATGGCTCCGCGCTGCTGCCGGTGGTAATACGTCGCGAAGTACTCGGCAAGGCAGCGCGCGAGCTGACATGTACGCCCGGTGATGAGGCAGTACAAATAAAATAAATCCTGCAGCGTGCACCACTCGCGGCTTCTGCCACGTCCAGCAATCGACGTGGCAATCAGCCGGTGCATATATCTAATTAGAGGGTCACGGATGCGAGTCACTCTCGCCTTAGTCCCTGCAAAGGGATCATCGGCAATCAGAGGCCACCATGCACGCAAGGTGGCGTCATCAATCTCAGTAATCCCCGCTGTGTACAGCGGGGTAACAGTCTCTGGCTCCCAGTATAGGCCAGTAATGACTGCGAACTCCGCCAGTGACATCTCGTGTCGCTGGCGAAGCATGGAGAACACAATCTCCGGAACGCCGCTTGGGCGGTAAGTGAATGTGGAGAGGAACTCCACGACGACCTGTAACATCACTGTACTTTTGGTTATCCATACATATGTATGATTGTAATGTTACGAACTGATGTATTAATTTTTATGATTATGAATTATTGACTATCAATATTGATATTATTATGATTTGGTATACATATTGAGAACATATTGTGACATGCATAAACCATGGTGAGTTTAGTTGAAACCCAACTAAACAGAACCAGAGAGTTTATTGCAGTTACATTTCACAGATTATGGATGTTGATATGGAATGGAAAGGAATTAGGAGTTGGTTATAGTTTGGTTACTAAACATAGTCAAGGACACAATCGAAATAGCGGTGGGACGGTGTTGGGGAGGTTGCGATCTACCCCTGCATATGCCCTATACATATGCATATTTCGGTCTATCATGGATGTGTCAGTGATATGGCTTAGTGGGTTTTGGTTTGGGATTTTAATATTAAAGTTAATAAAATAATTGGAATTAATTACACGATAGTGAGGTTACGAACACAATTTAAACAAGAATATTAATTCAGAAATATTAACTTAATAAATGTATTCACTTGGGTGACGATTCACACGAATATAATTATTAGGAATAATATTCTGGAACGATATTCCATAAATTGTAAATCGAATCGAAATACGATACGAGCGTTGGATTCGCAAAGGTGACGATCTTTACGAATACGTACGAAAGTAACGCGTTTCGACGAGATAACGAAATAACACTTAACGATAATAAAATAAGAAAAATAATTTAAAAACGTTTATTAGGAATCACAACATAAAACAAAAATCGAATAAATCGTTTTATTTAGATGAATAATTTATCGTAAATGAAACGGAATCGTTTTACGAAACAGTTTATTTAAAATCATTTTATTATAACGAAACCTACTTATTTAAACGTTTTACGTTTAAATGTGTTTTACGATAAAAACCGAACATTTTATAATTGTAACGCGAAATAGATGAGACCGAGCACGCGGAGAGCACCGGGACTATAAAACCCATTTTCTTCTTCTTCCTTCTCATTTTACAAGACTCATTCTCTCTCTTCATTTCTTCATTTTCGTCACATCCCTTTCTCTCAAACTTCTCACTAGGAGTTCTCCACCAATTCTCAACCAATCTTGATGATTCTTGTCCCAAATCGTTCACACAATCGAGTAGATCGTGAACCCACGAAGGAAGCTTGCATTTGAATGTGATTTGAAGGTAAATCTACTATTTTGTTTATGATATTTCCTTTAAACAAACCGGGTTACACCCTTGTTCTTTACACGACTAATTACACATGTAAAATCTTAAAAGAGAGGGTGAAAAACGAGTAGAGGTTAGTGGCTTGAACTTGTAAGGGCTAGGATTAAGGAAGAAGGTGATGAACGGTCGTGGGAGACAGGTTCGCCAAAGGACTGTAGGTGACGAACCTGGTGCTGGTCGAACGAACCCTTGGCCGAACCCTAGGGCGAGTAACCACCGAACCTGCATGAAGGGGGCGAACTATCAGTCGGTCACGAACCCTGATTAACAAAACTTCCAGCCGAACCCTTGGATGGGGACACCACCGAACCTCCTTATGGCATGCGAACCTTCGGCTAAAGCAGGAGAGCGACGAACCAAGGGTTTTCAGCGAACCTAACTAAGTGGCCGAACCCCTAGCAGCGAACCTTTACCTATTGGGACTTGCATGGCGAACCTGAGAAGGTTGTAGCCGAACCTCAGGCCTCCCCTCGATCTAGCCGAACCTTTCTAAGGACCAGCGAACCTAGAACCATCTGGCCCCAACCCTTTGTTCTAGACGAACCCTAGCCGAACTACAAGGGGGGCGAACCTTGGTTGATCATCGGGCCTATGGTTGCTAGGCCATATAACTGGCCGAACCCTCACCATGAACAAACCATTTACTTCAGCGCAATCCCTTTTATGCTAGACGAACCCTTCTTGGTCCAGCGAACCCTAGCCTCCATGCACGAACCCTATATGGAGCCACGAACCTGTTTCATGATTTACCGAACCATAGTCATTCGAGCAGCTAAGTCATGAACATAGTTTCTTAGCCAGGCCGAACCTAAAACCCTAACGGCTGCATGCAGGTGGACTCACGAATCTAAATAGTCGAACCCTCACGGGCCGAACCCTATAGGGTGGCCGAACCTGGCATTGCAGCGAACCTAAGGGTTCAAACGAACCATTGGGCTGTTGGATCTAGTGGTGGGCCGCGAATCTATAGAATGGAGCCGGACTTAGGGCAAGTTGAACCTAACTGTTCGAACTATGATCATAGATACACAAAAGAACACAAGGATGGGATAACATCATGCATGTATGAGCCATGTGAGCCACCACCTTTTTATAATGAGTATGGGGTTTAAGATATGAATTTACATAATTTGAACATTTATTATGAAAAACATAATTATTATTTTCTAATTCTAATTTAAAATCTCAACAACCTAAATTATGGTGGTCACCTTGATTAAACACGCATGAAATTACAAGTTTAAATACGTTTATGATGAGGGTTATCATCTCTAAGTAAACGTATCTATGGGAATTATTCCTAAGGGTCATGACCTATTATTGTTATTAAATAATTTAAAACTAACAAGTTAGATTAAATGTTAATAACAGTGGTTTATAAAAATCCCTAGTGTTTTACTTAATCTAGGTAAAATAAACTAGGTAAGTGAGACACTTTATGAAATAAAAGTAAACAGTTATGGTCACTAAATTAAAAGAAACACACGTACTTACAAGCACAAATACACGATAATTACAGGCTGTTGAGTTGTTTTGGGATTCCTTATACGTGAGCGCGCATTATACAAAAACACCGGATCTAAGGACTCAGGTGAGTTCTCATAACCTCCCTTTTTAAACTGTTTTGTTTTTAAACTTGGAGGTGAAACATGTATACCAATTTTAAATATTATTTTGATAACACATGGATGATACCTGTTTATCAATATG
Source organism: Mikania micrantha (assembly GCA_009363875.1). Lineage (NCBI taxonomy): Eukaryota > Viridiplantae > Streptophyta > Magnoliopsida > Asterales > Asteraceae > Mikania > Mikania micrantha. The sequence goes on along the minus strand of CM018686.1, from coordinate 62,757,059 downwards.
ATATTCATATTATAGAATTATCATTATTTATGGATTATCACTGATTATTATATATATCCGTGTGACATTGTCATTAACTCCGGTCATTAACAATGATTACATGTATTGCCACTTGGATTATCACAACTCCATGAATCATTGCCTTTGACTTCTGTTAATTGCATTGGTTTCATGTATTGTCACGTGGGTAGCTTCCACTCCATGGATCATGTCTTTAACTTATGTTACTTACATAAATTCCATGTATTGTCACATATACTCTTTGAGATTATTGATGTTTGAGATGTGTGGAATGGTTATGTGGTTGATTATCTATGATTATTTATGGTTGTCTATGATTATATGAGATATGTGATAATGTGTTTGTGTTTTGTGTGTTTGGGTTATGGAATGGACTATCTCACAGGTATTCATGTGGATTTTCTCAGAAAAACTATAAACTTTTATACTCATTTCATAAAACATTTTTTTAAACATAAAAACTTATGATTACTCACCAACTACTTCGTAGTTGACACTTGATTTTTTTTTACATGTTTCAGGTAATGAAGCTATGTAGGTTGAGGAAGATGAACTCACACTTTTGGACATCATCATATAGGATCTTGGACTTAGCTAATTAACAAAAATTCTGGCGATTAGAATTTAGTTAGACAGCTAATTCTCTTTTGTAATTGATGTAACTAATTCATGATAGACATGATTTTTGTGTATTTAATTTTGGTTGATTAAATGATTTGTGATGATTTAAATTAGATGCCCACGAGCTTATGAACAATCTACACATCCCTCGTGGCATCCCGACGTTTCCGCCATCGATCGGGGTGTTACACGACCTCCCTGTAAGAAGGCTGGAACGCCATGTCGAACAGCCGTCTCCACGGCGTCTCCTCCCCGATCCAGCGCTCGGCGCGCTCTCGCTCGCCGCGCTCTCGCTCGCCTATCTCGGCGAGCACCTCCCAGTCAACAGCCTTCTGCCGGCCGATCCTCATGGTGCGAAACTTGGCGCACCGGCCAAATGTAGGATCGGGTGATCTGCCAGATCGCCGCCGCCTCCGACCTCCGCATCTGATCCCGACGACATAACTGCACGTAAAAACGCACGAATAAAAAGTTAATTTATTAAAAATTAAAAAAAAAATTGTGCCTGCATTGCGCCGTGGCAGGATGATGAAATTTGCATTGTGCACACTAAGGATGCATTCCCACATAGTTTTTGGGTGCAACCTGAGCAGGTGCTGCAGTAACTTGTTGCAGAGGGGAGGCCATCACATAGTTCTTGACGACCTTTTGCTTCTTCTTTTGGTGGTATTCGAGCTTCTGTACCGGTTCTTCCTTAGCTTTCCCCTTGTCATCTTTCAAAACTCCTGACTTCACCATCACACTGGTGAGTTTAGCTGAGAGAGAGATGGCTGACTCCAGAGTTGCGGGATACGCAGCTAGCACTATGCTTTGAATGCAGGAGGGTAATCCTGCTACATATCTGTCAATCAACTTCTCCAGAGTTGGCACCATCTCGGGCACCAAAGCTACCAGTTAATGATAACGTGTGGTGAAAGTCATATGATCAGCTCCCTTCATCACGTGGTTTGAGAGCTCCACTTCTAGCTTTTGTAGTTCATGCTTTGGACAGAACTCGTTCCTCAAAAGGAGTTTCAAGTCTGCCCAAGGCATTGCCATTGCTTCATCTTTGCCTCTTGCCCTAATCTGGGAGTTCCACCATGTTAAAGCCCGTTTGCTGAAAGAGCCAGCAGCATATCGGACCTTGTGATGTTCTGGACAACCACTAATATCCAGGGTGGTCTCCATCTTTTCCAGCCATTGGATCAGTCCAACGGCCCCTTCAGCACCAGTGAAACTTGGTGGCTTGCATCCTACAAATGACTTGTAGGAGCAGTCAGAAGTGTTGCCAGTGTTTCCACTAGCCTCTCCAGTAGTATGGCCAGAGTTGTTGCCGTGGCCTTGAATCCTGTTTATCATCTCTGGGATGACATCTTTAAGTTGGCTCGTCAGTTGACTGCTCAGCAGTGTTGCCAGAGCAATAGTAGCAGGATCTAGTATCTGAGTAGTGCTTGGGCCTGGTGGTGGAGAGTGTGGAGGGGGAGGAGGAGGTGGTGGCGGTGAATCTGGTGGTGTAGGAGTAGATGAGTGAGGTGCAGAGACTTGCGAGGTTGGTTGTTTTCTAGGCGGCATTCTGATCATAACCAAAAGAATATTGGTTAGTGCAGTGATCGAATGCAGAAGACACAATGCAAACATATAACCTATGTTCTCTACATGAGGGTCCCTAAGTTATAGTATAGGCCAAACCATTTAAGTAAATGACCTATTATTCTCTATAACCTTGAGCTCTGATACCAATCTGTCACACCCCGAGCCGTCGGGGTTGGATCGGAGTCCCTGTCGGGCGGAAGGTTCTCGGGGCGCGATATCGTGTGTGATAATCATGCTGATCAGATTGTTTACATAGCATCAATGTTAAGAATAACTAAAGAACAATAAAGCAATCAAGTAGGATTACAAAGTTAAATTACAATATCAATGTTCAGTAATTTAACTCGGTAAACTTATCAAAAGAATCAATTGTTTTCTATCTTGTAACTGTACAAGACATTCAAAAGTGATTCGTATTAATAACAAATGTGTGCTTCCAAAAGTCAACTAGGTCCGCTATCTGGGTAGATTAACATGCAATCCAAAAGCTTAAGCCTATTCCTGTGCATCACCTGAGAAAGCATGTAAGAAAACAAGTCAACATTATGGTTGGTGAGTTCATATAGTTTTAGTATTTGTAAAATAGCTTTTGCAAACCTTTCCAGTAAAACCTTAACCTCATTAACATCACATGTATCATCCAGCTTGGTATGCTTATATATAGGGCATACCCCTGAGTCGAGCCTACAACCCACCCAGACGCCGTCTCACCACATACTAAGCCACATAGAACATTGTTGTTAATGATAATTAAACATTTTACCTACCATCCAATCCCATTCCCTTCATAGCTTTAGCATTTTGTTTATAAGTTTCAACATTCATACAATAGTATTTGTAAATCTCGCTTTGTGAGTTACCTTTATGGACAACTGAACACCCTAAGGAATCCAGTATCAATCCATATCGGATTTAATTGTGGTTAGCAACATCGGTGTTTTGATTAAGGATTTCTAAGATGACACAAAGTCAACTAAAGAAAGCCAGAATCACACTAGTCACATATCACAACCATGAGTGGACAACGAGGAATCACTGTATGGCAAGCACTGAGAGACCAACAGTCTGTTCCTCTAATCTGGACTATGAAGGTCAACCTATGGCAAGCACTGTGAGGCCGACGGTCTGTTCCTTCAAATCCCGACTATGGAGAACACCCTATGGCAAGCACTGAGAGACCAAAACAGTATGTTCTACCATAGCCGATAGCTTTAGCATACAAGTTTATAGCATTCATATAGCATAGCGTTTACGTATCTTGTGCACAAGTACTAGCTTCACAACCGGTAAGGCAAGCACTGAGAGGCCAAACCGTTGTTTTAGCATGGCAAGCATTTAGTATGTATGTATATAGCATTAGCATAGAATCATTAGCATTTAGCATTAGCATTAGCATTATCCGGTAGCATTAGCATATCGTATCAGCATTTAACATTATCATTAGCATCTAGCATAAACCCGTAGCATTAATGTGTAGCATTAACCCGTAGCATTAGCATTTAGCATTAATCCGTAGCATTAGCATTTAGCATTAGCTCGTAGCATTAGCATTTAGCATTAACCCGTAATGCATTTAGCATAAATCCGTAGCATTAGCATTTAGCAATAACTCGTAGCATTAGCATTTAGCATTAACCCGTAGCATTAGCATTTAGCATAAATCCGTAGCATTAGCATTTAGCATTAACCCGTAGCATTAGCATTTAGCATTAACCCGTAGCATTAGCATCTAGCATAAATCCGTAGCATTAGCATTTAGCATTAGTATTTTTGAAGAAGTATAAAAGCATATTTGCAACAGTTAAACATTTGTTTAAAAAAATTTAACATGCTTCTCAGTCCCGAAGTACAACTCAAAATAGTTTGAAAAGGGACAATGAACTCACCTTGTAGTAGTTGGAGTTGACTTATCTTAAATGAGAATACACGCGCTCTTTGTTGTTCTTGATATTGTTTTCACGATCCTGTATTGATTTCACGTTGTTCGTAACTTGTAAGTATAAGTTGTATGTGTTTGAGCGTGTGTGTGTAGGTGTTAGTCCTAGAGTTGACTAGCACCCTTAAGTCTCGGTCATGATTCGGCCCGGTTCCATTGTTATTGGAGCTTGATAACACTTAACCCAATTAAATTAAGGTTATTTATCTTTCTATTGATTTTATATTCAACTTGAATCAATGTCCTAGTAAAAGAGTACTAAGTATAAAACTTAGTCTTTAGGTTAGAGGTTAAAAGCCCATTATCCTGTTTGCCTTAACTCTTGAAACCGCATATAGTTCATGTTAAAACTATGGTTTATTATTGATCATGTTGTTATTATTTTCAATAATTAAGGTTTAAGCTTTATTAATGTCACTAATCCAACCCCTTGCCACCTTTGTAATATTTTAGCTTAATATTCCATACATGGTTTTCCATTCTTAATTATGTGGGCCGAATCATGATTCTTGGACTAAAACGATCGACCATGGGCCGACTATTATGTATATGGGCCGTCTGGTGATAGTGGGCCGAGACAATCTTCTGGGCCCAAAACAGTGTGCTGGGCCGAATAACTGGGCTGCAAAAGAGTGGGTGTAGGCTTGTTTAAGTGGGCCGTGGGGTGGTGTGGGCCACTGTTGGGTCAAAGAAATCTGTTGGGCCTGAGACATGGTTAGTGGGCTATATAGTGGGCCGAATCCGTGGAATGAGCTGAAACAAGTTATTGGGCCGGCTGGATGCTATTGGCCTCACCACATGCACTGGACCAAATGAAATGTGGGCCTGGTTATGTGTGGGCCGCTTGGTTTCAGTCGATCGAATGAAAGTCGAATGGGATGACAAAGCCGAATGGGGTGTGCATGTGACTGACTTGCGAATGAAGTCCCACCTTCGGCCGAATGAAAACAGGATGTGGGTAGACCGACCGAACCAGTTGACTCCCGAATGGGGACTCCCTTCGGGCGAAGCAACAGCGAACCAGTCCTTTCGGACCATGCTCACTCGCTGGCTCAGTTCATTTGGCCGAATGGCCTGTTTCGGCCCTCCTGTTGCTCAGCGACACCCCTGATGTTCAGATCAGGTTCTAGCCACGGTTAGTAATGGTCCTCTGTGTTTATGAAGGTGCAAGTTGTTTTCGAAGGCATGGGATGAAGAAACACTGGGTTTAGGACTGGTTTAGGGTTAATGGTCGAACAAGGTTCTAAAAACCCTAATTTTCGTGATATTCATGAGCAAATACCTTGAGTTTCAGTGGAGTTTGGTTTAGATCGGTTGTACTTTCATGTAGTAGGGATCAAGAGCTTCGATTTGGTGGAGAAATGAGTGAGATATGAGAGTTTGAAGCTTCAAAAATGGTGGTGGGGTAAAAATCCGGGATTTAGGGTTTGTGGGAGAGAAGAAGGAGAAGAAATGAATAAAGAGGAGCTCATTCAAGGTATTTATACCTCGAATGAGTTCGGGTTCGTTTTCGTTGCTCGGTTCGCGTTTCCGGAACGTAACGCGCGTGTTTACGGGTTTTAAATAAAAATAGTTTCTTTAAATTACTTTTTGATGAGTTTCAAAATTGTAAAATGTAATTTATTATTTTTCTTTAATTTATTATCGATCGTGTCGTTTTCGCTTCCGTTTCGTCAGATCATGTCACCATCGCGCATATTCGTTTGACTCGTCATTCGAACGAACACGGCTTCGGATTCACTTTCCGATTGTTGTTTTCTACTTCTCAGTCATCATTTCAGAACGTTAAGCTTTCAGATTTATTCGTACAGATCGTCACCTCTACGAATAATTCGTCGGTTTAGCATTCTGCAACAACAACCGTTATAGGTTTGTTTTGTTTAACCTCGCATACGTTTATACCTAATAGCACATTAACAAGCATCTGTGTGTATGTTCAGTATTGTCTGATGTGTTTCTGACTGTCAAACTGTTAAGTTTAAATCAGATTACTGAAACAATAGCATAATAGTTTAATATCAAGCATCATGATATTAATAGCATAACAATAATTTACGTAGTTTGTACCTGAATTACTGTGCATTTACTGTTCAATTCACTGTTCCGGCGAAGGTTCCGGCACAGATGTTACATGGAGTATCAGTTTCATGACAAAATGGGACCTGTACGTAGCGTACAGGTCCCTACGTGGCGTACAGGGTGGAGTATGGCTATACTACAGGCCATACTCCACCTTGTACGCCACGTAGGGACCTGTACGCCACGTACAGGTGTGGAGTATCAGTTTCATGACAAAAAGGGACATGTACGTGGCGTATAGGTCCCTACGTGGCGTACATGGTGTAGTATTGCCTGTAGTATAGCCATACTCCACACTGTACGCCACGTAGAAGGCTGTACGTGGCGTACATGCACACATTTTTTTTATTTTTAATAAATTAACTTTTTATTCGTGCGTTTTTACGTGCAGTTATGTCGTCGGGATCATGTTGTTAAATCGTTTTTTTAGTCTTCATCATTTACTCATGGATCTGGTTGTTAAAAAAGCATTTCTACGAATTGTTGTATACATGTTAAATACATTTACATTTAAAATAAATCAATATAATTGACTTGTCCTTTTTCACGACATATTTCTACGAATTGTTGTATACGTTGTCTATATATTTCTTCCCAAGAAGATGCGTTTGTTGTGTGATACTTATTTCAAACTGCACTTATTGTCGGCATCGGATAATCTCCTTCCAACTTGATGTTGACGAAATGATTGTTGTGTACATATACGAACGACACGACTTGATGAGGGATGACAGCTTCACTCTCCGCGCTTATCCACAGCGGAAAATATGTCTGAGAGCTTTTTATATTTATTAGGTGAACAATCACACCAAATCTTTGAGCTATCAGAATTCTGGTGTAAGGCATTTGCATCCAATGTTTAAATGGTGCAGCTTCAACTTGCTGCCAGTTAATGTTGTTATAAATGAAATTATACATGCCTTCTTGTATATTTTCAAATATCGACCGATATGCATCCATATGTGTTTACATCTCGTCTAACAGTTGTTGTCGAACATAGAGCCACATATTTTCATCAAAACCTAAACCCACGGCTACAGCTCGGAAACCGCAGTTTCTGTCGGGCATTACGTCCTGTATGCGTGAAATGTGACCGTGAAACAAATTTGGTATTAAGCTTTTAAATCTGTTAAAATTCCAGATATTTTCGTTTTCAACGACCGATTAAAATGAAGCAGACTCTTGTGATAGTTGGATAGGATCATTTTTTGCTTTAGCTTTCCCTCTTGAAGATGTTGACCGACTACACTGTAGTGCAGCAGTCTGATTTTTTAACCTTGGAATGTGTGTAAGAACTATGTCTGGGTTGATCAATGACGCTGTGTTGTGAGTCCTGTTTCTTTTGTTGCTGCAATTTAAAACTAGGACGTCCATGAACGTCTTTTTGAACAACAGGCGGTTTCTTATCATTTTTACAAGGAAAAGCTGTAGCTAATATTTTTTTCATCATACTTTTTTTCACTTCGGTCGGTTGTGTCATTATTTGTGGTTTCACGGCTTGTAACTGTTCTTCGACATTAATTTCTTCTTCGTCTAAAAATAACGGACGAGTATCAAGTTTGGTCCAGAACATATCTACGGCAGCAAGTGGAATTTTGGTATCTGAAACAAATTGGATTATCAAAATTTGTATCAAATGAAAGACGTTTACTATAATAATAATGAAAGACGTTTATAATGTTACATGTGTTTTCATATTTTGACAGACGACAAGCACATGGCAAGCCACAACTGGTAAAAAGTTGACAGTTACATGTATGATTTCTGGTCCGCAATACCTGTATCTTGCTTTTTTCAACAACAAGCAGATCAAGAGCCTCGTGTGAAACCTTACCTCGAAGGTAATCAAACAACGCTATTTTGTGATGACTCATAGTTTTCACCTTGTTTGTTTCAAAACTGTGATTTATGTTCACCTCCTGTGAATTTACAAATTCGTCAACAAACCCGACAAGTGTGGCAAGCGAACTATTTGGTGTTTTTAAATATCGTTTTAAGTCCGCGTGCTGACTTTTGACTATGTTGGTTGTATGTTGACCGAAGTTTCGGTTTTTGTTGGTTCAAGCAGATACAAACATTTCTTTGTAACTGTTCAACCATGTTTGCGTTAAATAATTTAAAACGCCTGAAACAAAACGTAACCACATAATTAGTGTATATATATATATTATATATGTATATATGTATGTATGTGTAAAAACTTACGCTGCCGTTTGTCTTTGGTTAGCTGTTCGTATAACTTGTTATAATTGTATTGATAAATGTCCTTAGATGAAGACTCACACAATGTCGTCCACATATGATGGAATCTGTTCCAATCACTGTTAGAAAAACTTGTCTTGCAGTGTTTAGAAATGTTTTCGCTTATGTGCCACCTGCATAAGCACCTACTTGCGTCAGGAAATACCAGCTTACACACATTCATCAATGCAAGATCTCGGTCTGTTATTATTATACTGGGCTCCATACACTTGTCTAACATTTCTTTCAGCTTCTGTATTACCCACAAGTAATTCTCTTCACGTTCTTTTGTTATAAACGCATGTGCAATACAAAACGTATGGTGTGTTGAACAATCTGTACAAACGGTATTCTGTACATGTTCGGTTTGTATGTGGCGTCAATCATCAGCACATGTGGGAACGCTCGCCAGTATGTGTACGACTTCGAATGACAGAAGAACACTTCCTCGACGACATTTGTTGCAGGATCTTCTCTGGTATAATACACATAGCCCTTAGAATACAGTAGGTTTTCCAGAACCTGCATTGGAGTGGTACCTACTTTCTTTTCATTTTTTATTTTCTGTTGGGCGTTGTATATGTCCCTGATTACAGAAACATTATCAGGGTTTTGCTTCTTGATAGTTGCCAGAATATTGCGAGGGTCCATATGTTGTTCTGTCAGCTGTCCCACCATCTTTTGTTCGTCTTAAGACAACCTTCTTACAAATGGATGCCCTTCTAGATGTTGAGCGGCCTCATGGTTATGCTCGTCATTTCGGACCTCTAACTGCCAAACAAGACGCTTTTCGTTGTAAACGCCAACCATTTTAAATGGACAGCCAATTTTCTTGCTGCCGGAGCGTCTACGCGTCGCAACGGTCTTGTGTTCGCCACCACGATCACAAACAAGCGATACCTTCTTTACAACGTCTCCTTTCTTTTTAGATCGAGCGGTGACTACAATATAACCGTTGTCAACCGCTCTGCTTTTCACCCAGGCAACCAGCTCATCATGAGACAAAAATTCCTGATCAGTATCCCAAAACACTTTACCATGATGCCCTTCATCAAAATAATCATGCCCGCTATTTTGTGTTTCTGAATATACATCATTAGCTTCATGCTTGTAAGAAGGCTGACTTTCCCATCCAAATTCTTGCTGGTTTTCGTAACTGTAAAAAGACTCAATGCAAGGATCCTCATTTAAATCAGGAATCCTATTCGCGTTGTATGTTTGAAAGTTGGGTTCCTCGTCTAAATCATGCAGCTCCTGAGGTCTACTGTCACCATAATAAGATCGACCGACAGAATCTTGTTCTATCTTGTCGTCTCCAAAGAAGAAATTCACGTCCCAAAATGACATTATATGAATACAATAAACAACTGATAAAATTCAAATAGGAATTCGTAGGAAGAAAAACGCGAATGACGAACTATAAACGTTCGTTCGTTATATATATAAGAAATGGAATCTTACATCATTTCGTTATTTGTACGAGATTTGAATTGCAAAATTTTATACGTGTCGTATAGTACTGTATGTGGCGTATAAGAACCTTTTCAGTACATTCGCAAGAGTGCAAAATCAATTATTGTCCTCTATACGCAACGTACAGGACTGTACGTAGAGTATAGCATTCACATCATGTCAGGTACCAGACTGCTCTTCTCATATTATTGTCCTCTATACGCCACGTAGAGTACTGTACGTGGCGTACAACATCCCATCATTGTGCAGAGGTGTCAATACTTTTGGTACGATGTTTTGTACGTGGCGTATAGTATGCTACGTGGCGTACAACACTCAATCATTGACAGAATGTCAGCCGAGAATGTTGTCGTACGTAACGTAGGGACCTCTACGCCACGTATAGAAACCTGTACGTGGCGTAGGGTAATGTACGACACGTCTAAAGGGTGTGAAAATAAAGAATTGGGTGTGAGATTAACACAACCTTTTTAAAATCTAATTATCAGTTATTATAATAAATCAGTTTAGCTGGTTCAATTACGTTTTTTTAATTATGATTAAATTCTTTTTCTCGGTTATTTGTTTACCAATGAGGCATTGCCTCAATGGTACCCCAAGATTTTTCCAAATGAGAGGTCTTGGGTTCAAATCCCTCTCGTAATGAAAAAAGGGTCTGAGGAGGGTCATGGGGTTTTCACAGTGGGGTTTCCTTCTGGGGTGATTGTGGTGGCTCATGGGAGGTCCAGATAACTAGACCTTGGTGACATGGCCTGAAAACAATGGGTTCACACGATTGAGATATTCGCCGTTAAAAAAAATAGAAAAATCTTATTTCAAAATATTTTAATAAGCTCATTGAGTATAGATTCATATGATAGTAAACTAACAAGCAAGCCTGTAAACAAACGGAACGTTCAGTGAAGAGTTCATGAACCGTTCGACAGGAAGTTCCTTTACTTAAATGAACAAACATGAACAGAGGTCGTGTTCGCTCATTTATGTTCGTTAATGTGTTCGTTTATGATTATTTATCCATTAAATGTGTTACATCTTTTAAAAATTTTTATTTTTAGTTTAATATCATAATATTTAAATTTATATTTATATAAATAATCATTTATAATATATGTTGATTTTTATTATTTAAATAATATGTGTTCATTTTCATTCATGAACCGTTTGTGAACAAGTTTAATTTCTTAATGAACGAACATGCAAATTTTTTTGTTCGGTGAACGCTCATTAATCGTTCATGAAAGTAAAAAGTTAAACAAACGAACATGAATAAGAGCCCATTCGTGTTCGTTCGGTTCGCTTACAGCTCTAATAACAAGAAATGGTAGTCAATTTATTTTTTTTTGAACGGCTTGGTACAACGACACCCAAGACGGAATTTCAACCGTCCACTCGAATTTGACGCTCTGGGGCGTATGCCCGAGCCCACCCCAGGAGGAACTCCACAACTGGGTAAACCTCCTGACCTTACTTCAGCAAATATGTCTCAGCTCGGATTCGAACCCAAGACCTCCCATAGGGAAGTCAAGGGGGCAACCATTAGGCTAGAAGCCCTTGGTTTGGTAGTCAATTTATTGACCAACAATCCGGATATGCATTTACCTCAATTATTATTCATTACCAATAAAACTAATGCATCACACAGTTAAATAATTGAAAAAATAAATATTAATTAATACCAAAGAAATATCACAGAGTAACACATACATGTGTTCATTTTTTCTTATATTATAATGATTAGTATATATAATTTGAGAATACTTGATCCAAGGTTGTAGGTCTATATGTTACATAGTAAGTTTATAAATCTGTGATATGATATAATTTGTTTTTCTTTGTACCCCCTGAATAGAAATATAATAATGAATGCACGTCTTTTGCAAGAAAAGTAGAAAATCACATGAAAGCTATACATTCCATGACATATTTTCATTTTTTGTAACAAACGTTCAATTATATAACTAAGAAAACATTTATTTAAAGAAAAAAACTAACTATAATCATTACTAATTAAACTTTTTTTTATTTCTTTATATTATAAGGAAATAGATGTAAAAATAGAAAAGCAATTAAATATTTATATATATATATAGGGACTTATTCTATTAAGAACCATTAAATATGAAAGAACCAAAAGAACTAATTTTGAACCACATGCTTTAAGGGGTATAAAAGTAATTTTCCTTTAAAATAGGGAAGTTACTTTTTTACCCTTTTAAACTTGTGGCTATAATTGGTTCTTTTAGTTCTTAAGTACCAAGAGTTCTCAATTGAATATCCCTCTATATATATATATATATATACTAGGTTATTACTCGTGTGAACACACGGATTGAATATAAAATATTAAATGGTTAATCATGAAAATTTAAAAACTATATTGACGATATTTCTATCTAAAATTATTAAATTATGTATTAATAATTAGTTTAGATAATAAACAATAATTAAAATTTTAATAACAATAGTAATATCTTTAACCTTCTTGAATTTTAATAATTGAGATCTTTAAACTAACTTAATTTAAAAATCTAATTAGTTCGTATTATGTCGAAAACTAACTATTACAAATTAAGATGACAAGGTAATATTTTTGTAATTATTGAAGTTAAAGAACTAATTTGAAATTACTGTTAAACATACAAGACAAAAAAAATGTAATTTTTATCATCATTTATATAATTTTCTGTTTATATTTCATTTTTTGAAAAAAAATTGTTTTTTAAGAATTTTTTTTATAAAACTATTATTTTCTAAAAATAAAATTGAAATATTTCTTATTTTATTAAATAATTGATATTTTGGAAAAATTGCATTTTATAAACTTTTTAAAATATGTTTTATAAAAAATAATTCGGTTTGAATATATTAAAAAACTATTTTTAAATTTGTAAAAGACATTAGTTATTAATGTTATAATTATTTATAGTGATAGATAATATAATTTATTTAATATGAAACAATATAATTTATTTAATAAGAGAAAATTGAATGAATGCATGAAAATTTGACAATTGGCATTATAGCCTTAAAAAGTGACAAGTGACAAATATAGATTTTTGTTTATTATAATAGTAAGATATTATATTATTACATATAAGTAACTTGTACGCCATATATACGAATTATATATATGTAATTTTATTCGTAACTTTCTGATATACATATCTTTATTAAAATTGTTTTTTTCCTTACAACATTTCTACCTTATATTAAAAATTATGAAAAAAGCTTTAAAATTTTATTGGTTAAGTTTTTTTAGCTTTATCCAAAATAAGGAGTTTTTTTATTAAACTTTTTCTAATCATATATAACAAAATGAAATATATGAGATATTGTTTGAGAGTTGGACAATTAGTGTATGACTGTATTCTATAATTTCAAAGCGGAATAAGCAGTGTTTTTATTATTAAATTAAACAAGAAACTATATATCCTTGTTAATTGCTTCTACAAATTAAAATTTATAAATAAAATTAAAATCAGGGATTGTCATGTGAGAGTCTCTCATTGGCTGGCACAAAGTGTTTTTTGTTATATTAACTAGTGGGTTATCCGCGCGTTGCAGCGGAAATTCGGCTACAGTTACGAATACTAGAACGAAGGCATGAGCACGTATATTTAAATGCATATATAAAAACATGCTACAATGATTGGCACTTTGACATAAAAGCCTAAAGTGTAATTGTAAACATGAAGGCATAAAACTCGCCTCACACAATTACACTCAATTAAAAAAAAACTTGTGTCATACCGTTTTACTAATATGGGTACTCCGTCACGACATCAGTAACAATATTAAAAATATTTAAAGGTACATCCAATAACCGTTTGCAATCAACTTCAATCCGTCAAAAAACAATAAACCAAATAATTACAAAAGAATGCGACAAACAAATAAAACGGAGAAAAAATGTTTTATTAGTTTACTATTGTTTTTTTGTTTTTTTATCATTATTTAATTATTATAATCACCTAATTAAATTACTAAAGTGGAAAAAAAAAAGAAGAAATGTTGCCTAGTAAGGGATTTGAGCTACCGACTCCAACTTTCAAATATACGTGAGCCTTAACCATCAAGGCATTAGTATTGAATGAAAAACATGATATCTACTAAATTTAAAATTCTACCGTAAAAAAATAATGAATTATACTGCTCTGCCGTGATGCGTATTCCATCACGGAGCGACAATTATACCTCGAGTATCAAAACACAGACAAAATAAAATCCGACCTAAAACAATAAATCTAATCATTGTAAAAGTAGGTACCACTCTCAAAGAATACGAAAGCAAACATAAGCAAATGATGTTAAAAACTATAGAACAAAAATAATACAAAAAATTGCATTTGAAAAGTTGAAGTAAAAAATATAAACCTAAGGCTGACAAATAATACGAAGAAAATATTGTTTAATTATTTATATTATAATTAGTTTGTATCATTATTTGATTAAAACTATTTTTGTATTACTATTAAATTAAAAATAATAAAGACAAAAAAGCAAACTAAAAAACACGCTGGGCATGGGAATGGAACCATCGACCTTTCGATTAAATGGCTCAAGCTTAAACCATCAAAGAACCTTAGTATATGTATAATTTTATGAAAACAACACATATATATTTAATTATTTTTATTATTAAACTAATTTTACTATTCCTAAGCAATGATGACATTTGCTTATTGTATATATACACTACGAGTTTATCCGCGTGTTGCGGCGGGAACCCTGTATCAAAACAGGAAAAAAACATGATATCTACCCCATTAAAATTTTACTAAAAATAAATATTGAGTCATATCACTCTGCCGATATTGCTATCCAATTACGATAGCGGTGACAACATTACAAATATCAAATGCAGATAAAAAAAGGAGCCGCAACGGTTGTTAATCCGTCATAAAACAATAAATCGAATTGTCGCAAAAGCAGGTGTCAATTGTAAGGAATACATACCCAAATATATCACTAACATATCGCTGACAATTTATTTATATAATTTAACTACTAATATTATTTGACCAAAGGGCTTTAGCCTAGTGATTGCCCCTTAACTTTCTTATGAGAGGTATTGTGTTTAAGCCCGAGTCAAAAAAAATTCGTTAAGGAAAGTTCAGGGGTTTTATCTAGTTGTGGGGTTCTTCTTGGAGTGGGATCGGGCATATGCCACCGAGCGTCAAATCCGAGGGAACGGTTGAAATCCTGCTTGAGTGTTTGCGTTCCAAGCCATTCAAACATAATAAAACTACTATTATTATTTAACTAATATCATTATTTAGTACTACTATTATTTAATTATCATTGTTAAAATAAAGGAAAACAAAGAAAAACAAATATAAAAAAAACGCCTTGCGATCAAGAGGAGTCGAACAGCGGACCTTGTGCTTCAATTGAGAAAGATCTAACCAGCATGGCAATCAAAACATTGATGTTTTCTTTTGAAAACTATAACTATTTAATTAGTAATATTTTTTATTTAATTAATTACTGTTCATACGTAATGATTATTGTTGGTAAATGTATAGATAGTAATTTACTATTCCTAAGCAATGATGACATTTGCTTATCTTATCTTATTAATATTATTATTATTATTATTATTATAAACAAACATCTTTATGCCACTTGTCACAATTTTATATCTTTAATGTCACTTATCACAATTTTATACCTTTAATGACACTTGTCAATTTGTTATACAACCTAATTATTTTTCATATTAAATAATGAAATTTAATGACTAAACCTTTAATGCTATTTGTTACAATTTCAGACATATAATGACACTTGTCAATTTTTTATACAACCTAATTATTTTTCATATTAAATAATGAAATTTAATGACTAAGGGGCTGTTTGTTTGGATCTGAATGAGTCTGAATCTGAATGGTTCAGATTCAGACCGTTTGTTTGGGAGAAAAAAGACACATCTGAATGGTTTCTCATGTCTGAACCAAGGTCTGAATGGTTCAGACTTGAGATGGAGTCTGAATGAGAAAGGAAGAGGGTTGAGAACCTCTGAATCATCGACCAAATGCTCCTCCACCACGGACCACCACTGCTCCTCCACCACCGCCGCTGCTGCTACACCACCGCTCCACCGCGAGCTGCAATCGCCGCCACCGCTCCACCACTGCTACACCGTGAGCTGAAATCGCCGCCATCGCTCCGCCACTGCTACACCGCGAGCTGCAATCGCCACGGCTCCACCACTCCATGCTACACCACGACCAGCGAATCGACCGGGGGAAGGGGGGATGCGACCATCGACTACCGAATCGACGGGGGAAGGGGGATGCGACCATCGATGGCGATGTAGCGGTGGTGACGGTAGGTGGAGGTGGAGGTCCCTTCGAGGGCGGTGGTCGATCGTGGGGGCTGGGGGTTGTGTGGTCGACTGGAATCGTGGGGGTGGGGGCTGGTTGGTTCTAGGGTTTTGAAGAAAAAAAAATATTTTTTTTTTATTTTTTATTTTCATTCAGATGTGCAAACCAAACGGTCTAAACTGGTTCAGCACTTAATGGTTCAGACCCTTTTAACCATTCAGACATCTTAACCATTCAGCACTTAATGATTCAGACCCAACCAAACAGCCCCTAATAATGTTATTTATATTTTTCATATTAAATATAGTTATTTAATAAATTAAGAATCAACTCTTTTTATTATAAAAAAACACACACCTTAAAATATATAATAAATTCTAAAAATCAAAACTTTTAAACGTAGAAAATAAATCGGTTTTTTGAAAATAAAAGTCTTATAAAAACCAAGTTTTCTTAAAAACAAAAATTTTAATAAAATAAACTATCAATTGGAGTTTTTAAGCAACATAATTTTTATAAAAAATGACATTTTAAAAAAATATATAAAAAATTTAGAAGTAAAAACTTATTAAAATTATAAGTGGCATAAAAAATGTTTGTTTATTATAATAGTAAGATGATATTTAAGTTGAAATTTTTAACTATAAAATAAGAGAAATGATACTTATCCTCTTAATATATAACCAGATAGTTTTAGCGTAATACTCACTGAAGTTTTTAATGTCAGTTAATTTAAATATCTCAATTGTAACAAATCTAAAAGGTTATGTGCTAATTCTATAGTTTTAAATCAATATATAGTTTTATCATTTTTAAATTTTCATTACAAACTATTCAATATTTTATATGCAAGCCGTGTAATACACGAGCCAATAGCCTAGTTGTATATATATAAATTGGTCTATAAAACCAAGATAAACCAAAGTGCTATTTAAGTTTAAGCTTCACAACTCACACCTGCCACTTACACAGTTGCACGTGTTCAAATCCTTACCACACCATCATTTTTTCTCCAAAACACAACACCCATTTTTATAAGTGTTTAATAAATTTTTTTTCTTGTATTTGAAAAAAATTATCTTGTTTTAAAAAAATGCAACTTTTTACACTTAAATATAACACTGCAACGTCCTATTTTTATTTCATTTGATATAATAATATATTCAGAATCAAGTCGATTTGCGATTAAAAATAAATTTTACTAAAAACTGGATCAAGTAAAATATAATATATTTGTTTTTCTTTTCTTTTGTGATCACATTTTCGAGTTTTTTAACACTTATTTTATGACAATACTTTTAGTCTTTTTTTTACAATGTCACCAATACAACGTACGTAACATCTGTTGGTTCTTTTAATTTACAAATTTAAGATGTTAAATAAATAGAAAACAAAATAAAATCGGCAATATAAATAATCATTTTATCTGCTCATTTAAAATGTTTATTTCATTAGCATTTTTGCTATACAAACATTTCAAACTGTCTATTTGTTTTAAAACATAATTTTAATAAGCAATCTTGAACACAAACGTTACTTCTACCCTAAATTGTCGCAGATAGACTGCTTCGCAAGACACCCCTGGTTCAAAATGATTTTTTTACGCAACATACTACTCATAGACATCATACAACATCACATACAAGCATAAAACAACATACCACGCACACAAACACATCCATAAAAAGCATGCATAAGACATTACATAACATATTGTTCAGCATAAACAATCTCGAACATGGTATACATATTTGCAAGCAATCCGAACATTGAGACCTAAACAAGTCACATCGAGTCTATGTTTGACTTGTTTAATTCAACAAGGCTCAAGCTTCACTTGTTAACAGTGTTGTAAAAATCGGCCTAGACGCTAGGCTCCCGGAAACCTCGTCGATTTTGCCCTTGGCGGGACCTAGGCGGCCTTTTTTTATTTTTTTTGGCTTTTTCGAGTAAAAAGGACCTAGATTAGTGATTATTCGAGACATAGAACGCCCTTGTTGACGATCATTTACTCCGACAACATTTAGGGTTCCTCGAACAATGTGATATCTCACACCGGGTAATCCTTAACCCTCCTCCCTCTTACTAAGACTACAGAATGTTCTTGTGAATTCTCAACCCAAAATACTTAATATGTCTCTAAAACATCGAATCCAACATCTGAAACATTGAATCCTTCCACTAAACATCGAAATCCATTTATAAATTTTAAATTTTGTGTTTAAGTTTGTACTTTGAAGTACTTGACTTAGTATGTTTAAGTTTATTTTTTAAAATATTTGAAGTATTATATTAAATTATTGATATTAATATGTGTGTATAGTATTATTCGTAAAATTACATATAAAAATTTCAATCCGCCTAGCCCCGATTAATCCCGATTAATCCCTAAGCGGTATCTCGTCGCCCGACTAGCTTCTAGCGACATATACAACCATGCATGTTAATTTTATATTGAGTTTTGCTTGGGTTTGACACATGTATTATTGATTAATATTTACTTTAAATACATATATAACAACTTAATTATATACACAATACATAAATACTTACATATACATATATTTGTTTATCACAAATTGCATATTATTTAGTTATATTTAAGTAATATACACAACAATATCATGTAATTGTACACATGAAAGAGAAAAACTCTCATTACCCAATTATATTCGAGTGCATATATAATGATACACTTGTTATAAAAATCAAATATTAAGTCTTGAAATACACCATAATGTAATGTTAGATTGCTCTTAATATGGTGTAAATGTATATTTGAAATTTGATGTGTCAAATATTATTATTACATCTATACATTTATTAGATGAGTTAGCCTAGGTTAATCCGCTATATAATATTTTGGGACCGTATGACAATTTTACTTGTCTATTCATTTAGTCTTGTCAGGGCAAAAACATCAATAACGATTAGATGATATTAAGAATTTTCGCAATAAGGTCTACTCGACATGAGTTATGCGTTTATGAAACTTTTTACATAAACATATCACCAAATTCCCAACAAATAGTAAATGTCATAGCATGTAGGGGTGTGCATGGTTCGGTACGGGGCGGTGCTGTTATGGCCATTTCCATAACCAAAACCGCTACTTCGGTTAGTTCTAAATCTTTAACTATAACCATAACCAATTGATCGGTTAACCACCGGTTATGGTTCGGTTTCGGTTAACTTCGGTTAATAATGGAATTGTTGAAAAACTAAGAAAAACTTGTTGATATGATTGTAAATTATAGATATATTAATGATAAAAATCTTAATGAAGCTTGTAAAACTTTGTAGTGACTAAGAATGTATGAATAAAAAGTAAAATCACTTGAACTTGATTTATTTTTAACATATTTAGTCTTACATATGATATATAATATTTTCATATAGTAAAAAGCGAAGGTTTACCTTCTATACTTGATTTGCACCATAACGTCTTAAAAAACATACAAATATATAAATATTAAAAAACAAATATACATTCTTCGGTTCGGTTTGATTAAAGTCGGTTAATGACTAGCCTTAACCATAACCATAACCGAATGGTTCGGTTAATGGATATGCTTAACCATAACCGTGGTTAAAGTCGGTTTTCGGTTAAATCGGTTATGGTTAGGGGCGGTTATCGGTTATTTTTCGGTTATGGTTATATCATGCTCACCCCTAATAGCATGTAACAAGTGATGTCTTTTTATAAGATAACTAGTTCGAGTCTGAAACAGTAAAAGAAATCGAAAATGAAAGAAAATTATAAAACTTAAGTTAGGTTAATTATTAAACAAGATTTAGGCTTACGTTACTTTAAGAAGATGAAGATTTTTTATTTTATTTTTATTTTTTTTATTTTGTTTAAAAAACTAAAAGCTCAAAATATTTTTTTCATGCCATAAGAGGTATAATGAGGAACAATTCATCATATAGTTTCTTTCAATGTACCAAATTTATAATACAACCTTAGTTTAATCCAATCATATATTTACAAACACCTAACCTAACCTAGCTTCATATTTATACACCAAAATCATCCCCTCTCTCTCTCTAAAACAAAATCTTCGCTATATATGTGTGTTTTGGCCCTCATCTTTGCCTCTTTCGCCTGTAAATCCTCAACAAAATCGTACTCGCAGAGGTTAATTTCAACAAATTCATCACAAAAACACACACAGACACACACACTTTGAACACAGATTGACGTCACGAATTGAGATTCTAGAGAGAGAAAGTAGTTTCTGTATCCGATTACCTCTACTTCATTCAATTCACAACAATGTCCACTTTGTAGAGGACAAGGTAAATTCAATCGGAACATTCAATTCTGAATCTTGAATTCAATTCATCATCACTTCGTCTCTCTCAAAAATCCCAATTTTTTGTTTGATTCGAGCTATAAAGCGCTTTTGGAAACTTTATTCTATTGGAAATTTCAAACTTTGCTATTGGAGCTTTATCTGGATTCTTAGTGAATTGAGATTTAGGTTATTGTGTAATTTGGAGGCGTTTTTCTTTGGTTTTTAGGTCGGATCGATTACTGGAGATTGCATTAAGTTTTCGGAGAATTAGGGTTTCGATCGAGATTTGTGATTGGGGGGTCTAAATAGGGTTGTTGTTAGCAACGGGCTCCATTGCAGTGTATTTCTGCATCGGTAGCTATGATTATAAGAATTATGTGATCTTCTTTTGGTAATGATCAGAGCTTGGTGTTGTTGATCTTTGTGGCTTGAATTTAGGGTTGTTTTAAGATATAAGCATATTGCTTTACCACGTGGAGTGGTGGTGAGGCTTGATCATCTACAGAAAACTATTTGGATTAGCATAGATTAAGCAGATTCTGTATTTGTGTGCCTTTTGTGTTTGGATTAACAACTTTAAGCGTGGTAGGAACTTTTGATTTGGATTAAACTTACTGTTTAAGGGAATTTAAGTTTAATTATGGGTGGTTTTGCAGTTTGAGACTGTGGGTTTTATGGAAGAAGAACATTAAATCTGGAAATGAGTGCAAGGACATGGTTAATGGAGAGGAAAATAGTGCTGGTTCCTTTCCATTTTGGGACTGCTGCTCTTAAAAGTAATCAAAAAGCTTTTGTTTATCGGTATTTCTTGTAGTCATTGTTTGTGCAGTTTGTGCAATGTCTCGGTGCTTTCCGTTTCCACCACCGGGATATGAAAGGAAGCCTACTATAGACGAACCCGACTTGTTGAAGAAGGTATAACTCAAGCATTATATTCCTGGTTACCATTTAAGAATCTAATGCCATTTTCAAATTGTTTTTGTTGTTTTACCAGTGATATATGAATGAAATGTTGGCTGATTTTGATTGGTAATAGCTGGAGAAAGAATTATACATCATAATATCATTCTTAAAAGCCACTAGAAACCAAGTATTAGGGCCTTCAATCATGTTGCAATGTATGTTTGTGCTGATAATGCCCTTTTTTCCATTTGTAGTTTTGTTCTTTTTGTTAATGGCGATTGTAGAAGATATGACAATCATTTTAGGAAACTGATTTCACATGTTGGGACTGTTGTTCTAATGTAGTCAACATATGTGCTTATAGAAACTGTAGTATAACAGAACATTTTTCATTCATGTTACTACAATGTTCACTTATTGAAATCATGTCTTCACTTTACTAGCTATTGACAAATCATGAGGTTTGTCTTGCTTTTATTTTGTGTAACTTGTGTCATGACACTTTGAAATCATGGTTGACATAAATACTTATATTGACTTCTGTAATAAGTGTGAATGAAAAAGTTTATTGTTTCTCACCGTTTTAGTTATTGATGGTGATGTCATTATTGGCGCTTTAAAATTGCATGTCAAGAACGTGCTGTGCCTAAATATGGTTGTGGTATAATATTTGATTTTCGATATCATCTTCTTAGGAAAGTATAGCTTGACTTTTTTGATGAAGGCATTAGGCATCTCACTTTAAAAATGATGCCAACTCTGTAAACCTGAAAACATCTATTTCTTTCACCATTTTTTCTCATTGTTACAAAAAAAACTTCTCTTCATGTCTCTATTATTGCAGAAAGCTTGTTTAAGAATTCAAATTATTACTAGGAATTAATATTATTCCCACTTAATTGCTGAAGACCTGGTGTAGTCTAGATCAATCAAACAAAATTAAATAATAAAAGTATCAGCAATAGTGGTACTTTTTAGAAATCTACATGCATAATTATACTGCCTTCATGTTTTGACTGTTGCACATTGCATTTTAACATATATAAATTCAACTATGGGTTAATTTTCTACAATGCCTTTACATATTAGGGTAGGATATCAACAAATGCAGAATGAATTTGGAATATAGGGAGGACAATGACAATCTTTCCAGAAAATAGAAAGCTTTGAAATTTGAGTGATTAATGACGATTGATATAAAGAAACAAGTCTGCAACTAATTTTTTGTTGATTGTTTTGGTTTTTAATTGATTTTCAATGAAAGGATGTAAATCTCACTTACTGTTACCTTAGAATGCAATCTTAAATGATTTGGTCACACATTTCAACATGCATTTTTAAATCTGTCACTATTTATTTTAGGAAAAGCGGAAAGAGAAGAAGCATAAGAAGGATAAGAAAGATAAAGAGAAAAAAGATAGTAAAGAAAAATCGGAAAAAGATAGAAGCAAAGGAAAACACAAGGAGAAAAAGGATAAAGACAAGAAGAAAGACAAGGAGAAGACTAAAATCAGTATCCCTGATAAGAAAAATATTTACGGGCAATTCGAGGGGTATAATGGGGAATTACTTCACCATAACAATGAGCAAGATAAAGAGAAAAATGGTTTCACAGGTGACAAGAAACAGTTGACACAATTTCCCCACCAAAATGGAGATTTGTTGAGAAACAGGAATAAGGTTGGGGATACGGAAAATTCCAAATTTGTGCAAGAACTGGATAGAAGAATCAGAGATGAAGAAAAGGGAATGGGTAGTCATCAGTTTGCTGTTGAAGGTATCAAAAATAATGTTAACCAAGTTGAAATTCAAAAGACAGATAGGCGGCAAGTGGTCATGGATGTGACGGGCTTTGGTGGCAATGTGATGGTGAGTAGAATGAATGGTTCAACACCACCTTTGGATAACAGAAGGCATGAGAAAATGAAAGAAAAAGGAAGTGATGGGCGGCAAGTGGTCATGGATGTGGCGGGATTTGGTGGCAATGTAGCGGTCCCAAATAGGATTAATGGCATAACACCACCACCTTTGGATAATAGAAGGTTTGATAAAATGCAAGAAAAAGGAAGCGATGATAAACGGAAAAACAAAGATCGGGATAAACAAAAAGAGGGGAAGGATAAAGAAATGGAATATGAGAAAAAAATGGAAAAAGTGAAGGAAAAAGATGAGAGAAAGAAAGCGAAGATGGATAAAAACAGACATATGATGAAGAGTGATTCGGTTGATATTGCTTATAATTTGTCTGCGTATCCTTTGGAAAATAGTATTCAAGGCGTTGGTAATGAAGGACTCTTAAAGAAAAGGAAAGCTATAGAGACAAACGGTGTTTCTCATGGTGAGTTTTCTTTCTTTCAGATTCTTACTAAACATTATTATCAAGGTATTTTTAACTGGTGGCAATTTCGACTTGTTTACCTTTAAATGAGCTGATTTGGTTATGGTTTATTTATAACTGTTCAAATGGGTCAATTTGAAGTATTTAACTGAATAGGAAACCATTCAAATTGGTTGAACGGGAAAAGTCATCCCTCCGAAGTGTCTTCAAATGCATAAAAACCTCCTAAATTACTTCATTAAAGAAGTTAGATTATTTATGCAATAATATACTTTTTGCATTTGGCACAATCATATTTTTAAAAAGAAATTGTTTGAGAAGTGCCTGTGGGTCGTTCAGATCTGACCGTTTTGACCACGTAGAAAGCTACTCCTTTTGCTAGCATATTTATTCAATGCAAAACCTTGAAGTTTCTTTCTCCCCTAACCATATTTTGACATTATATTATATCCTATTAAGCTGCATCTTGCCCCAAGATTTGAACTTTATGAAAGATCTGATCCTGGTCTTATCTGTAATTTTGACGAATTATGTAATTTTTCTTTCGCGAAATGTACATATAATATTACCAGTTTACTACTAGTTGATAAACTTATATAATTTTTTTTCTTTTTATTATGAGAAACTGTTGTGCACTGGGATTTGATCTCCTCAGAATTAACACAAGTTTATAAAGGTTTCAGTAATTCAAATCTTCATATCCTGGTGGTTTTTCCTGATTATTGAATCACGTTTCAGAGAATGAACCCAGGCCCAACAAGATGGCCCGGTCTGTTTCGAATATCTCTCCGGAAAACGGAAGGAAGCTAGACTTTCTTCAAAACCCGAGCCCAAGTTTGTTAGACAAGCAAGGGGCATCTCAGGGGACATCATTGAATAGTCATAACGTTGGTAGTAAGGGTGGTCAAAGAGTCAACGGCGTGACAACTTCTCAACCAGTCTCAATTTCTGCTAAAAAACCACCAATGCCTGCTTTTAATCATGTTCCATCCAAGTCCTATCCGATAAAATCACCATCTGTAATTACCAACCAGGTTGCCACTCAATCACCGCCAACAATCAAACCACAACTTAATCACATTGCAGTCCAACCACCCACCTCCAAGCCGTCATCTACAATCCCAAATACCATTCCTGCCCACCACCAACTGCCGTCCCTTTCACCACCACCACCACCAGTACAACCACCGTCTACATCTAGTAAACAACCCATGTCCCAACCTAAACCACCACCTGCTGTTGTTAACAAGGTGGCACCACCACCACCACCACCATTGGCTATTCCCAAAAAGAAACCACCTCATCCTGATACCAAACACCTGACCCAGATACTATCAGTTCCAAAACTAGACCCATGGTGTGGTTTTGATGCCCAAGAATGGCTACTTAGCAGCAAAGCAGCACCCACTTCTAAGAAACCACCAATCAATGAGCCGGAGGATCAGGTATGGTCTGAAGCTAAGCACATAGAATCTGTAGATGTTTGTGCTTTACCATATGTTATTCCATACTAATCGGTTTTTGACGAGGGAAACATAATTATGACGTGGGGTCGAGGTTTTGCGAGCTTTGAAGAACATACACGGGTCCCGATTCGAAAATGGGCTCTGAAACTGGAAATTTTTATTAAAATGGGATGTGATTTAAGGAAGATAGATGCATTGGTGGCTTCTGCAATGCTTATTGATATTTGCTGAATGCTGAGATGATCATTGCTGGCTAACTTGAGTGTAAAAGAAACATGGTTTGTGGTGGTTAGAAATAACCGCAATCCAATTTTTGATTTTGTAACATACACACAAGTATTTACGTGAAATGTAAGATAGGCAGGGGTAAAATGGGGATATTAAAGAAAGAGGGAGGAGGGTGGTGGTGTAAACCTTTTTGACTTTTTATCTATGACCCCTTGTGATTACACTGGACTGTATATTTTTCTATACACCAGGGGTGGTTGTAAACCGATCGAACAGTCCATCGAACCAAACCAACTAGTTTGCGGTTTGGTTTTCATACTTTGACAGTTAGTTTACGGTTAGATTTTCACTGCCAAGTCAACACTGTCTGGTACTCTAGTTGCTTAAGCTTGCATGTTTAAAATCTATCAAGTTAGCAGTTTTTTTTTTTTTTTTTTATTATTTTTTTTTTAAACATGGGTTGGGTTGGTTTTGGATTAGATTTGAACTTATAACCGATATTATGATTTTTAATTTTTTATATTCAATCGGCTCTGGTTACAAATGGTGTAGTTGAATACGGTCATTGGGTTGTACTTTGTAGACGCTATTTAAATAGACATTCTAACCTTTATATTTGAGCTAGACATCTCAATCTTCATAAACATGTATGATACAACAAAAAATATGGTTTTTACAAGTTAAAAGATAAAAAAAACTTAAAATTTCAGCCAAAATTCATATCATTACTCTTGATTCTCGTTTGTCTTGAAGCAAATTTTTATTATTTTTTTAACAGCAATAATGACAAGTCTTATTTCATCAAAAGACAAGCAGGAAACCAAATTACACCAATATTCAAAAAATCATGCAACGGAAGCCAAATTAATTCCTAAGCGCTTTACGCTCTTACACATAGAGGTGGCCAACAAAACGTATTCCGGAACCGGTCATACCCGAACTGGTGGGTACACACGGTTCCTGATTCTCGGAGAAACTTTAACCGAAACCGGTTCCACTTTTACCCGGCCAAATCCCGAACCATAACTGGCCAAAAATCGGTCGGAACCGGAACTGGTTATTTACTTTGTATAGAATAATTTTTTTTTGGTTTATCATGGGTTGGGTTAGTTTGGATTTGGATGAGATTTGAACTTATAACCGATACTATGATTTTTGATTTTTTATATATCGGTTTTGGTTACAAATGGTTTAGTATAAGACGGTCATTGGGTTGTAGAGGCTATTTAAATTAGACATATTCTAATTTTATATTTGAAATAGACATCTCAATCTTCATAAACACGTACGGTACAACAAAAAATATGGTTTTTATATGGTTTTTACAAGTTAAAAGATGGGGGAAAATCTAAAAAAAGCTTAAAATTTCAGCCAAAGTTCATATCATTACTCTTGATTCTCATTTGTCCTAAAGCAAATTATTATTATTTTTTAACAGATTTTATTTCATTAGAAGACAAGCAGGAAACCAAATGGAAATATTCAAAAAACCATGCAACGGAAACCAAATTAATTCTTAATCCCTTTACACTCACACAAATGTGCATCCTCAGATTTTACTTAAAAAGCGGAAGCTAAGTCAAGCACTAGATACGTCTTTTACATAACCGTTAACTAGATTCTATGTCCATTCCTCGCAATTGCAAATCATGAGATGTCCTATAAGTAGAGTTGCACAAACCGGTTTTTTTCATCAAACCGGTTCGGTTCTTAAACCGGCCCGGTTCTTAAACCGGCCCGGTTCTTAAACCGGCCCGGTTCTTAAACCGGTCCGATTTGGGTAGTATAAGGGTGAAACCGGTTTGGTTTGGAAACCGGTTTGAGAGAAAGGGATGTCATACCTATAGGAACCGGTTTGGGGGGTGAAACCGGTTTGAAGGGTTTGAAACCGGTTTGGAGGGGTTTGAAACCAGTTCGTACCGGTTTGTAAACCGGTTTTAAAAGCAAAATCTCGAACCTATGACAAACAGGCGGTTCGGACCGGTTTGGCAAGAACCGGTTTGAGATCCATTGATGACCGGTTTGCAAACCCAAACCGGTTTTTTTGTTCACCTCTAGTGGCTCTAAGAGGAATCCAAGTGAAAAGCCTGCATTTTGATTTTCCCCATTGGATCAACACACTCGACCCACCCAATCTTGGTTTTACAGTGACGCAATATATTCGTATAAGAGACGTGTGCAGGTGAGTACCTACCTTATGAGCTGGAGGTGCACTGCCCCTTGAATTTTTTTTTTTTCCCGTGGTGTATATATGTTGAAATTCTGACTGACCTTCTTAAAATTTTGTAATCACCCCTTAAATTTGCATAATCATACTTATGATGAGATTTTAAGTGATACTTGTACTTGTTTTTAGATAAAAAGTTACTTAAAAAGTCTCCTCCATAGATTTTGTTTTTGATAGATTTTATAAAATAAAACCTTGTAAAACAAATAGTCTGGCAATCTTGATATATGACAATATGGGTACATTAAAAGCCATATGAATATAATGGATTCAAACTAGTAATAATGATCAATAATATATTTTATAAGAAAATTACTAAAAATTATTCAATTAAATGATTTGTTTAGTTACAATTCATTTTAATTTTAACAAAATTGATTTTTTTTAAAATGACTCATTTAAACACAAACTGATTTTGCTTAAAACACATCCTGACCTGCACTCATCTTAACCCAGACCCAACTCGACCTATTACCCCACTAAACCCAGCCTGCCTATTTTATCGGGCATAAGAACAACTTTAAATTTATTGTTTTTTATTATGCTTTTATACATGAAATTTAGTTTAATTATATTTTTTAACATGACCCGACCCGATTCGACATAACCCGATCTGAAAAGAAGAGAAAAAAATTAGTATATACAAATTGTTAAACAACTTTAAAAAATTTTCACCCTCCATGAAAAAAATTTCTAGGTCCGCCACTAGACGTGTGTCATGATTTTTTCATTTATTCAGGAACATTTATATGAGTTATTGGAGTGTAACAGATCCTTAACCAACCAACAGACGTTTTGAGATATCCAAGTTAGTCCACCATAAGATGTGTCTACCAAGTTTCTTGAGCGATTGTGCATCTAATGATTCATCTTCAAGCTCGTAGAGATCGGGCGTCTAATGCAGAGGTGCGCAATCGGGTTTTTTTGGAACCGGTTCCAGTTCCAACTGGTTCCGGTCAACAAAGTCAATACCCGGCTCTGGTTCGGGTTTTGGCCGGGTACAAGTGGAACTAGTTCCGGTTTTCCCGGTTCCGGTTCTGGTTCTGGTTCTAATTTATCTGAAAAACCGTCTCAAACCGGACCCGTTTGTACCAACCGGTTCGGGTATGACCGTTCCGGTTGTCGGTTCCGGTTTTTTTGCCCACCTCTAATCTGATGATTCATCTTCAAGCGTGTAGAGATCGGACATCTAATAAACTTGCATTTGTGATAGTTTTGTCTTGAGGCATGAAGGGATGTGAAAACTGAAAACATCTCAACAAGCATTTCAATGATACTTTTTTCTTATGTTCATATGAAGATTGCATCATCTGCATACATTGAATGTGTGATTTTTGGATCATTATTTGGAAGACTAATCCTGTTGAAAGACAATGATACTTCAAGCATGATATACAGAATAACTAGGTTAGTACCCATGTATTATCTGGGTTGAATATAGAAACATAATCAATAAAAGTTTAAACAATATAAAATAATTTTTAAATCTAAAATATGATTATCATTCCATATAATTTAATTTTTGAATTATTGAAATAATAATAGTATTTTTAATGCTAACTTTTTGATGTTTTTCCTTTAGATATTTTGATTTAAATAATTGTTTTTAAAATTTTATTTTTTATATAATTTTTTAAAAGTCTGTTTTTTAATATTAATATATTTTAAAGTATTAAAAAATCTTTTCTATTTTAAAAATGTATAAAAAAGTATACTTAATATTTAATATTATTATTAAGCAGAGAGAGACTAGAAATCAAACTTTAGAAGCTCTAGAAACATAACACATGTTCTTAAAAACATTTATTTATTAGAATAGATAGATTTTCAGATATGGTTGATAGTTGTATAAAGCATTTACTAAACTCCTTTAATCCACTTCAAATAACTTATTTGACACACATTATTACTACCTAAATTAATCACAAACAAGACGGTTTTGAGCAAAATGCATCCAATGGTAGATGTACTAATTTATGCAACACACCAATCTTCTTCAAGCACCGATTTCAACTCAAATATTTGAGTTTGTGGTAATGTCACATTTACCATCCTTCCATCAAAGCAACCTTTAGGTGTTGGAAGAACCAAAACGACACCTTCATCACCAATACTATCGATAACACAATTTACATAAGCAGGTTTTTGTCCTCTCACTTCCATCTCATAAAACGAGGCGTCACTGAAGTCAACAAAAGTCAAATTCGCTCCATAAATGAGAAAATCAGGAAGCTCTTCATCTATCTCCATGGACTCTTTGATCTTCGTCCGTTCATCGTCCGCTTTGGTCATAATCAGGGACCCTAGTTCAAACGGTTCATAATCTCCTATTGGTTTGTCTGTTTTGACCAAACTGATGGTTTGACTTTCGTTTGTGATGATTCCTTTATTTCGGTTTCTTGAGTCATTTCGGCAAATGGTTACAACCTTTGGTCCTGACCCATGTCTCACTTTTGCCAAACATTGCCAAATCACAACACAAATGCACTCAAACTCAGGAACATGTTGATCAACTTTCTTTCCACATATTTGTGCTTGCAACCGAGTCAACTCAGTTGTTGAAAAGTAGAAGGTAACTGTTTCCATTTTAGAGTTATTTGAGGTAGACCAAAGATCTCCAACTGGGTCAACCCGTTTTACAGAGAGCGGGTCTATCTTGGGCTTTGAGTTTTGGAGATCATAGGTGGTGTCTTTTTGTTGGATCATAATTAGTGGTTGATCCTTAGTAGGTAGCTGGGCCATAGTGAGTGGTTGGGCCGGGTAATGGCCTGCAATCGCCTGGGCCCACAGATTAATGAAGCCCATAGCTGAAAAAGCATCTCCAAGCACATGGGACCAACTCATGCCAACCGATTTGCCACCACATTTAAAGTCAGTTAACTGCATAGACAAGTATAAACGTAAGAAATGTGTTAAACGAAAAAGTCAACGCTCATATGCTTGTGTAAATATTTCTAGATAATACAAGGCAGAGGTGCGCAAATCTGGTTTTTTGGAACCGGAACCGGTTCCGGTTGCAATCGGTTTCAGTTCCGGTCAACAAAGTCAATACCCGGTTCCGGTCCCAGTTTCGGGTTTCGACTGGTTCCGGTTCGGGTTTTGGTGGAACCAGTTCCTGTTTTTCCGGTTCCGAATTTAATTTTCTAAAAAACCGGACCTGTTTGTACCCATCGGTTCGGGTATGACCGGTTCCAGTTCGGGTAGCCGGTTCCCTTTTTTTGCCCACCTCTAATACAAGGTAATCTACTTAAGGTAAATCAAACTTTTTTAAAGGACACATATGAGACCCGAAGGTCTATCTAAAACAATTTTTTTAACCCGTTGGTATAAGTTTAAGCTTTGTTTTACTCAACTCAGACCCTGCCGATTTAGTTGGGCTTTTGCCGGATACGTTTATTTGTTTATATTTCTTGACACTAACAAATCTAAAATTATTGTTCTTTGTGTTATTATTTGCCTATATGTATCACTACTTTCATGTAACAAGTACACAACCCCTTATGTCAAACCCTTCATAATACAAAGGTTTGAATAATTAGATGACATAATATTAAGAGTAAGAAGAATATTTTTTTTTTCAAAAAAGAAATGATTTTTAATAATGATTGAAAATAAAATACTATCAATTTTATAGAAACACATCATATTTTCTTTTACTAAAACATTGTAAAGGCTAATATTACTCCAAAACTCTCTAATAATGATTAAATCATTAGGTATAAATAATAAAAATAAACATAGCTTCAAAAGGAAGACAAGCAAGCTAACCTGTATCAAAACCAATGGAGAGTAAGCCAAATCAGGGCCAAGAACTTGGTTAGGAACAAGAACCTTGTGTCTCGAATCATCTTTGGATTCAAGCCATTCATCGAGGCTAAGATGACACTTAGCCTCAAAGAGTCGCACTCCACTATCATTGCATTTGATGAAAGGTCGACCTGACTCTGCCCTCCTAAACCGACCACACGGGATATAGGCGTGGCATAACCAACTGAACATAGTTTCTTTAATCTTCAAGATGGTGAAACCATCAAAAGTTGGGGCTTTGAAGTAGTAGACGAACCGGAGATAGTGAAGCTTCATGGCTAGATCCATCGCGGTTAGCTCTTGAGCCCCATCATGCCCAGATTTGAAACCGGGTACAACCGTGGATATTTTAATGTCATAAATGGAATTTTGCTCCTTTGATGAAGCCATTTTTTTCTTCAAAATATGATTTTGGGACTCGGATGTTTTCTTTAATGATGGGGGGGTATGGAGTGTTTTATATGACTAAGGTGAGATGAAAAGTAGTCCAATGTATTGATAATATAATTTGGCGTCATATTTGGGGTCCATTTTTGTGATATGTAAACATTTAATGCTGGTTGGGCGAAGTTAATTAAACTTCAGATTTTCCCATAATAAAAATATGTCACCTTACATTATTTTAACTTATCAACATCACATTTGCAATGTAGCTTGTTTTTTAACCTATCCACCTGACATATTTAACAAATTTAAAAATTAAGTTCATTTAATACAATTAAGTCAAATTTATAAATTATAAATAAATTATATATTTTTTTTAAAATATTAATTAAATCTAATCATTTTCAATTAATAATTTCTAAGATTCAAAATTTTAAATGTTATTTTTATTGTTTAAACAATGTTTTAGATATTTATAAAATATACTTTTATTTTCTTATTTTAAGTTGTTAAAAAAATTATATTATTTGTATATCTATTTTTGTATCAGTGATTGTTTTGCAATGCTTATTTTTTATACAACTTGTGTAATACACATGCCAATAAGCTAGTACATATAATACACATTGCGAATTATCTATATAACATGAAAAAGTTTGATCTTAAAGCATGTTAGGGGGGACCGGTGGGGTTTGGGTTATGCCTCTGAGTACTCAGGGCTTCTTCCCCAGTCGCTATACTATCGGTCTATCGCAAGTGGTTGCGGTAGAAGGCAGTGGTGGAGCTTGAGTGTTATGGAAGGGGGCGGAAATATACATGACTCAGAATACATGTTAATTTTTTGAAACGAGAGGACGAAACCATTAAATTTAATTAAAAATAACATTTCAGTCCGAAAATTAATACTACTTTTGGTCCCTAAAGAGCTTCGTCACTGGTAGGAGGGTCAGATTGTGTTTTCTAGTTCGTGAAACTGTGGACGTTTGAATGTAGAAGTTGGAAACTAGCTTTTGGGCGAGAGACTAACCATTTGGGGTACTAACTTTTAAAAACTAAATAAAAAACACTTATGAGGAAGGCCGAAGGCATACGGTTCAAAAAAGATACGACAGTCAGAACAACTTCAATCCAAAATTGACTAAGAACAGAATTATGTCTTACGTTGTTACACCCAGGCCCTGTTTGGGATTGCTTATTCATCTTTAAAAGAACTTTTTGTCAAAAGTGTTTATTAACTTTATGACTTTTGAAATGAAGTTTTTAAAAATGTGTTTGGATTAGCCTTTCAAAATTAATTTTCAAAATGACCAAAAAGGACATTTTTTTATTAACAATATTTTAATATTATTGGGTAAAGGGTAAATAGTATGATATATTTGTAATTTTATTTCAATAAGTCATAAGTCATTTTGAAAGCTAGAATTTTTAGTTTTTCAAAAACAACTTATCACCCTTTTACAAAAAGTTATTTTCAAAAGTCATTTTAGGTTTGGCAAACAACTTATTGACTTATTCGTTTTTTGAAAAAACCAATAAGTCAATAAGTCATTTTTAGATTAAAAACCCAAACAGGGCGTCAAATAAATACAAGAAAAAAACATCCACTATCCAAAAATCCTATAGGCGGAACTAGTGTTGTAAATGAATCGAACGAACACGAACGATCATTTGTTCGTGTTCATTCGTTTAACTTTTAACTTGTTCACAAACGGTTCACGAACACTAACCGAACAAAAATTCTTGTTCATGTTCGTTCATTAAGGAATTTAACTTGCTCACAAACAGTTCACAAACGCAAACGAACATATATTATTTAAACAATAAAAATCTACCTTCTTAATCGCAAGCATTAGCAATAATCATTTATATAAATATAAAGTTAATATTATAGTATTAAACTAAACTAGCTTAAATATTAGGGGTGTGCATGGTTCGGTTTTGACCTAAAACCATAACCATAACCGTGATGTCGGTTAAACCAATATGATAACCATAACCAGTCGGTTATGACGGTTTCGGTTAAGCGGTTATAATGGTTATAATTGGTCGGTTATAGGTCGGTTAACCATTAAATATATTCAATAATACTAATATTATATAAAAAACGATATCCATGAATTCAAACAAATGTTTAACAAAAACTAGAACAAAATGATAAATTCTAACAAACATTCAAATGTTGAAATGCCAAAATTCCGATAAAATAGGTGTTGTGGACGTTTAAGTCCAACCTTCATTATGTTAAGAAAGTGATACAGAAAATTAGAAAAATATCTTTCGCCGACTTTTTTAGGGGGAATAGAAGAGGCGTCATATATTAGACATTTATTTTAACTTTGGTATCTTCTAGTATAAGTATAATTAAAGATTTATATATTGTTTAGTGATTTAAGCGGTTCGGTTCGGTTATAGCGGTTACAGAAAAATAGATAACCAAAACTGAACCACTAATTTCGGTTATTAAAAAACTGTTTAACCGAACTATCGGTTTTTCATTTGGTTCGGTTTTTTCGGTTATACTGGTTACGGATCGGTTAATTCGGTTTTTTGCACACCCCTATTAAATATTATGGTATTAGACTAAAAATTAAAAAATAAAGAATATACAACATATTTAATGAATAAATATAACAAATAAACATAACTGAACATAAACGGATGTAGACGAACACGTAACTAAACATTCACGAACACAAATGAACGAACACGACCCTTGTTCATGTTCGTTCATTTAACTAAATGAACAAAATTTTTTATTTGTGTTTGCTCATTTATTAAACAAATGAACATCCGGTCGAACGGTTCACGAACAGTTCGCTGAACATTCTGTTCGTTTACAGCCCTAGGCGGAACGTTCGACGAGTACAAACTGAACAAACTCCACACAATCCATTTCAATATCCTTCATTTTGCTACAATCATCCATAGACAACAAACATCCTAATTCAAATTGCACTAGCTCAATTTGTACTTCCTTAAAATCTTAAATTGAAGAACCATCATATCCAAACTGATAAAATATATTGTTTTGTAACCCAAGCCAACCAGTTACAAAAACTCAACAACCGAATAATGAACAACAAGAAAACGTGGATAAGAAAACGAAGAAGACCAACCAAAAAAAAAATTGAGAGGACTGTGAGGAAAGTTTTAGCCAAGGCTTGGGCTCATGTCTTTGAAAACTTAAAATCAGAGATCAACAAATAAATAAAAAAAATGGGAAAATTTCACTTTTGAGAAATAATGTTTACATAAATTTTTAAAGATTTTCTTTTATCTTTAGAAATTTCAAAATCAACCTACAAACTTAGTCCGTTATCCGTTAAGTTTGTTAATAAGAATAAGAAGACATAAAAGTCAAAAAAATCATGTTTGGTTAATCGTCCAAAATAAAATGAGAGTAAATTTCACTTTTAGTCATTTATTTTACTTAAATTTTCAAAAATGGTCCTTTTATCATTAGGAATTTCAAAATCAGTACATTAAGGACTGAGTTTCCAAACGTTCTATTTTGGCAGAAGAAATAAACATGATTTTTTTTTAACATTTATATCATCAAATTCTAGTAATACTTAACAAAATTAATAGAGAAAGAACCTAGTTTCAATGTTTGTAAACTTAAAGGTGATATTTACCCTAAAAACTACTTCATAGTACTTAAATCATTTTAGAAAAAAATAGTGGAACCCATCAAAACATTCATTTTGAGGTTAGTTTCAACGTGTTTAGTGTTTACCGTGACACAGTCGTCACCCTTAAGTTGACAAAACCTTTAATAATCATACACAATAATAAAAACTAATTTTTAAATGTGTGATATATATGTTATTATAAGAAAATAAAAAAAATAAATATTCATTTCATACAAAGCACACATTGTTTTTTATTGTTATATATTGTAAAACTCATTTTTAACATATGCAACAAAGTGTTGTTTTTTACGTATAATTTTCTATATTTTCTTACAATAATATGCATATATTACATAAAAAATACAAAATAAAAATTCTGAATGTTAAACCAAATTTTTACAAATTTCTGAATTCAGTTGAATTTTTAACACACACATATATATATATATATATGTATATATATGGGAGAGTTCATAAGAAAACCATCATTTTAAAGAAAATTAAGAAAACTAATCATAATAATTATAAATTACTTTTGTTTTTCATTTTTTCATTTTTATTTCATTTTATTATAAGAAAAAATGTAAAAAACATAATAAAAAATATGTATTTTAGGTTATTACATATATGTAACTTGTATGCTACACATACTGATTACATATATGTAACTTTAGAAGTTACATACAAAACTTTTTTAGTTACATATACGTAACATCGTGATTTACATATTTTCTAAAAAAATTTCTTTTTTATTTTTACATTTCTAACCTTATAATAAAAAATTATGAAAAAATTTCAAAAAATTTATTGGTTAGTATGAGTTTTCTTGGTTTTTTTCAAAATAAAGAGTTTTCTCATGAACATTCCCCAACATACATACACACACACACATACATACATAGATACATACATAGATACATACATAGGGGAGGGTTCCTAAGAAAAACACACCATTTTGGAGAAAACTAAGAAAACTAATCACAATTATTATCAATCAATTTTTTTTTCGTTTTTCGTTTTACAATTTGTTTTATTATAAGGTTATATTTGTTAACAAAAAGAAAAAAATAAAAAATATATATGTAATTCATGTTATTACATATATGTAAAAAATTGATTACATACATGTAACTTGTAAACTACATACATGAGTTACATATATGTAACTTTATATGTTACATATACGTAACTTCGTGATCTATATTTAAAAAAAAAAAATTTTTTGTTTATAACATATCTAAGCTAATAATAAAAGATCAAGATTTTTTAAAAAAAAAATTGATTTGTTAATAGTAGTTTTCTTAGTTTTCTCCAAAGTGAGGAGTTTTCTTTTGAACCATCCCTACATATATATATGTATGTATGTATGTATGTATGTATGTATGTATGTATATAGGGTAAGGATCAATTATTAACTCACATTAATTGCGGTAATTTATTAACCCTGGCAAAATCAACCAAATATTTGAAAAAAAAATTATGGTATTTATTATACATAAATAGAAGGTTTTTTTTTTGTGTTTTTGCTAATTTATAAGCGTTTAGAAATTAAGTGCAACTTTGTGTTACACTGCAAATACTTATTTACTGTTACAACACTTACACTGACGTAAGATCTTAAATAGTGATGAATTAACAAAAACATATAAAAGAAACCCCCTATTTATGTATAATGAAGGCCATGAAAAAGTAAATTCAAAGATTTGGGTTAATTTTGCTAGGGTTAATGTGTTACCGCAATTAAGGTGAGTTATTATATGATTCCAATCCTATATGTATGTATGTATGTGTGTGGGTATATATATATATATATATATATATATATATATATATATATATATGTATATATGTAGGGAGAGGATCAAATGTTAACCCATGTTTATTGTGTTGACCGAATAAATATATCTTATTACTTTGAGCCAACATTAAAGTAAATATAAAGGTGTATGTTTTTTTTTCTTTTTTAATTAATGTATGGGCCACTTACATTAATAAAAAAAGAAGAAAAAACCTAAACTTTTATATTTACTTTAATGTGAGCCCCAAAGTAATAAGATGTAGTTATTCGGTTAACGCAATAAGGAAGGCTAAACATTCTAACCATCCCCTATATATATATAAGCATATAAGGTTACATTGTTAACCCACCTTAATTGTGCTAACTCAAATAACTTAAACTAGATCAACCTAAATCTTTGTTTTTTTTTCATGACATTTATAATGCATATACAAGACTATGTTCATTTATATGTGTGTGCTAATTCACAATTGTTTAGGATTTACACAAAGTGTAAGTTTATATTACACTGTCAATATTTATTTAACGTGACGACTTCTTTCATTAGTGTAAAATCTTAAACGAAAAAGAATTTGTACAAATAAATAAAAGAATATAATTTTGTACATGTATAATAATGATTATGAAAGAAAGAAACCAAATATTTTGGTTGATTTTGACGTAATTATTTAGGTTACCACAATTAAAAAGGTTATTATCTGATCTAACTCTCTTTCTCTCACTAGAGGTGTTCATTGATTCGGTTAATGGTTTATTCGTTTCTGTTTAATCGGCTTTAAAAAAAATCGCTAACCGTTAACCGAACCGAATTCGATAAATGGTTAACTGAACCGAATTCGATAAATGGTTAACCGAACCGAACTCAAACGAATTCAATTCGGTTCAGTTTCGGTTAACCGAATTCAACCGAACAAACTGATTAAAAACCAAATAAATCGGTTAAAAACCGATTTGAATAAACCGAATCCAACCAATCAAACCGAATTCAACCAAATAAACCGAATTCAACCTTATAATTATTAATAAAATATAAATTTAAATATGAATTCGGTTTAATCAATTAACCGAATAAACCGAACAAGCCAAATTCAAAAAAATTTTGAAACTGTTAACCGAACTGAATTCGGAAATCGGATACGGTTAGGAACCGAACCGATAACCGAATTCAGAGTTCGATTCGGTTTTTTCAGTTACGAATACGTTTCGGTTATCGGTTTTAAAGAGTTTTCGGTTTTTCTGAACACCTCTATCTCTCGCTATATATATAATAGTCGGTGGGGGTGGTTTGGAAGCTCAAAGTACCTGCAAGTGGCTCCCTAAAGTCCTAAACTACCACACACAAAATTGATCCTACTACTCATATAATACAAGATAATTATTTTGGAAAAATAATTAGAAAACTCACTGAAAACTCGATGTAACATTCATTTTGTTTTTAACTTTTATTTAAGTATGTAATATATGTTATTATAAATAAAAAAAAAAGTTATAAACAAAGGCCAATTGGTTTAATGGTAACCCATGAATTTCTTAATAGAAGTCATGTGTTGGAGTTTCATCTAAAACAAACATTACTTTGGGTTGTGTCGGTATGTCAAGTGACCGAGTTTATGATGTTCAAAATATAAAATAAAAAATTATAAGTATTTGTTTTGCGTATGTTAAAAAGTAGCGTTTTTACAATGTGTAACACTAAAATATAAATATATAACACTTATTTGACAAGTACATATGACTTTTTATTTTTATTATTTATTTTATTATAAAATAAATATTACACATCTAAACACAAAAAAATTGAAAGTTACATCATACCTTCACAGGTTTTTCTCAACTCAAATGAGTATTTAAATTATAATTCCTTGCATGCACACATATGTATTGTCAAGATTTTGACAACATTAAA
Source organism: Mikania micrantha (assembly GCA_009363875.1). Taxonomy (NCBI): domain Eukaryota; kingdom Viridiplantae; phylum Streptophyta; class Magnoliopsida; order Asterales; family Asteraceae; genus Mikania; species Mikania micrantha. The sequence goes on along the minus strand of CM018686.1, from coordinate 62,717,803 downwards.
GAGAAAAATGCTACAAATTTAATGTTGAAATTTATATAAAAAGTAACATAATATAAAAATGTTATTACTTAATGATTTAAAAATCATAGTGAAACTTTAAAAAAAAAAATATTTTTTAAGAATATAACACTTTTTGTACTCCTATTAAATTTATTTTTAATGATATTGTAAATGATCCCCCTCTTTTTATCTTAAAAGAAAGAGTACGAAACATGACATCTCTTGGGTGGAATTTCAATTGTCTTAAAAGACTCAAACCTCATGCCACCCTTGTAGCCTAGTAGGAAACTTGAAGGAACCCCCTATCTTGTTGTGACTTTCATTCAAACCTAAGACTTTGTCAGATAAAAAGTTAAGGGGTGTTAATTGGGTTCCAAACACACTGACAAAATAACTTCTTGCATACAGTGGTGTAAATGAATCAAGTTGAATCATGAATTACTTGGGATCAGATCGTTAAAAATATCGAAGGAGACTCTAGCTAAGAAATATGACTCGTTTAATTATCAAGTCCAAGCCAAGAAATATGACACGTTTAGTTATCGAGTCTGGGCATGAGTCCGAGCTTCACATATCGAGCTCGAATCGGTTCGCGAGCCTAAATGAACTTTTTATCTATTCTATTAAGTGTATATTTATAAAATTAATTATTTTTATGTATAAAACTATGATAAATATATTTAAATAATTTATTTTATGTTAAATTTGGAAAGTATAATAATAAATATATATATTAAATTAGTAATTAAAATAAATAAATTAAATAACTAAAAGATAAACAATCCGATCCAAGCCAAGCTAAGCTGCAACCTGAAAATTTTATAATGAGCCAAAGTCGAGCTTTGAGAATAAAACTCTTAACGAATCGAGCTAAAGCCTTATTTTGTCAAAACGAGCCGAACTAAAACCTTAGCAAACTCAGGCTTGGTTTATTTATACCCCTACTTGCATATCTAAATTTCCATCATTAGTTTCGTGTTAAATGATCATTGTCCAATTTGTGGCGTAATAATGAATCAATACCCTGTATGGTCATTTCACAAGTGTAAGTTACATACATGAATAAAACATGCATATCATTATTTTCATTGTTTTTGTTTTCAACACAAAGTTTTAGTTTGTACATAGTTGCCCTATGATAACTTAATTCTATACAAGTATACAATACAAGTTTAACCATCTTACTTTGTTACCGTATAGAAATTTCTTAGTATTTATTTCAAATTCTAACTTTTTTATATTTCTTAATTTCTTTTTTAAATTTTGTATTCTTTTTTTGTTTTATAATAATAATAATAATAATAATAATAATAATAATTAGTATTATTATTATTATTATTATTATTATTTTTGTTTTAGTTTTAAGACCTTTTGACTTTTATCGTTGCATTTACTTTCAGTTTTTTTTTTATATTAGTTTTTACGATTATTAGTCAGTTTTAATGCTCATTTTATAACACTTTCAAGTATCACAAGGGTGACACTTACTTTTACAAACAAGTATGATTTAAAGATTTTGCGGTAGAATAACAACCGTTTTAACGTGTCTGTATTTGCGTTTTAGCATATGACATTGTGCCACTATCACAATAAGTAACACCTATGTTCAAAGGACAATGAATAATTGCTTTAAGATTTATTTGTTTTAAGTGATTTTTTTTTTTTTTGTTTTTTTCTACGGACCACTGGTTTATGTTTGCAGTTTTATATGACAATCTTGGTGAACCATCGCAATATTGGGTGAGCTGGTAAAGCCCTTTAGCGACTAAGAATCAAATCTAGCTTTCCATGTGTCGTTATTTTTTAGGTGATGGTGGAATTAATGAAGATGAAGAGGTTGATGCTAGACGTTGACCTGCAAAGTACAAGTTTCATGGCTTTTAGACAATGTGTTATTGCCCGTGAGTAGGGCGTGAATAGGCATGGTGTAACACCCCGACCGATGGCGGAAACATCGGGGTGACACGAAGTGTAGATTGTTCATAGCTTAAGGTATAAAGATGTAAATAATAATAACTAATCATTCAATAAAATTAAATCCATCATTCATTACAAGTCAAATAAATAAATTCAACCCTAGCTATTACATCGTTTCAAATTCAAATTCAAAATTCAAAGACATAAAATAAATAAATAAAGCTAAATCCAAGCTCAATAATGCTAATTTCCATTTCCACCTGAAACATGTTAAAATCAAGTGTCAACTCAAAGAGTTGGTGAGTTTCATAGGTTTTGACACTCAAACCAAAAGGTTTAATAAAAATGATATGGATAATGATATATGTGAACCTTAAGCATAATGATCATAGTCAAAATGAACTAGCAAGTAAAGCAGATCAACAAATGATAACAAATGATGATTGACCTATGATTAGCATTACAAAAATGCTTAAGTAGTAAACTATCACCGCGGGCCTCCCCCGAAGGGTAAATCAAACAACGGTGGGATGGTCGGTCCAATAGATCTATCATAGTCACTAAAATGAATGTGATCAATGCCTATGCTTAGCTAAAGTTCACTAACTATAAGGCCATTAGCTAAGTTCACAAGTAAATGAAATAAATAAGTTGCATGTTTCACCCCTAAAACAAAAATAGTAAAAGAGGGGCTATGAAGACTCACTTTAGTGTTCTTGGTAGTCTTGATAAATGTCAAAGTATGATCCAAATAATATCCAACACGATTTCAATGTTCACCTAAATAGTTCAATAGACATATGTTTAACAAAATTATGTCATTCTATGGATCTAACTAAGTTCTATAATAGGTCAACGGATTCGATTTGTTTTGAATAAACACAATTAGGTTTTGTCATGATTTAAATGAAAATAATAAAATATCTAAATTACAAATGTTGACTTTAAAGTATTTATTTATAAATTTAAATATGGATTTAAAACAATTTATTTTGATAATCCTTGTATAAACATATTTAAGTATTATGTTTATAACATTTATTATAAATAAATAAGGATAGCTTTATGAGTAAGAATAGATAAATAAATAAATAAATAAATAAATGAGATAAAGAATTGTTAATAAATAAATAAATAAATAAGTAAATAACTAAATATATGAGATAAAGATTTGTAAATAAATAAATAAATAGCTAAATATATGAGATAAATAGTTGTAGATAAATAAATAAATAAATAACTAATTAAATGAGATAAAGAGTTATAAATAAATAATTAAATAAATAAGTCTATGAAACTTATTTATTTATTTATGAAACTTTATAAAACTTTGTTAAGTTATTTTATCATTACTATTATATGTAAATGATTAAGTAGAACATATAAATAAGTAAATAAATAAATAATTCAATAACTAAATAAATAAATAAATGAATAAATAAATTAATAAATAAATGGTCTAAGAAGTTATAAGTTTATAAACTTATTTATTTACGTAAATAATTAAAATAAGTAAATACATATTAATTTATTTAAATAAGTAAAAATAGATAAATAAGTAAAATTGATAATAAAAGTTATAATTACAATTTAAGTATATAACATTTTTTTTTATTACAGATTAATATTTTATTTATAAAAATATTTTCTGGGTAATTAAAATATTTAAAATAAAGTTTAATATCAAAAAAATGGGCAAAAACCGGTTTCAACCCTGTTAGAGGGGTTCGAACCCGCGACCTGTTCGGAGGAAACAACTGAGCGCTACCAGTTCATCTAGACCAAAGTCTGCGATAGAATCTAGTTTTAATTTGTTTTATCATAACTCAAAATCGGAGTCCCATTCAGATTTAAGAACAAAGGAGGAACAAGCCCTAGTTCCCTTTTCACTCTAAATTCGACTGATATGGCTCCCGATTGTTAACCCAACCATGGGGCTATTGTTTGGGGATTAAAGACGAGTGAGATGGTGTAAGAAACACCTACCTGGATGTTCGATTTGATGAAGTTCGACCTTAGACCGAGCGGCGCACGAAACCGAGGCTTTATGGTCTTTATTCGCGAATGATTGCAGCGTGTGAGTTGGTTTTGAGTTCACAGAAAGTTTCGTGTGGTCTCAAGGGTTTATGGGTTCGATTTAATTTGGATTTTATAGCCGATTGGTTGAGGTTTGAATTTCGGTCGTATCTCATATTTTTGGAAACGAATTTCGGGTTTAATGGCTGTCATTAATCATTAATACTGATTGAAAACGTTTACGCGCATAAATCCTTACCTAAACTGTTGATTGATTAGCTGGAATCGTGTTGGAATGAAGAGAACATAAACCGGGTCGTGGGGATGGGTGAACGGGTCGAAGGAGAAGATCCATGGGTGAAGAGGAAAAGAACTTTGAGGATGTGGCAGAAATGGTCCCTCTTTGTTTCCCCCTTAGTTGTGGTTTTCAGATTTGACACCTTTAACCCTTTAACTTTCTTAAAACAATGTTTTTAAATTGCTATTTAAAAAAAAGTTTTGTAACTAATATAACTAATTTAGTTATATTTTTAGGTTATATACATATATATATATATATATATTCTATATAGTTAAAACAAAGTTATTTATAATACATATTAAATTATTAAATAAAGGTTTTATTTATAAAAAATGTTTTTGTGATAAAATTTTATTATTTGTCAAAATTATTTATTTACAATTTATTTATAAATTTTATAAAACTTATCATTATAAACAATAGTTTAGATTTAAAAGTGAGTTTTGATTTTATTTCATCGACTTGTATAGTTATATATAATTGAATATTAAAAAAAATGTTTATTACAAATTTTCAGAAATGTTACAGTCTCCCTTACTTTAAGGAATTTCGTCCCGAAATTAAGGAGAACTGTAGCGAATATAAGTAATTTCAAGTTCAAAATGTGAAAGTTAGTGGATATTGCTGAGTTCAAATGGAAGTTCAAGAAACTGAATTCGTGCGATTTGTCCCTCCGTTTGAGGATAGTAAGTCATGTTAAGAACAAATTAAGTGACCAACGACTCGTGAAGAGATTCAAAAAAAATGAGTTGCAAACCAAGTATCATGATCAAATATGATGATGAAAGCACACCGATAGAGGACTCGTAGATCCTTATACATTTTGTATGTACAAGGGTGAATAGGGTAACGGGATTTGGGTGATTCATTCAAACACGTGAATCATGGGCCATTACGATTTCAAATGATAAAGTGAACCCTTAAACTTGGTTTCTAATTTAAGTTCAACACCACCAGACTTGCGAATTGTCTTAGTTCAAAGATATTTGTTGAACTACGAATATATTGTTATGCAGATTGATTTAGGTTCAATTTCTATGAATTTAGATACAACTCTTACGGTTTAGTGTATCCTCTACAACATTCGATTCTCGCAATCGAACTCGTTAAGCAATTCGCCCCAATGCTGTTGTCTCATGTGGAGTTCTTTTTGGTTAAGGATATGTTAAAGGTACAATGTCTCTAAAAGATGACAATATCAAGTTCATGCTTTATGAATTAGTTTTTTGCTTCCTAGTATGAAGTTTATTTGTTTGTGATCGAAAGATAGTGCATCAATAACATATTATGATGTTATCAGGCGTATGTAAATTGTTGTATTGTATATATGAGATCAAATTATTTGAGATGCTAATCCCATATGTTGATGTTCGATGTGGGACATGGAAATCAAAAGTTTTCATTTAATCACTTTAGGTTAACGATTGCTTAATTGGCTTGATTTAAGAACTACTAAGACTTTTGATAGAAATATACACCAAGTCTTATTATGCAAGAATCACTTATAGCTCTAATAAGATTTGTTCTCCTGATGATGACACCAAATTCTACAATCCTAACATTGATAAAGCTTTCGGTTCTACTTCCTGTGTATTGTTAGTGCTTATATATAGGGTATACCACAGCCAACCCACCACACCACCAATACCTTGAAAGCATACCAATCGCCCACCAATACTGTAACAACCGAATAATTAGCACATTTGATTGTGTATAAAATCTATGTTGAATTGACAATGGTAATTACTACAGATTGATAGTACACGAGAAATGATGAACGTAGGCAAAAACCGTGCGCGAAACGGAGTTACGGATTGTCCGGAATCGCGAAACGAAGAAAATTTTCAAAGTATTGAACTTCTGGACTCGTCGCGGTACGCGACGAAGATTTGAGGATCCTTCGCGGTACGCGACGGACCTAAAATATCTAAGATTCCTCCGGAAATCTTCGCGGTACGCGAAGCCCTATTTGGATCCTCGTCGCGGTACGCGACGAGGGAGGCGGTGCAGTGGATCAGATTTCTTTATCAAGTTCACGCAGAAAGTTTATTTATTTTACATATATCAAACAAGAACACCACCAGACGACCATCGGACGAATTTGCACCATCAAATCATTATTCTGAAGCCTTCAGAAGTCACCGATCATACCAGAGATCGTATTTACAAGTCCTGATCGTTGTTTTAGCCATAAAACTCCGTCAGATTAGGTAATAATTTGTTCTAACCTTCTAGTTTGATTTTGATCGATTAAATCTTGATTTTGAACGTAATGATATAGTTAGGATTGTTGATTATTGCCTAGATGATGGCTAGGATTGATTAGAAATGAAGAACACGATGTTCTAACGGTTAAATCCTTGTTTTGAGTCGTTGTAATGCCCGGTTTGCATGAAATCACAACTATGATTATAAAGGTTTAATCAATTTGATTATGACAATGTAGGTGATTAGCTTGGTTAATCTTTGAAATGCAAAGGTTAAATATAAATGTTTCAAACTAATCACAACCATTAACATACTTATTGAAATGATTATCTGATGGTTATGATAACAGTCAGATTAGTATGTTAAATATGGTTATTAAACCTATTCTAAGACTACATTGTGATATTTCATGATATCTGGGTAATCAATGATAAGGATTGATCATTTCTAAGCCATTAATCTATTTAGGAATTGTTTTAGCATTATAATCAACAACATTAACTATTTGATGACTTTCAAGGCAATGTCTTTGACATTGAACGTTCAGAAAGATCTAATCAGTAGGTTAAAACATAAATAACTTATTAAGTGTAAACTGATGCAGAATTATACTGTTAGTACCAGTTTACGAGAGATCTTGCTACAGCAAGACAACAGGTGAGTTCTATGAGCCCTCTTTTACTATTTTAACGTCTTAGGGCTGATATACATGCATGATAAATATCTTTGAAATGATTGTGAGTTCTTATAGCCCTATTTTAAATGTTTTATCATTTGGGCTGATATGCATGTTATAAAGTTATTTTATGTAAATGATTGCTTTACCTGACTACGGTCAGATAAAAGAGTATGTTAAAGTAAAGAATGTTTCATATTATAAAAATTATTGTATGAAAGTGATTGTAACCTGATTATGATCAGGTAAAGCATGTTTTCAAGAAATGAATGTTTATAGGTAAAGAATGATTTAAAGCAAATGATTTTAAGAATCTCAGTTGAGATATAAAGAATGTTTAAAGTCTCAACTGCGGTTGGGAAAGAATCGATTTTTAAAGGACTCAACTGAGGTTGAGTAGGAAATGAGGTTTTGCTGGCTGCGGTTGGGCAAAACTTGAACACTACGGTGAAAGGAGCCGTTTATGATTATGATGGTTTAAATGATTTAAACCATATTATGTATGAATGATAAATGTAAAGAAGTCTTATACCGGTATGAGCCGTCAATTTCGGTTGATGGTTAAAGAGTCCTGTGGAAACATAGGCCTGCCGACTGTGTGTCGCCAGTTCAGTTAAAGAAATCTTAGGCATGCTTGAGTTATCAGCTGCGCGTTGATAGTGTTAAAGAAATCTTATACATGTATGAGTTATCAGCTGCGAGTTGATAGTTTAAGAGCCTTGTGCTGCGCAAACCTGTTTGACTTCAGGGTCAGCAGTTGACGGTGAAGTTCCTTCACTGTATGAATGATGTTATGATGATACGTATGTTATGTAATTATGTTACAATGCTATGTATGTTATGAAATTATGATATGAGAACAGGTTTGTTATGTATAGGGATTTTCTAAGAAATGAATTTAGAACTCACCAGCATAAAGCTGACTTGTTTTACATGCATATCAGGTTGAATAGTTGAGAAAGGAGACCAGGAGGGCTCATGGCATACGTTGAAGACTACCCCTGGCATAGACTGGCTATGTTATAAATCTAATAAAGATATGAGCTATGTATTAATGTTTGTTTAGGTTTATATAATATTTTATGTAATCGCCTTAAATTCCGCTGCTATGGTAATGTAAATATGTTTTAAAGAGTATGGGTTTGATGTTTGCCAACTGAGGGGCTCGGGGCCTCTCAAATACCACACAACATAAAATATTTCACTTTGTTCGATGTTTACACATAGTTCACCACCTAGGTGTAGTTCGCATAGTTTTGACTAAGATTAGTTTTCTTGATGTTAACACTCAAATCTAATATTCCTACCATTGGTCAAGCTTTCGATTCTACTCCCAATGTATTTGTGGTGCTTATATATAGGGTATACCGCAGCCAACCCACCACATCACCAATACTTTGAAAGCATACCGATCACCTACCAATACAACACAATAGAACATAAAATGTTTAAAATATGATGTTTACAAATAGTTGGCCATACAAGTATAGTTCATACTTTTCAACTAGATTTCAAGCTAATCATCTCAAGTTTTCAAAGATTGTGTCCATTGTATCGCATTCGTAGGAATTACATGTAATGCAAATTCACGTTCCGTGTGCACCCGTAACGGAAATTTTGCCTTGCATGTTTACCCTACTTGCTTATTATGGTACACAATTGAGTAGTTACAAGAACCATTAATGAAATGTGATCCTCAAATTTCACAATACAATCATGTATAATATAGCTACTATCAGTTGATTTAGTGTAAACCATTACTACGTTAAATGGTCTATCTAGCTTGTATTCCGCCAAATAAAAGCTCAAAGTTATAAGTTGTTAAAATTCAATTGATACTTTAAGACAAGTAATAATCCTAGATCAGGAACGTACCATTCAATACGTCCTGATTATGAACAATTAGTTGGATAATTTTGGGCACAAGTCATACTTTGATTTTCATCAGCCAGTCTTGGGCATTGGTTTCTGAAATAGTTAGGATATCCACATGTTTCGTTGTTCATTACATAGCATTGTTGTCGTTTGTTGTAGCAAAGGATCTGTTGCTTTGAGTTCAATGACCCATTCTTCCAAACTTAGTACATTTCATATAATCATCACTTTTGTGGTGACTTTGGTATTTATGGACACTTAAGAAATGTTCTGGTATATTCCTTCTTTAATGAGACCTGATTATTGGGGGAGACTTTATTGACAGGAATGGGCGTATCATATCTTTTGATGGTCTTCTGTTTGCTGTGATTGTGGTGGTGATCAAGCTTTCTAGCTTGTCATTCTTCCCATAGCATTCCTTGATCAAAAATCTGGTTCACGCCATCTCATTCGTCATAGTAGCAGATGGTCGATTGACAAATCTTAAGAGTAGTCGAAGCAACAGTGATCATGTGGCCTCTCATTTGGGGAAAAAGACTCTCAACGTAATGATGCTCAAAGTTACCGACATGGTGAAATACTAAGTCATGTGACCATGCCAAGTATTGCATCGGCTACGGGCGATGGGACTTGTTATCATGTATTTAGTTGTTACATATATTAGGTAATAGTTGTTTTGGATCAATCCAAACAATACTCATTGTGCTAAAAATGAAATAATCTCTTCATTAATAGTACTTGGATAGACAAAATTGTAGACATGAGTATACATATGTCATATGCATATGTATATACTTGATGTCTAGTACATACTAGAAATAAAAGAAAAGGAAAGAAATAAATAAGAAAATAAACTCCGCTAATCCTCAGACTCTTCATGAACTCCCCAAGAACACGACCCAATTGTGTGAGCAAACTTCCTAGCATAGACCCATCCTTCACGTGGTGGAGGTAATCGTGCGCCTTGGCTTAGGCGACGTATCTTTGGTGGTGGATCAGCAGAAATACGTATTGGCCCCACCCGACTCTCAGAACTACTGGTGGGACTGGTAGTAGGCTTTTAAGCTTTTGTTTGAGCAATGGTAGAGTTTGTGGAGGGCATTGTGTACTTTGATGGGAAATCCTGAGAATTGGTAGGAGGCAGTGGAGTTTCAGGATGGCAGTATGGACTTTCTGCATCTGACTTTAGCTCTTCCTTTTCGACCATCCTTTCATACTCTTCGGTGGACAGGGGCCTGTACTCCAGGGATTTTGGTTCTCCTTCGTTAAAGTCCTCTGATTCATTATTAGAGAAGCTTGTAGACCGGTCAGCAAGGTACGATGACATGGCTAAGAAAGCAAGGGAAAAGTTAGAAGTTTCCAAATTTTCAAGTTATACAATTACCTCAAAGAGTTCAAATAATTAAATTGAGAGTTCAAATGAAGGTTAAAGTAATACTTGGATTATATTCTTGAAAGAATACTCTTGACAGATCAAAGTGTCTAAGTTCAATTTTAACTTTCAGAAAGACATACTTTAGCCTATAGGTTCATACTCACTCCAAGGGTTCCCAGGAAAGCATAACAGGTCCATCGGTTGATTTGGATTTATACGAAATGCTTTCCTAGACAGAACTCCCCAAAGTACAGGTATTCCCCCTTCCAGATTGTATGTGTTTCTTAATCATTAGAATGAACCTAAAGACTATTGACGGGATTCAAGATTAGACTTAGAAGTCTAAGATCATTCCTCGTAATGACGATCCTCGTTCAAGTCGTAAGAAAGGGGTCGAGAAGTTTTGAACCTTAAAGTCTAGTGTGTGCATACTAAGGTATCCTAAACTAGGTTCAATTATTTGACCTATCAAACAAGTAATCACATAAGCAAGTATGACCTATCGTGGCAACTAAGAGTTCAAATAACAGTTCATGGCCTAGTATAACAACTAAAGAGTCCAAATAACAGTTCATGACCTATGAGTTCAAACTAAGGCATCCTATGGTTATAGTCTAGGTCATCTAGTTCAAATAACCTAATTCTCTATAACCCAGGCTCTGATACCAATCTGTAACACCCCGACCGATGGCGGAAACATCGGGGTGACACGAAGTGTAGATTGTTCATAGCTTAGGGTATAAAGATGTAAATAATAATAACTAATCATTCAATAAAATTAAATCCATCATTCATTACAAGTCAAATAAATAAATTCAACCCTAGCTATTACATCGTTTCAAATTCAAATTCAAAATTCAAAGACATAAAATAAATAAATAAAGCTAAATCCAAGCTCAATAATGCTAATTTCCATTTCCACCTAAAACATGTTAAAATCAAGTGTCAACTCAAAGAGTTGGTGAGTTTCATAGGTTTTGACACTCAAACCAAAAGGTTTAATAAAAATGATATGGATAATGATATATGTGAACCTTAAGCATAATGATCATAGTCAAAATGAACTAGCAAGTAAAGCAGATCAACAAATGATAACAAATGATGATTGACCTATGATTAGCATTACAAAAATGCTTAAGTAGTAAACTATCACCGCGGGCCTCCCCCGAAGGGTAAATCAAACAACGGTGGGATGGTCGGTCCAATAGATCTATCATAGTCACTAAAATGAATGTGATCAATGCCTATGCTTAGCTAAAGTTCACTAACTATAAGGCCATTAGCTAAGTTCACAAGTAAATGAAATAAATAAGTTGCATGTTTCACCCCTAAAACAAAAATAGTAAAAGAGGGGCTATGAAGACTCACTTTAGTGTTCTTGGTAGTCTTGATAAATGTCAAAGTATGATCCAAATAATATCCAACACGATTTCAATGTTCACCTAAATAGTTCAATAGACATATGTTTAACAAAATTATGTCATTCTATGGATCTAACTAAGTTCTATAATAGGTCAACGGATTCGATTTGTTTTGAATAAACACAATTAGGTTTTGTCATGATTTAAATGAAAATAATAAAATATCTAAATTACAAATGATGACTTTAAAGTATTTATTTATAAATTTAAATATGGATTTAAAACAATTTATTTTGATAATCCTTGTATAAACATATTTAAGTATTATGTTTATAACATTTATTATAAATAAATAAGGATAGCTTTATGAGTAAGAATAGATAAATAAATAAATAAATAAATAAATGAGATAAAGAATTGTTAATAAATAAATAAATAAATAAGTAAATAACTAAATATATGAGATAAAGATTTGTAAATAAATAAATAAATAGCTAAATATATGAGATAAATAGTTGTAGATAAATAAATAAATAAATAACTAATTAAATGAGATAAAGAGTTATAAATAAATAATTAAATAAATAAGTCTATGAAACTTATTTATTTATTTATGAAACTTTATAAAACTTTGTTAAGTTATTTTATCATTACTATTATATGTAAATGATTAAGTAGAACATATAAATAAGTAAATAAATAAATAATTCAATAACTAAATAAATAAATAAATGAATAAATAAATTAATAAATAAATGGTCTAAGAAGTTATAAGTTTATAAACTTATTTATTTACGTAAATAATTAAAATAAGTAAATACATATTAATTTATTTAAATAAGTAAAAATAGATAAATAAGTAAAATTGATAATAAAAGTTATAATTACAATTTAAGTATATAACATTTTTTTTATTACAGATTAATATTTTATTTATAAAAATATTTTCTGGGTAATTAAAATATTTAAAATAAAGTTTAATATCAAAAAAATGGGCAAAAACCGGTTTCAACCCTGTTAGAGGGGTTCGAACCCGCGACCTGTTCGGAGGAAACAACTGAGCGCTACCAGTTCATCTAGACCAAAGTCTGCGATAGAATCTAGTTTTAATTTGTTTTATCATAACTCAAAATCGGAGTCCCATTCAGATTTAAGAACAAAGGAGGAACAAGCCCTAGTTCCCTTTTCACTCTAAATTCGACTGATATGGCTCCCGATTGTTAACCCAACCATGGGGCTATTGTTTGGGGATTAAAGACGAGTGAGATGGTGTAAGAAACACCTACCTGGATGTTCGATTTGATGAAGTTCGACCTTAGACCGAGCGGCGCACGAAACCGAGGCTTTATGGTCTTTATTCGCGAATGATTGCAGCGTGTGAGTTGGTTTTGAGTTCACAGAAAGTTTCGTGTGGTCTCAAGGGTTTATGGGTTCGATTTAATTTGGATTTTATAGCCGATTGGTTGAGGTTTGAATTCCGGTCGTATCTCATATTTTTGGAAACGAATTTCGGGTTTAATGGCTGCCATTAATCATTAATACTGATTGAAAACGTTTACGCGCATAAATCCTTACCTAAACTGTTGATTGATTAGCTGGAATCGTGTTGGAATGAAGAGAACATAAACCGGGTCGTGGGGATGGGTGAACGGGTCGAAGGAGAAGATCCATGGGTGAAGAGGAAAAGAACTTTGAGGATGTGGCAGAAATGGTCCCTCTTTGTTTCCCCCTTAGTTGTGGTTTTCAGATTTGACACCTTTAACCCTTTAACTTTCTTAAAACAATGTTTTTAAATTGCTATTTAAAAAAAAGTTTTGTAACTAATATAACTAATTTAGTTATATTTTTAGGTTATATACATATATGTATATATATATATATATATATATATATTCTATATAGTTAAAACAAAGTTATTTATAATACTTATTAAATTATTAAATAAAGGTTTTATTTATAAAAAATGTTTTTGTGATAAAATTTTATTATTTGTCAAAATTATTTATTTACAATTTATTTATAAATTTTATAAAACTTATCATTATAAACAATAGTTTAGATTTAAAAGTGAGTTTTGATTTTATTTCATCGACTTGTATAGTTATATATAATTGAATATTAAAAAAAATGTTTATTACAATTTGTCAGAAATGTTACACATGGCCACCCCCCTCCCCACTACACATGGGCGTGAGGGAGAAGGCGTGAGAAGCATCACTGGTGAAACACTGTGAATGTAAGAGGAGAGAAATGAGTAATGGTGGCGTGCGTGGGTTGTGAGTGGAGAAAAAAATGGGTGATGGTAACACATGTGGTAATAACGTAGAGTGATGAGGGGTTGTATACATCTCGTATAAGCCTATACGAGATGTATAAAAGGTACAAAACTTAAGAGTTAGAATTGAAAATAACATGTTTCCAAACACATATTTTAACCATAATAAATTAGTAAGTTAATTATTTAGTGTTTTAAATAATGTGTTTTATTATGCCTTTTTTGTAACTCTTTTTCCATATTTTATTTTATTTATTAATCTGGGTCAACTAAGAGGAGGAGTGAAGTTGGGGATGACACTAGCCTAACTTTTTAAGAGGCCTAAAATTTTCAATTTATTTATATTTATATCTATACTACCTAATAAAAGAGCAACAATTTGGCCACATGTCATCATTTTAGGATATCCACATCATATGTGTGCCACATGTCAATACTATATTAATTCTAGGAATTTTAAAATTTAATTTAATTTAATCAATATAATTAATTCATATTTTAAATGAGGTAAATTAATTAAGTTAAATTATCATTAAATGTTAATAAAAAACACAATAATGTGAAAAAACCTCCAATCTCACATTTGAACAAAAATGATGAAAGAATTTTGTTAAATTGAGATAAGAAGAAAAGACAAACTATGATATGAAGTGTAAATTAATAGAATTATATGATCTTGATTTAATAACAAGTTTTTTGACACGGTTAACTATACGTTGTTTATGCAGAGTTAAAAGTAAAGATGGTCTAATACTTTTAATTTTTAATAAAGATGATAATATTACTAACAGTACGTCCAATGTTGTATACAAAAAAGTTTTAAAGATTTATAGTTTGCATTTTTAATATGAAATGTATTCTTATATAGTAGATTATGTAATTATTTATTATAAATATATTTTAATTGTATAATTTTTTGTACCCAATCCCATGTAATACATGGGTTTATAACCTAGTATTTTACATAAAAGTAAATTTATATAAAAATATATTATTATGTTATATTGCTTTGATTTTGTTAATTTTTTATACAATTATATTCATATTATTAACTTTTTATATATAAATTAGTAAGTTAGATTTTTTGAAGGACCCAGTTTTTTTCCGGCCTCAAAATCTGAATTTTTTTTTTATTCTCAAGGCTGGCAATATTATTAATGCTTTAGTTTTAGGTATCTATTTATAACATCATATTTATCGTTTTGCCTTTATTTACATTCTGTTGGATGACACATACTTACACAATGGAGTATGTTTTATAGTTTCACAAGCTGTTTTGGTGTGTTTTTTATTTTCATTTTAGTTTTCAAGATTGTGTTTGTATCCTAACGCGCGACATGTGTTAAAAGTTATTTTTATAGCTAACCATTTTATTGAATAAAACAAGAAATTAAATCTGTAAGGTTGTCTTTTTAATAAGAGCTAAGTTTAAACTTATCAAAAAATAGTGCCCGAGTTGTTTATGAAGTTGGAGGATTAAGAAATGATCAGGGCTAGTAGCAACAGCAACATCAATGGAGTAATTGTTGTTATTATTGTTGTTGCTATTGTTGTTGTTAGAGTAAACTGCAATATGCGTCCGTATGGTTTACTCAAAATATCAGCTTTCATTCCCAATGCTGAAATTTTGCACTCTGTGTTCCTGTCGTTTCTAATTATTTCAATTGAGTACATCCCGCCTAACTCCATTTGTTTTCCGTTTGACAGATAGACAAAAGGACATTTATACCCCAGAAACTAATTCTGATGCTTTGAAACGTGACAATTTCATAGTGTAAACTGTAATTTGCATCCCTGTGGTTTACTCAAAGATCAACAGAGACGAATGTTGATTGTACCTTATGTATTCATTCTATAAATAATGTGACATTTTTGGTTGGGTAGATTAACAAATTAATGTTCTGACGGGAGATGGTGCGGTCTCATAGGTCCCTCGTTTCTTTCATACGTTATCTTAGTTAATTATTAAGGACATTTTATTTTTCTAACAATAAAATATAGGCCATCAGCAATTTTAATAAAGCAAGGGTAAATTACATAATTAGCCTATTTTTAAAATCAATGAAAGCCTTTTTGAAATTCTTTATGTGAGGAGTTACTACTTTTTAAACTTATAGAAACATGGTCTTCACTCTTCATGTGCATGGCTCTCAAAAAGTTGTACTAATTATATCTTCCTATATCAGCCGGCTACTAGTCAATTGGATTAGAGGATTTGAATTCAAAGTTCTTTATTAGCAACTAGATTAGTACCTCGTGTATTACACATGAGGAATAAAAAATATAATCAATAATTATCAATAAAAATTTAAACAATATAAGACAATTTTTTAATACAAAATAATTATATTATTTTTTTAAACACCATAATTTTTTCAAATTTTGTTTCTTTAAATTTTTTGTTTTAATTTTCTTTTTGAAAATTCAATATTTTATAATAATTTGTTTTCTTAAATAAGTGTGTTTTTTGATATTAATATTTTTTAATGTATAATTTTTTTTTCTTAATTCAAAACATGTATTTAATAGTAAAGAGAGGAGAGAAAAACAAAATTGAGGTGCTTTAAGAACATGACAAGTGTTCCTAAAAACTTTATTTATTAGAATAGATATAATATATTATTTTTAGATAAGGAGAGAGTTTTCCTAATATTGGTTTCCTTTTGTATAGTGTGGTCAAGTTACCCATTTGTTGAATGATGCTTGATTCAACGGTTTAAAAATATATATATATCTTCTCATGTGTAAGAAACGGGAGAACAAAATAATAACTTGGCTTCTCTTTCTAGAAATTCTTTTTTACCATCCCTAAGCGATAATTAAATTTAGAGAGTTATCTATTCAAAAGATTACGAGTTTAAAGCTTGGAGAATGTAGATGTAATAACTTTAGAATTAGAGTAGAAAATTCTTGTGTTTGTCGGTAAAAAAATATTGTTTTTTTTTCTTTTCTAAATAAACCATCTCTTACTCAGCAGAATTGCCACATATTTAATTGAGCACAATTTTGCAAAGAATTAGGATTTTACTTATTTTTTTACAAGTTGCATATTTTTTTTGTCTAAGCCGTCAACCAGCAACAAATAGAGAGATTTATTCAGTCATATAGTTTGGGATCTCAGCAGAAACTAAATTTTCGTCATTTATGGATCAATCGAATAAATGCAGCAATTTGCGAATGGTGGGAGGGGGGGTGACCTGGTCTAGCCAATTCCTCGAATGAAATAAAATCCCTATTTGAATGATTCATGATCGATATTACAACACATATGGTATAAACATCATCCTAAGCCACCATACTTGATATTATTATTCCTAAATAAATAAAACCAAAAGAGGCATTGCCTCAATGATACCCTGAGATTCTTCCAAATAAAGGGTCTTGGGTTTAAATCCCTCCCGCAGCGAAAAAAGGGTATGTGGGGGTCATGGGTTTTTTCCCAGTATGATTTCCTCCTGTAGTGGTTGTGGTGGCTCATATGAGGTCCAGGTAACTAGACCTTGGTGATATGACCTAGAAACAGTGGGTTACACGATTGAGACCATCGCCTTTCAAAAAATAATAAAAATAAATAAATAAATAAATAAATAAAAAGTCAAACTAACGCCACACATAATCAACCATTCTACCATCAATGATCTTTCTTAGGCATCAATGGCACCACTGAAACAGAAACACCGAAACCTATAGGAAGAATCATGGTTAATCATCCAAGCTAGTGACCTCTTTCTCCATGAACGTGATGTATGTTACCTCTCAGGTTTTTCTGTTTTGATTTTGAATTGTAATAGTGTCAAATCTTAATAAAAGGAATAAATTTCAAAAAATATTGTGGATGGTTGCATTTTAAATACATATAAATGAAGATATATAAATATTATACAAATTTTGACAAGATCTAATAAATTAATTTTGGTGTTGTAGAATTTATTATGTATTTATCTATAAACTATGCATCTATATCTAATAATTTATGACTGTGATTATTTCGTAACATAAATCTTAATTAGATTTAAAATAACGTTTACTAAGTATATTTATTTATGCATATACATGTATGTATAATAATATGTTAAAAAATTGTTTAAATTTGAATTTATTTCAGTTAATTATATTTTAATAGAAATTGGTAAATTTTTTAAGTTTTAAATAAAACATTTAGTTATAATACATAACGTAGATTTTTATAAAGTTTCTTACATAAAATATTAAATATTAAAAGGGGCACTTGTGTAAAACTTGAGTCTTTAAAGCCTTGAGTTGGAAATAATAAAAACAAGGAAAAGGGAGGGGCTAGATATGCCAAACTCGCATTCCTCCTTTTCTTCCCAAAACAGGTCGAGGGTTTGAGCCCCGCTCACCCGGTCTAATTCCAAAGTCGATTTATAGCACGATCCTTAGCTAAAAATTCAAACATACACGCAGTTATCATTCAATATGAATCAATCTCTGGTTTCAATTCCTAAAATAACCTCTAATCACGTAGTAATCACAACTCATTAACAACTCTCTAGCATCGAAATATAATCGATTAAACCAACAATTTTAATCAAAATTAATCATAAATACACAATTGTGACTCCCCTTTGATTCTCAAGAACACAAAAGCCCGATCAATAACACTCTATATCTTCAAAATAAGACTCACGACTCCTACTCGAACTGCTCTTCAATCAATCTCGTCTAATTTAGATCCATACCAGCTAATAACTACGATATCTTGTTTGTATTTATGTTATAAACAAAAGCTCTAACATATGAGGGGCTCACAATCAACGTTTCAAACGAATTAGATTGATACCCCAATTAGGGTTCATACCAGATTGGGGATCAATTTAATAATCAACGTAAATAAAATTAGAAAGGGAACTCTACAGTGAACCTTCTTGGTAGCCTAGAGGCAAGGTTCTATGCCGGCCAGGGAGGCCTAGGTTCGGAACCTGGCCAGAGTCGGTTTTTGCGATTTTCAACCCTTTTTCATCAATTATTTTAGTTAAAAATTATATAAATTCCATGAATTCTTAAAAATAATTTTTCTAAAAACCTGTAAAGCTCAAACTATATTTTTATATATATTTCATTTATTTTCTTATTTAAACTAAATATGCTTATGATTCATATAACTTATTTTAATTATTTTAATTTCATAACAACATATTTATCATTTTAAAACCTTAATAAATTTCAATAATATAATTAGGCGCTTTTAATAATACCAAATATTATTTTATCAAATTTAATTCACTTCATCCATATAAACTATTTAAACTTGGAACTATAAGGAATATCAAGACACTTGTTGCCTTTAGGATAAGGTGGGTTTTGGACAAAGCTAGACAATTCAAGTGAATAATTTCATACTTCATCTTTTATATTTTTGTACTTATGAGATATATGTGGATATTACATATGCAATAGTCCAAACCATTAGATGCAATATTTTTGACACTATTTAGATTGAATCTTTGCTATGTTATTCTTACTAGCTTTGTGATCTTTGTTAAACATTTGGTATGCGATAATGAGTAACCTAAGGTGTTAGATACTCATTTGCTTTAACTTAGGTCAAATGTGTTAAAAGGTGAAAAGTACAACTATGGGTAGACATATGAATATACTAAGCTATTAAGCTAAGTATTGAAAAATGTTTGGAGAGGATATAAACAATTAGAAAGCTTGTAGATATACTAAACTTTTAAGCTAATTATTGTTACTTGTTTGGAGACGATATATTCAATAACTTAGTTGCAAACATGTAGGTTATGCATACTAGATTTTTATTCTTTGTAGTCTAATTGAATTGCATCATTTTTTTATGTATTCAATACAAAGTTACAAACTGTATGTTTTATTCACAAACTATGCAAATAGTTGACTCGGATTTTTATTTTGCATAAGTAACATGTTAGGATGAAACATTGTTGAAGACCTATGATATGTCTTTAGTATACTTAGCTAAATTTTTAAACAATGTTTGACATTTCAATTACGTAACTTTGAATTTGAGTTTATGTAATGAATGATTTTGTTTGGTCGATTAATTGAATTTTAAATATGTTATGTTTGTTAAATCTTTAATATTGATCCATTAACTATTGAAATCTATCGATAGCACAATGAGTTAATGAACAATCAAACTAGCGCCTCGACGTATTCCGCCATTGTTTAGGATGTGACACTTGGTAGGGTGCCATTGAGGCAAGCCAAGCCAACATTTGATAAATGAATTGTTTTTGTGCTTAATTATTTAACTTAAAAAAAATGAGTCTAGTGTATAATGGGATGGATTTTAAATTTTTACTGTTTCTACTAAAATTTTCAAGCAAAATAATTAGGGTTGTAAACGAACCGAACAAACACGAACGAGTCTTTGTTCGTGTTCGTTCGTTTAACTTTTAACTTGTTTACGAACGGTTCATGAATGTTAACTGAACGAAAATTCCTATTCGTGTTCGTTCATTAAGGAATTTCACGTGTTCACGAACATTTTGCGAACGTAAACGAACACATATTATTTAAATAATAAAAATCAACATTCTTAATTTCAAGCATTAGACATAATCATTTACATAAATATAAAGTTAACTATTAGAGTATTAAACTAAAAATAACTTAAATATTATGGTATTAAACTAAAAATAAAAAATATAAAAATATAAAACACATTTAATGAATAAATATAATAAATGAACACATTCGAACATAAACGAACACGTTACCGAACATTCATGAACGCAAATGAACGAACACGACCTCTGTTCATGTTCGTTCCTTTAACTAAACGAACGGAATTTCTTGTCCGTGTTCGTGTTCGTTCATCTATTAATCGAAGGAACATAAATGAACTTCCCGCCGAACGGTTCACGAATTGTTCGTTAAACGTTCGGTTCATTTACAACCCTAAAAATAATGGCCATATTTAATGTAATATTAATCATACTTTCAACGAACTTGAATACTATAATGAAAATCATAATTAAATTACAAGAATGCTATATGAAACCATATATGTTTTGTGGTTATTGTACTATTAACGTGCTTAATTTACCCATGAGATATGATAATGAATTATAAAAGAAGTAGAACGGTTTTTGCGACCAGGTTATTTCTTCGTCTTTCATGTAGGTTGGGGCTGGCTATCCCTAAAATGTCTATAGCCTATTAGGTGTGGCTTAATTAATTAATTGTTTAATCTGATCAAATCAATTGCATATATAATGCACCCGGTACTTGACTTGCCTCCCGTTTTACGTAAGGGACTAAGGGCCGTGGAGGAACTAGGTATTTTTAAAGGGACGGAAATTTACGGAACTTAGAATATATGTTAATTTTTTGAAGCGAGTGGACGAAACAACAATTTTTAACTAAAAATGACATTTCGGCCGAAGAATTAACACCAAAGACGGAAAATGAGGGGGCGGTCGCCACCCCTTGCCCTAATAAAGCTACGCCCCTGAAACTCTAAGCCTTAAAAATACATGATCTACACTAGCCTATTTGATAAAGGCTAGCTCTGCTTCTTAAATTTGAGAATCTGGGTTCAAACCGTATAAATATATAATTTTAATTTTAGATAATTTAAAAATATAAATAATTAATAGGTATGATTGTTTGTAAGAAGAAAGGGAAAGAAATAATAATAAAAAATAAAAGATAAAAATATAATGATAAGCATGAAGAATGAGATACGAAGAATTTTTTAAAAGATTTTTAAAATTTTGTGAATAAATGTGTTTTTCTAATTATATTATAAGGATAAGATCAAAGAACCTAATGTGTGAAAGTTACTGAGTAGTGGTTCTTTTTCTAAACAATTAATATTAATATTTGTTAACCAGTAACTTATTAAATTAATATTAAACAAACTAGAGAGCACAAATTATTTAAAATTCAAATTAGATGATAAATATATGTCCTCAAGGTGTACATCCTTGTGGTATAAGAGAACTCCTTAAACAATTAGGGTTGTTTGGTAACCTCTTAATAGTCGTTAAGAGGCTATCTCTTATTGGTTATGACCTTTTAATGGTTAAGATGTAATCTTAAGTCTAAATAATTCAGAGGTAACCTCTTTGTGTTAGCTCTTAATCATTCAAACTTAAAGTTATCTTTTAACTATAAAGAGGATATGAACCATTAAAATGTGGTATCTTAATGACCATTAAAAGGCTACCTAACAGCCTCTTAGTTGTGTGTTCAAATCCTTTAGTGTATAGGTCATAAATATTTAATTATTTATCCAAGGTGTCAATGTTAAAATAAAAAAAAAAATGCTATGAGAACGTTCTATAAGAAATATTGACAGTATAAGCAATACTAATCTATTTAAAACCAAAATACACGCAACTTGTATACATGATAAATGTGGGCATTAACGTTTCAACCTCCATACTTAAATTAGAACCAAAATGTACGCTACTTGTATGTACGGATTTATAATATAAGATCGGCTCAAACTTTTTGGCGGCCAAAAACAAGAAAATGGAGAATTTTTCTAACAATATATAAAAACTCTCATCTAATAACATAAAAAAATATAGATGTTAAATGAAGAAGCTATAAAAAATATAAATTCCAAACAAAATATGTATATGTATTACAAATACTAAAACAACAAAAAATTTTATAATAATTAGAATTTGTTATAACAAAAAAACTGCAAAAATGGTAGGGCTTTTAATTTTTCAAAGAGAGTTGGCACTATGAATGTACTATAGATTATTACCTTATTATTACACGAATTAAATAAAATATCTATATTACGATTTGTAATATATAATATGATTAAAATGTCGTATAACATAATAATTAAGTATTATATAATAATATTATTTTTTTTAAACCATATTTTTTAAGTTTTGTCTTTAAACACGTTGTTTTATAAAAAAAATATTTTTGGAAATTATATAATTTACAATAATTTGCTTTTTTAGAGAAGTGTGTTAATTAGTATCAACATATTTTTAATGTATTGAAAATTCTTTTTTTTAAATGTATAAAACGTATATTTAATATTATTTAAATATGAGATGTATTTAGTAAGAGAAAAAGATAGAAAATCAAAACCATTATGTTTTAAGAAATATCGTTTATCCAGAAAAAAACTTTATTTATTACAATTTGTAGATTTGTAGATGATAATTTTTTTTTTGAACAGCAAACGTCCGGTCACCCTGGCAAATAGATCACCCTTCCGCCCGAATAACAGAGCGTGGTGACCTGACCCACATGCCCAGGAGGAAACCTACAACTAGGAAAACCCCCTGGCTCACCCAGAACAATATTTGCTCTAGGTGAGACTCCAACATAAGACCTCTCATAAGAGAAGTCAAGGGGCTACCATTAGGCTAGAAACCCTTTTTGTAGATGATAAATATCAACACTATAAGCAGCAATAATTAATTTAATACCAAAATACATGCAACTTGTATGTATGATAAATGTAGGCACTAACGTTCAACCTCTATATTTAAAGCTCAATTAAATGGGTATGAAACCCGGAATTAGGGGTATACCATAAAAAAAAAAAAATTTTGAACGGCGAAGGTCTCAATCGTGTGAACCCACTGTTTCCAGGTCATGTCACCAAGGTCTAGTTACCTGGACCTCCCATGAGCCACCACAATCACCCCAGGAGAAAACCCCACTGGGAAAACCCTACTGGAATAACTCTCAGACCCCTCATAAATAACAAGTAATAGTTAAATATCAAAATATTTTTGCTTGAGAAGAGTATGACTAATATGAGTTTAAAAGGTGACTTGTTAAACATGAAATCCAAAATCCAGTAAAAAATAAAAATTTAGCATAAAAAACAAAAATGTAGTACAAAAAAATACAGAAAAAAAGAATTCAATACAAAAATAAAAATCTTACTATTATATTAAACACACATATCTTTGCCACTTGTCATCTTCCTATATTATCATTGACACATGTCTACTTTTTATAAATTCACTTAATTATCTTTTTTATTGGGCTTATAGTCTAGTGGTCCTTCTTGACCACCAGCAATGGAAGGTCTTGAGTTCGAGTTTCGTCTGGAGCAAAAAAAAATGTTATGGGAGAGCTAGGGGTTTTCTCAGTGTGAGTTTCCTCCTAGATGGTGTGGTGGTTCCTCGATTCGACACTCGCTAACATCCGGCTTTGCAGCGCGTGGGTTGTTGGGTTCAAGTACTTGTTTAGCTGTTCAAAAAAAACTTAATTATCTCTTTTATCAAATACTTATAATCTCTCTCATATTAAATAATAATAATATTATTAATAATAATTACAATTAATATTATTTTACCTTTGTCATATATAAAAATAGTTCTTAAACAATTTTAAATCAAACGTTTTATTAGATAACACACTTAAAAAAGTTATTAAAATATAAAATTTTCATAAAAACAATTTTTCTTAAAAAATAATTTTTAAAAAAATAAAATATAATATAAACCAGAGCTTTTTATAAACAATATGAGTTTTATAAGAAAAATGATGTTTTATATATTTCTTCAAAAACCAAAATTATAAATTGATAGAAATGGTATACTTTTGGTCCTTTATGTTATGATATTTTCAAATTGTTCCTTCAATTTTAATTCCGTTAATTAGTTCAATAATATCAATTCTATTAAATCAAGAAGATCATTTATCATTTCTTATGTTATTGAAGCTTTTAATTATTGATTTATTAGTTAAAGTTTTTATTAATATGTAAATTAATTATTTTATATCAAAATATCGTTTTATAATATTAAATTTTTATTAATTAACTATTTTATATTCAATCCGTGTAATACACGGGGTAATACACTAGTATAGTATAAAGAATAAGATGTTATACATATTATTCATTCTTCCTTTTAATAGCATGCCACATGTGTCACACCCCAACGTAGAGGTGAACAAAAAAACCGGTTTGGATCTACAAACTAGTTAACAAACCGGTATTTAGTTGATCTCAAACCAGTTCCATCCAAACCGGTCCGAACCATCGGTTTGGCATATGTTTGAGATTTTGGCTTTAAAACTGGTTGACAAACCGACCCAAACCGGTTTCAAACCTCTCTAAACCGGTTTCAACCCCTTCAAACATGTTTCAACCCCTTCAAACCGGTTCCTACATGTTTGGCATCCCCTTCTCTCAAACTCGTTTCCAAACCGAACCGGTTTCACTTCAAACCGGTTTAGAACTATCATTGACCAAATCGGACCGGTTCCTAACCCGAACCGGTTTGTGCACCACTACCCCAACCTGACACCCCCTGATAGTCATAATTTTATTAAATCAACCAAAAAGATCATAAGTATTCAAAATCATCTAAAGATATATAGCAAAATTGACATGAAATAGATTGTTTGATTTTAATACTAGGTCTACTATTCCTAGCATATTTTTTCATGTTTTTCACTTAATCTCTCACACATGAAAAATAAATTTTGTCAGATATTTGCATAGTTAGTGAAAACTCGTACAAGTTTATATGTATACATATAAACAAAGATGCAAACCAAAGTCTATAGAATTGATTCAACATATATGCATCGGAGGCCCAGGGGAGGGCAAATCGCGACCTCCGTCCAAAGCTTATTTCTTTCAAGGGCACAAAATTTTTTAAAATTATATTTATATTATATACATTTACTTATATTTAAAAATATAAAACTAAAAAAAACATAAATTTATAATTTGCTAAAGACATTTTTTTCTTTACTCGTCCGGGACACTTTAATTCTTAGGATCCTCTTCAGTTATAAAAAGTTTTCTAATAAATATTTTCATAATCTTCAATAATGTCCTTAAACAAGCGTCAAAACATAACTTGGAAGTCAAGGACAAGGCCTGAAAAGCCTAGATTAAGCATGTTAAAGCATGAGTTTGCAAATGTGTACAATTTCACCTTAAGACAAAAGTTAATGCGAAGAAAATATTTAACCATTCTTAGACTACTTTTATAATAGTATCAGTAAGCATGCTAAGAACTCTCTCATAACATAAGCTTCAAATAAGTAATTCACATAACAATTAAAACAAGGCTATTAAACTAAGTATTTGCATCAATAGGCTTTTGACTCTAAGTTATAACATGATATGAAATATGACATGTAAAACACCGTAAAAATTATAAAAATATGTGAAAAAGAAACTAAGAAAGTATGAATGAACTCACTTGTCTTAGCTTAACTTTTTCAAATGTAACCTTGCATAAGTTTATCGGTTTGAAAAGAAGTCTCACTTAACCGTAAGTTTATGATTAAAATAAATTTATTACTATACCTATATACAATTACAAGATTTATGAACAGTAATAATAATTTAATAATAATAATAATAATAATAATATATAATATTAATAAGAGAGAAGATTTTAAAAAGAAGAAGGAGAGAATAGGAAGAAGATTAGAAGAGGATATTAAGAATAAGATAAGAGGAAGAAGAGAGAAGAATAATAGGAGGAGAGAAAAGGAGAAGAGAAGAGGAGAGGAAGAGAAAAGAGGAAGAAGAGGGGAAGAAGAAGAAGAGAAGAAGAAGACCAGGAGAAGAAGAAGAGGAGGAGAAGATGAGAAGAGGAAAAGAGAGGAGGAGGAGGAGGAAGGCGAGGGAAGAAGAAGAGAGAAGAGGAAGAGAAAAGAGGAAGAAAGAGAGAGGAGGGAAAAAAGAAGAAAAAAGAGAAGAGGAAGAAAAAGAGAAGAGGAAGAAGAGCGAAGAGGAGAAGAAGAAGAAGAAGAGAAGAGAAGAGAAGAGAATAGGAAGAGAAAAGAGGAAGAAGAGGGGAAGAAGAAGAAGAAGAAGAGAAGAAGAACAGGAGAAGAAGAGAGGAGGAGAAGAGGAGAAGAGGAAAAGAGATTAGGAGGAGGAGGAACAAGAAGACGAGGGAAGAAGAAGAATAAGAGAAGATTAATATAAAATTGTAATAAGATTTTAAGAAGAAGAATAATATAAGATTAATAATATTTTAATACAATAATATTAAAATATATTATTCTTATAATAAAAATATTATCAAATTATAATTATATTATAGTATAATACAAATATAAAGTTATTCTTATTTTATAATATTAATAATAATTAACAATATTATAACACAGTAATTTTAAAATATTTTTATTATAATATAAAATAATACTATAATAATAATATTATTGTTAAAATATAATAATAATAATAATAATAATATTAATAATAATAATAATAATAAAATACTATTATATTATTATAATAACATTATTAATTATGTTCTAATTTTTATTCGTTTACGTTTAGGTTCGTAGTTCTTAAAGATTTTAGAACTAAGTGTGTTTTATTTACTGTTTTGACCTTATTTTTTACGTGATGAGTCTAATAATATTATAATCATACTTATGCTATTGTGAAATGTAGATTTTAGGCAATTTTTATTTTTTACTATTATTATAAAAAAGTTGTGTTAAAATTTTCCAACACAATGACATGTTTATGTTATCTGAGTTTTGATTTTTAAAACAATATTTTTATCTTCTTAAATAAAGGGTCACGTCGCAACGCGCGGACAAGCAACCCTAGTTCTCTAAGTTTTTAAGTCTTATGTTCTGTTCTAGAAGTTTCAAGGTCACAAATTTGAATTTAAAGAACCATGGTAATTCTTTGGATTAATAGTTTAAAATATTTATTTAATAAAATAATCTAAATTATTAATATAAAATATTTTATTAATTATATTTATAAAATCATGACTAATAATATCTTGTTATAAATTTAAATAAAATATACTGCAAAATTCATAAATAATTATTTTAAATAATTACATTAAATTATTCCTAAATAATTTATACAAAACTTGTATTCTTTTATGTACTTTGAAATAAACAAAGTTAAAAATAATTTATTTAAATAAAATATATTTCTGTTTTAAATATTAATTTTAGAATAATTAAAAATATTTTTCTGGTTTTTATAGAATTTATAAAGATTTTTATGTATTATTCATATTGTCATAAAATCATTTTAATAAAAATTGTTTTATAAACCTTCCAATTTATAATAAAATTGTTTTATAAACCTTCCAATTTTATAATAAAATTTATAAAACTAGTTTTTTTATGAAATTTTTTATAGTTTTTACAAATTTTAAGTTAGTTTTTAAACTATAATAATTAATAAAATAATTTATCTTTTATAAATAATTCCCTAAAAATCTAGAATGTTAAAAACATATTTTTAGAATTTAAGAATTGTGTTTTTAGTTAATTTAAAAGGTTAAATAAATGAAATAACCGAACCGGTTAATAGATGGAATGGGGAGACCAGGTTTTTTTCGATAACTAATTTTTTCTATAACCTGTTCATAACCGACAGTTCCTAAAGAAAACCAAAACTAGCACAAATAACCAGTTCATAAACCGATTTGTAACTAGTCTAAAAACCTGTTCGGTTCGATGAACCGATTTTTTTGCCATGTCTACATACATAACTTATTTCTTATGTGTTATACAACAGACAATCTTTTTTATAATAATGTAAAATAATTGTGAATGCCAGACTAGCGTACCTCATAATGGTTTTTTCTTCATACAAGAGATGTCAAGAATTTAAACCTAGACAAGACGTAACGTGCTAGATATTAGTTTGGAAATAAAAATATGGTAAAAGTAGATTTAACACGGTTACCTAAAATACTTCCGAAAACAATAAGCTAGAGTCTTTATTGGTTCGGTTAACAGTTTGTTTGGCTCGGTTTAGGTCAAAGATTTGATCTCTTTATATCACATATAATGAATATTGTGTTATTTAGGTATTAATTTTATTAGTTTTGCTTTACAAATGGTTTTAAATTAGGCTTCAACAGTGTCCTCAAAATTTTATGGGGTCGGTGTCAAAATTTCTTGGGGGTCAGTTAAGATCAGATCATATATAGTTTATAAAAAAGGTTCATGGGGTCGACCCCCATAAATAGTGCTAGGTCCGCACCTGGTCATATGTTCGACTCATTAATAGATTTGTCCATAAAAAAATTATTTTAAAAAAATAGTTGGTTTTGACCAGAGAGACCACGTTATCTTTTCGTATTC
Organism: Mikania micrantha; assembly: GCA_009363875.1. NCBI lineage: Eukaryota > Viridiplantae > Streptophyta > Magnoliopsida > Asterales > Asteraceae > Mikania > Mikania micrantha. The sequence goes on along the minus strand of CM018686.1, from coordinate 62,688,760 downwards.
AACTCCAACGTTACGATAGATACGGTTCACCAAGGGGCCGGACGGCCACGTTGTAGGGCTTATCCGGTCCGTTTTGGGGCAACGTCGGTTTTTTTTTCGGATGGGTTCAAATGTAAAAAAAATGGGCTTCAAAGACATTTGTAACCCATATAGTCTTTATGTGAGGATTATTTGGTCAATTACATGAGGATAATTTAATGACCTAAGGACAATATGTGTTATTGATGTCAAATGTTAGGAATCATATGAGTAATTTATGAAACCGAGAGACCAAAAGTAAAATAGTAACAAACCACAATGACCATATCGGTAATATATACTCTTAAATAAATTAATAAGAGGTTGTTTGGTAGTCGCTTAACGGTCATTAAAAGGCTACCTTTTTATGGTACATATCCTCTTAATAATTGAGAGATAGCCTTAAGTTTAAATGGTAATATTTAGATATAGTCTCTTAACCATTCAATCTTATGGTTATATATTAAATATTTAGAAGTTATGAACCATTAAGATTTGCCTCTTAATGACCATTACGTGTAATAATAACTAAAGTTTCAAATGACTCGTTTCTTTTTTTTTTGAAAGTTTGGAACAACGACACTAAATATGTGATTCGACCGTCTCATCGTATTTAACGCTTTGAAATACGCCCGAACCCATCACAGGGAAGCCTCACAATTGAATAAATCCTCTTATCATGCCTCAGTGAATAAGCCACTTCCTGGATTCGAACTAGATACATTCCTGTGTATGTATGCCTTAGTGTTTGCTCATGTTTACATTTTATTTTTCTGATTGTTATGTACGTAGCGTCTTATTTATTGTCTTATTTCATAAAGTGACAATTTTTTTAAGTTTTTTTCTAAATAGGTTTTAATGGAAAACTTATTTACCAAATTGGTGTTGTTGAAAAAGTATTCACCAAAGTAGTGTTTTAGAAAAAAAGTTAATTATCACACTCCTAATCTCATTGGCTTAAACCTAAATCATGAATATCTAAATTAATAAAAAAAATTATATTTCTTATCTAATAATTAATATGTTTGTATTTTTTTTTTTTTGCGTTAAATGAAAATACCCAGCCCCTTTAGATTGATTAAATTAATTAGTAAATTTTAATATAATAAAAATAAAAGAATAATTTAATATAATAAAAATACTATTCATAATAATTATATATAACTAATGTGTTTAACGTATACAATAAAATTTGCTAATCAATTTAATCAATCTAAAGGGGTTGGGTATTTTCATTTAACGCAAAATAAAAAAAAAACCTATTAATTATTAGATAAAGAAATATAATTTTTTTTTATTAATTTAGACATTCATGATTTAGATTTAAGCCTTGAGATTAGGAGTGTGATAAATAACTTTTGGTAAATACTTTTCCAACAACACCAATTTGGTAAATAAGTTTTTCATTAACACCAATTTAGAAAAAAAAAACTCCAATTTTTTTTGTTTTTTATAACATGTACAACTAATTAGATTTTATATTTACGAACAAGGGCGAAGCTTTACTATAGCTGTGGCAGACTGGCGGTGTCCCCCTCTTTTTCCTTACATAGTGTTAATTATTCGGCCGAAAGGTTATTCTTAGTTAAAAATAGAGGTTTCGCCCTCCCCTGCTTTAGATGTAATCCCCATTCCGTAAATTTCCGCTCTCCTTACAAAAACACTCAAGTTCTGTCATTCTTTAGGAAGCTAAGGAGTATGAATATATGCGTTTAGTGTCCCTTGATAACTTGACATGTTATTTCAAGAACAATATAATGTGTTTGCTTACCAATGAGGCATTGTGTCAATAGTACCCCAAGATTCTTTCAAATGGGAGGTATTGGGTTCAAATTCTTTCCGCAGCGAAAAAAGGGTCTCAGTGGGGTCAGGGGGTTTTCCCAGTGGGGTTTCCTTCTGGGGTGGTTGTGGTGACTCATGGGAGGTCCAGGTAACTAGACCTTGGTGACATGGCCTAGAAACAGTAGGTTCACACGATTGAGACATTCGTCATTCAAAAAAAATGTAATGTGTTTGCTTAAGATAATTTATGTTTCGGTCTTTGTTATTTTGATTGAAATTCATGTACATGATCCATATTTTCTTTAGCAACACGATAGTAATTTTACATTAATTAATGATTGTGTTATTTTCTAATTTTTTATAATTGTCGTTTGAGGCAGAGACTAGACTAACCTATCAACTTGTCACTAAAAGGTGTTTAATACTTGAATCGGACTTAGCAATATTTTAAACTTTATTTGATTTTGATTCGAAAATAACCAAGTAGAAATTTTGCTTGAATTTTCAAATCCAGATTCGATTCAAATCTATTCGAAATTTCATACAAAATTTTAAATTTGTAATTTTCAATTCGATTCCAAGAAAGTGCATATAATTTTTTTTTTATTTTACATACATAATTATTTTAGCCATTAAGCTTGGAAGTTGATCCTTCGGTATATAATTTCTAATATTTTGGTGACTTGGTAGGAACTTAGACCTGGTGTTGTCACTTGTCGCTTTAAATGGTTTTCTTTCTTTTTTTATACGTTATCATATGCGCTATATTTTGAAATTTCAAGAGTAGGATTGCAATCTAAATTTTGGTTATTTAATATTTGAATATTTATGATTTTGATCATTTGATATCTAAGATGTTTAAAGTTTGGATGAATTCCGTAAATTAAGTTTAAACTAATTTTTAAACTAACAACGACAACACATACTCAGTGTAACCCCACCTTGTGGGGTCTGGGGAAAGAGATGAAAACATACCTTACCTGTAACATCCCGTTTTGTAGATATTAAATATATTACTCTTATTTATAATTAAATTATTATTAGTCAAAAATATAATAATAAAAACGATCAATTAAAATGTAAAGTCTCGTCTAATAATACAAAATAATTTATTTTAAAAATATGATTATTCGAAAGTATAGAAGTAGAAATGAACGTTTAAAATTTGTAGCATCCAGTTAAACAAATAGGTCGGGTGAAACAATTATTCAAAATAGTTGGGATCTAAACGGTCGTTAAAATTTAGTCAAACGTTGTTTTACTAATAATAATAACTAGGTTTATTCAACCCCGCGCGTTGCGGCGGGTTATCACACTATACTCTCGAGAACATGTATTATATATCGTTTGTAGAAACATAAGTTGCATAGCAAAAACAAATCTCTCGTCACAAAATATATACAAATATTTCATAAAAACATAAAATTATACAAATTCTCACAAATATGTTACAAAAATAATAGATAAAATTACTCACAAAATCCTTCTTACTGGCGACCAATCGTTTGTATTAAAACAAAAACCCAGATCTTCAAACAAATCTCTGAATTTTAATAAAAACCCAAATCTGTAAGCAAATTTCACAAATTCAATACATTCATCTCCGTTTAACACTTTTCAAAGTTAAAAAAAAGAACTTCTTGTGATCCAAGTCTAAATTACCAAAACGTTACTACATGGATCGGACAACTATGCATTCATTTTACTATGCTTCGCAATTAACATATATACATACATATATTTATATATATATATATATATATATATAATATTCAATTTAATATATATACACACTCACACACTTGCTATACAATTTTACAATTTAATATAATATACTTATATATATATATATATAAAAGTATTTACTATTTGTTTTTACTATTCAATAAAAATATATATATTTACTATTCATTTTAATGTATTTTAATATATATAATAATAAGAAAATACATTATATTTTATCCTTATCCGTTTTTAACGAAACTTAGGTCGAAACTTAGAGAAAAATGAGCCGATCCTAATAGGCTAATAGTATATTTAGAATTTTATAAAACATGATATTTTAAAAGTTATACGAGAAAAACAAAAATCTAAATTAATTATAATAATTATTATAAAAATATATATATTTATTCCTAAAGTCACACGTGTGACTTTATGTGTGTGCAAAACGGTGGACAGCAGATTTAGTATATGAATTATTCTAATATTATATATATATAACAATTCATAACAATTTGATTATTCATGAGCACACGTCGTCATGTATACGGTGCTTGTTTATCACAATTCTAAGTCGGTTAAATAAGATATAAGAGGAACAGTTTATTAATAAAACTCAATAGTTCCTTTTGTTTTCTATTATTCGTTCATTTACACACACATCATAGTGAAGTTCAAAAGGAAAGAAAACATATAGATTCTTCTGGAATTCTTTAGACTGAGAAGTTTGTTTGTTTAGGTATGTACTCCGATTTATTAGTTTAACTTATAAATTTAAGTTTTCATCTATAATTACCTTATAGGGTTAGGGTTAAGATCCAACCACATACATACAACAATATATTTATACTTATGGCTATTTTTAGGAACAGAAAATTAACGCATCAGGAATCATCCTTGCAAACTAATGATAAGGATAAATTAAGCAGAAACGATGCTCAGATTATATTAAGAAGTTATAAGCTGTCACCCAGCCAACCAAAAATTCATATGAATACATTTAACTTGTTTTTAAATTTAAATGATTTTTTAGCATTGTATGTTTAAATTTTGACGTATAAAGGGATATTACGTGACCAGCTTTAGGCTACTAGTATAAGTATGATTTGCAAATTGTATTAGCATATGGGTGAAATTCCCATATGTGGTTGGTACAGGTGGGGCTGGAAGGTTAAACGTAAGACGTACTCCGCAGGCAACCTAACCAGTGACCAACTGTGGGCTGAAGGGAACAAAACGTAAAACGCGCTACGCTGTAGTTCCTAACCAGTGACAGTTATGAACCAGTGTATACAGTAGTTGTATCGATCAGTGAAATAACCTGTTAAATGTGTAGTATTGCCAATAATAATTATGGTTAAATGACCGAACATGCTATGCTTTCATATCGAGTCTGTTATTTGTATTCACCAACATTATGTTGACGTTTTATTTCAAAAATTTTTCAGCTAATAATGAAATGTAAAAGAGAAGCAAGATTAGTTATTCTTGGCCTATGATGCCCTGAATAAGATCTTGTGGTGAGACCATGGAGCTATTGAAGCTATGCCTCCAAGTCATTTATAAACCGGATATTATTAAATGATTTGAAATTATGTGTCTATGAAAATACGGTTTACAATAATATGAAAAGATAGTGTTCATACCTATGCGTATGAAGCTTTATGAAATCCTGAAAAGTTATTTTGAAATTTATTTACAAACGATGAAATGTGGTTTTCATACCTATGCGTATGAACTATTTATAAATGATGAAAATCGGCCTTCACATCTATGCATGTGAATCATTTAAAAAGAAAATTATGAAATTCATAAAACAATGCTTCCGCTACAACATATGAAAAAGAATAATAAACTTTGACCGAGACTGTTCATTAATGAAACCAATTCGGGTCTCAGCGCCCGGGCCACCGAGAGCCTGGGGTGTCAAATGAATCAAATTTGAATCAAATGTATCTGAATTCGAATTTTTCATCGAACAGAATCGAATTTTGATTTTAATAATGAATTCAAATTGATTTTAATAATGAATTCGAATTGATTTATTCAAATTTATTTTGTCGTAGAATTGAACTTGAGTTTAACTCAAAATTTCAAAATTCAAAATTCAAAATTATTCTAGATATAAAAATTTTAGTTCGTTAAACACCTTCACATTTTTTTGAACGGCACAGGGCTCCGTCGTGCTACCTTTAGTTATCCTGAAGGTTGGTAACTAAGATCGATTCATCAATCGCCGACCGTGTTAAACACTTTTATTTATCACTTGAACTCTTCAAACCTAGTCAAAGGTGTCATAAGTGGCGGAGCTTGAAAGTTAGGGGGCGGAAATTTTTGAGACTCAGAATACATGTTATAAACAAGGGAGGACGAAACCCGTATTTTTAACTAAAAATAACATTTCGGCTCGAAAATTAACATTACTAAAAAAATAAATAGGGGCGGTCGCCTTCCCCGGTCTTCACATAGCTTCGCCCATGGGTGTCATGGTATGATTATAGAAACAATGGGATGCAATAAATGAGTGGTCGTACGATGAGAACATTAGGCTAATACAACCAGGATACAATCTTACATCTCATCAAGGTTGCAAAAGTCGTTAAGCGCTTCTAGGTCGAAGTAGTTTCTTGAAGCGAGTAATCGGGCAGTACTCGGCCCTAGGCGGAGAGTACTCGAGTAATATTCGGAAAATACTAGGCCTCGAAACATCTCCTTGGAGCGAGTATTCGGCCTTAAAGGCCGACTTTTGCAACAGTGCATCTGGTTTTGAAAGGGAGCTTGTTAGGTTCAATATTTACGTGATAGTCAAGCTCATCATACACTTTAAATAAAATTTTTTAATTTATTTTAAATGCAAAATATATAACTTTTAAATAATGTTAGTGTTTTGTAGTAGGTTTTTCTAAAATATAATTTTATAAATACTTTATTACCTAACTAGCTTATAGACCCGTGTATTACACGGATTTATAAATAAAAATTATGTGATTTTATAACTATGTCTTCTTATATTTACATAATTACTAAAACTAATAATATTTGTTATAACTTTTTATATTATAAAAATTTAAAAAGAAAAATATATGAAAGAATGTACTTTATATATATATATATATATATATATATATATATATATATATATATATATAATATTAGACATTGATGCTATTCATTATTATATTACTAATTATTAGTATTAATTTAGTGTATTTATGTAAACAATCTATATTATTAATAACATTAATGGTGAGTTTTTATATTTAAAAAGAATATTTATTTTTGAAATAATAAGAGAATGCCATGTGACATTTTCTTGGAATCAATTATTATATAGGAAGATATAACAAAATTCAAAGGCATATGAAAGTGTCGAGCATCGGTAAAAAAAATATTAATTTTAGAGCAAATGACCAATTTAGTCAAAGTTGACCACCTTTTAATCAAACTAATCACTCAAATACCGAAGTCTAAGACGTCGCTTTAGACACTCTTTTTCTGTATTTTTTTGTAAACATAGGGCCCACATGTCGGCGGCTTTGTCGGGGTCTAAACGGGTGTCTTAAGACCCCTTTTCTACCGACGTCTTAGACACCACTTTAGACCCCTTTTATACGCCTTTTTCTGCCGGCGTATAAAACACCGGTAGAAAAATGGGTCTTAAGACACCCATTTAGCCGCCGACATGTGAGCCCGTATGTTTACAAAAAGTACAGAAAAATGGCATGTAAAGTAGCGTAAAGGGCCGGAATTTAAGTGATTATTTTGGTAAAAAAGTAGTCAACTTTGATAAGTTAACTAATTTGGTAATTTCCCTTAATTTTATTTGTGTACGTTTTTGTAACATCACTGTACTTTCGGTTGTCCGTACGTCCGTACATCCGTACGAATGTACTGTTACGACCGGAGATTTATAATTATTAACGATTATGAAATTATTGATTTACAATACTGATATTATCACTGTACTGGTATGCATGTTATGGCGCATTTATGATACGTGTAAACCACGGGAAGTCTAGTTGTGATACAACCAAACAGACCCGTAGTGTTTATCGCAGTTACTTATTACTGATGATGATGGATTATTGGTCTGAGAATGGATTTGGGATGGAACTGGGAGTTGTTAGAGTCTGGTTACTAAACATAGTCAAGGACTCATGGACATGGTTTATCGAAATAGCGGTGGGACGGTGGCTAGGGCAGTTGCGACTGACCCTTACATATGCCCTATATATATGCATATTTCGGTCTATCATGGATGTGTCAGTGACTAGGGTTTAGTGGGTTTTGGTTTGGGAATGATATTATTAAAGTTAACAATATATGGGAATTAATTACGCGAAGTGAGGTTACGAACATTACTTAAGCGCGAATGTCGATTCAGAAATATTAACTTAATAATGTATTCGCGTGAGTGACGATTCACACGAGTATAAGTATTAAGAATAATATACTGAAACGATATTCCATAAATTATAAATCAAATCGAAATACGATACGAGCGTCGCATTCGCAAAGGTGACGATCTTTACGAATACGTACGCGAGTAACGTGTTTTGACGAGATATATTAAATAATATTAAGCGATATTAAATTAATAAATGAAAACTAAAAATGTTTATTAGGAATCAACCTAAAATAAATTCGAATAAATTAATTTATTAAATAATTATTTAACGATAATGAAACGAAAGCGTTTTACGAAACAATTTACTTAAACTTATTTTATTTAAACAAAACCAATTTATTTAAAATGATTTATTGTTTTAAATATGTTACGTTAGAAAACCGAGCATGTTGTTACATTTCACGCGTATTAAACGAGATCTTTTACGAGACAAAGATTATTTAAAAATCAAGTTAATTAATGAAACCATATTATTTAAACACTTTATGTTTTAATGCGCTTAACGTGTTAAAACCGAACATTTTATTTTATTTTATCGCGATAGAAACGAGACCGGGTACGCGGGGTGGATACACGATATAAGGAAGAAAGAACCTCTTTCTTCCTCATTTCAACAAACCCTCTCTCTCACTAGAAAACCCTATTTTCGTCACCCTCCTCCCCTCTACCTTCTCTCTAGCTTTTCTTCTTCATCTCTTGACGGATTCACGTGATTCTTGGCCCTAAACGACCACAAGATCAAGAGGAACAAGAAGATATCAAGAAACCCAGCTTTCGAGTGGCATTTCGAGGTAGATCAAGTCCTTTTATTTCGGTTTTGTTGTTAATCGCGAATAGATGGTTTATTGTAGTTATAATCGACCTAAATCTTTTGTAAAACACTAGACGAGTTGTAAAGAACATATAGAAGCTATAGATAGTCTTGAGATCGTAGGAGATGAGCTCGGTGGAATCTGGAGTATACAGGTTCGTCACCCAAACCAGTCGGCCGAACCTTTGTTTCAGCTATACCTCGACGAACCCTGGACCAGTTGGCTTTCACGAACCCTCACGAATCCACACGAGGTTGCCGAACCCTTCTCTACTCACGAACCCTCTATAGGCTACGAACCTTAGCATGACAACGAACCTAAGGGTTCGTGGGAATGGCTACATGCAGCGAACCCTTATTTTTCCCACGAACTTTGGGCCAAAACCCTAGCAGCGAACCTTGCACATTGTTAGCCTCTTGGAGCCGAACCTTACAAAGGGTTAGCCGAACCCTAACCTACTGGCCGAACCTTAGCCCACAAATCCCATAGGTTCGCTGGTCTAGAGGCTAGTTGAATTTATATTATTTAAACTATGTAATTAAGAGTGTTTAAGCAAGAATATGGGTGTAAATATATATGGATGTATCCATGCATGTGTGAATGAACTAAACCACCACATTACTTATTCCTAACTTGGATTTTAAGAAACTAAGTAATACATATATATATATATATATATATGTATTGAACTTGAATGGTGATTAACTTAGTACATAGGAGTGATTAAATTGAAATTTTATTAATTAAAGTCTATAAAGACCATCTATTCAAACATGCATGCAAAAACATGGGATATGTATGCTTGGTTAAGGGTGGGATTAGGGTTATCTATGTGAATACCCATACTAACTCATATTAAGCCATTCTTAAAAGATAAGTGCTTATAGTCGGTTTAAATTATATTTAACGACGAACATTCGCATAAAGTGTAGTAAACCTATTTTCTTAGGATTTAACGACTAAATAACCACACACCTAAGGGTGTATAGAAACAATTATGGTTATTTAATTAAATGTAGACACATACACTTATAATTACAAATACCTATTAACTACAGATCACTGATTTGAGTCACATACGCGAGCGCGCAAAATACAAGAACACTTATACTAAGGACTTCAGGTGAGTTCTCATAACCTCCCTTTCTTTAAACTATTTTGTTTTAAAACTCGGAGGTGAAGCATGTATACCAAATTCAAATATTATTTTGATAACTCAAGGTTAATACATGTTTATCAATATGATATTCACAATATAAAATTATCATTTATTATGGATTGTCTCTTATTATTTTATATCCATGTAAACATTGTTATTGACTCCGGTCAATAACAAAGATTACAAGTATTGTCACAAACCCCGAGAATCATCACTCTTAACTTCGGTTAATTGCTTTGACATCGTGTATTGTCACGTGGATGATTTCCACATCTGTGAATTATTGCCTTTGATTTTGGTCAAATGCTTTGAATTCATGTATTGTCACGTGGTTAGCGACCACTCCATGAATCATGTATTTAACTTATGTTAATTACATAATGATCATGTATAGTCACGAACATTATTTGAGAATAGCTTTGATGAGATTGGTTGATTAGTTTGTGGATTGATCATCTATGTTTAATTATGATTATTTGTGATTGACTATAACTGATTGGTTACGTGATTGTGTGATTGTGTATGTGTTTGGTTGTTGGATGGATGGATGTGTGTTGGATTATCTCATACAGGTATTCATATGGATTTTCTCAAAAAGATCATAAGTCTTATACTCGTTTTAAACAAAGCATTTTATAAAACTATTTTAGAATACAAACTTTTAAACTCATTTTACTAAAACATTTTTTTAATATAAAAACTTATGATTACTCACCAACTACTTTTGTAGTTGACACTTGATTTTCTTACATGTTTCAGGTGATGGAGACAAGTAGGATGAAGAGAGGATCTCTTCTATTTTGGACATCATCATATAGGCTCTTGGACTTAGTTAATTAACTAAATTTCTGGCGATTAGAGTTTAGTTAGTTTAACTAATTCTTTTGTGTAATTGATTCATGACGAACATGACTTTTGTGTAATTATGATGTTTGCTTAAATGATATATGATGATTGATTTAGATGCCCACGAGCCTTTGAACAATCTACACATCCCTCGTGGCATCCCGACGTTTCCGCCACCGGTCGGGGTGTTACAGTTTTTGCGTTCTGTTTATTTTAGTTTTTATTTAATTTGATTTTTTTTCAACTGATATTTTGATTTTAGGTCTCCGTTTTATTATTGTTGCCTTTCCTTTATTGTTTAACTTTTAGGTTTGTCATTTGCTAAATTATTTTTATCTTTGTTTATTTTAGTGATATTTTGAATGCTTTATCGTTACGTCTAAATTTTCGTTCTGGTTTTTGATGATTCTTTCTTTGTTTTTCTGTTACATGTCCGATGATTTCCCCTATCATCAGCCGTGTCAACTGATTTGAAGGCCTAGGCGACATTAAAATTCGAGGTTCTTCATTCCTTCAAAAACTTACGTTATTTTCCTACGTCTCTCAGATTCATTTGTTCTCTTGCAAACTTAGACGACCCTTTGTTAAGGGTGTTTGTAGTCCGGATTTTAGGTGCAGCTGTAAATAACGGTTTATGAATAACTAAACAAAACCGATCATTTAAATATAAAACCAAACCGTTCTTAACGGTTTGGTTTCGATTTGGTTTTATGGTAAGAGCCTTCTGGGTTTCAGCCTATTAAAACTGAATCAAACCTAACCATTTTATGGTTTGAGATGAACTAATCATATTGTAATCCCAAATATAATTTTTTTATTGAATAACACCTAAATTATCAACCCTATACATGCATACATACATAATACATACATAGATACACATATGTATGTATGTAGAAACAACATGGGTTGGTTCTGTTATTTACGACCGTTTTTAGTGAAAACCGTAAACCAAACCAATTACTACAGTTTCAAACTTTTGAAACCAATCGGCCAAATGTATAGGGAAAAAACCGACTACGAAACCGTATCATACGGGCCCCGAAAAATATGGGGCTCTAGACCATTTTCTAGTTTTGTAAGAAATGGGAGCTGGCTCTGGCTATCACAAAACAGTTGTGTTTTGTTTTTCTAAAGTATTATTTCTACTCACGTTATTTTTGGTGTTGTGTCAGTGTATGTATATCCATTTAATTTCTTGTCTATGTCCTCTGAAAATTGAGCCGGTGACTTTTTGGAACAGTCATTCTATCCCAACTGGAATAAGGCTAATGTTTGTGTACAGTCTTTCTCACATACCCTACTGAAAAATAAGAATATACTGAATATGTTTGTTTGTTTTTGTCTACTGAAAATTGATGTCCCTAATATGAAACAAGATTGTTAATAAGAGTATAATTTTCCGAACAACTTGCATCAACGTTAAAGTAAAAGACGCAACAATTCACACTCCTCTGCTAACTAGTTGATTACGAAAGTAATTTATTATATGAAATAATCTGGTGATAAAAATAAATGTAAAAAATAGAAGGTTATGTGAAATAAATATTTATAAAGAGATGTATTTAGAGGTGCAAACGAATTAATCGGTTGATGAGCTACTCGAGATCAAGTTAGCAAAAAAACTTGAACGAGACGAGCCTAAATGAGTATGAGCCCGAGCTCAAGCCTAGAAATATCACGTATTTAGTTATCAAGCTTGAGCCCGAGTTTCACATATGAAACTCATGTCGGCTCACAAGCCTAAAGATTTATAGAATTTTTGTTTATTTCAGTTATAAGGTTAAGATAAATATATTTGTTTATAGAATTTATAAGTTTTATGTATAAAATTAAGGTATATAAATTTAATTAATAATTAAAATAAATAAATTAAATAATTATAAAATAAACGAGCTGAACACGAGCTTTGAAAATAAATTTGTAAATAAGCCGAACTCAAATCTTCACAAGCTCAAATTAGACTCGATTAGGCTCGTACATCCATGGTCATATTGTAGATAGAAGGAGCTTTTAAAAAAGTAACATTTGTATGTGAAACCCCCCGAGATGTGTCAAAAAATAGATCAGATCCATAAACAACTGAGAGATTCATGTGAATCTGTGATTAATCAATGATAAAACACAAAAGATCTTTTACAAATTGATCTAAGAACAAAGAATCGAAACTCTAAAACTTAAACTCAACAAGAATCTACACAATAAACTCTAAGACAACCTAATACAAAGAAATACAAAACTCTAATCAATGAACAGAGACTCATTATGAAAGACTTTGTTCATCAAGAACACGAATACACCAAAGAAACCCTAAGATACAAGGGTGTTCAAAAAAAATATGTATCTGAAATATCCGAAAATCCGAGTCAGAAATATCCGAAAAAATCGGATATCCGAAAATTTGGATTCGGATACCTATTTTGAAAATTTTTAGATAGTTCGGATATCCGATATCCGAAATAGTTTTTTTCTGATATTTTGCTGGGATATTCGGATACTTTTTTAGGATAATTTTTCGGTTATCCGAATATTTTTTGGATATTTCGGATATTCGGATTCCCGAAATATATTTTTTTAAAAAATTTTTATTATTTTTTCTGATTTCGGATATCCGAAATTTCGGATTCGGATATTCGAAAATGAACACCCCTACTAAGATATGCAGAGAAACGGGAAAGACGAAGCATGAACTGTGACTCAATGACTTCTAGTTAAAAACCCTCTCTAATGAAAGTCTTTATCCCAAGAAGAAAATACATAAAAGCTCTTGAAGTTTGTTACATTTTTATCAGCAAACTTGATCTTCTTAGCTTTACACAATAAACCCTTCTCCTTCCTGGAACTTACATAAACACAACAAACATTTCAAGTTATACCCACCAACCTAAGACATGATTATAACATGTAATTTGAATTTTAACATACTAATTTTAACAAGATGCTCTTTTATCAGTCGCCAATAAACTTTTTTTTTTATGTTCCTTTTTTTAGCAGATTGAAATACAAACATATAAGATGATATATCAACCGATCTATGAGCCTACAATAAAAGTAACCTTGTAACTAAGTAAATTTTATGATGTTACTTAAACAATATTCTTTGGTCATAATTCAAACACGAGACTTTTTATATAAGAGTCAAGTAGGAAACTAATATATACTGAAACCTATAAAATATTAAAAATAAAAACATATGAATATTCATAAGAAGCAATTTATATTTCTTTAAAACAAACATCTAGCAATTAGATTTCCCACAAGCGATATTCTCTACATCTTGGTACCTAAGAATAGAAAATAGCCCAATTACTACGAAAATATCTAAAACCTAAAAAATTTAAAAATGGTTTTGATTATGGTTGTAAACGACCGAACGTTCAGCGAATGTTCGTGAACCGTTCGCGAGAAGTTCGTTTATGTTCGCTTATTTAATAAATGTACGAACATGAACAAAAAATTGTTTTGGTCTAGTTAAATGAACGAACATGAATAAAGATCGTGTTCGTTCATTTGTGTTCGTGAACGTTGGTTTATGTTTTTTTACTATATTTATTCATTAACTGTGTTGTATATTCTAAAATTTTTTTATTTTTAGTTTAATAACATAAATTTTTTTAAAAGTATAATACTTAACTTTATATTTATATAAATGAATATATCTAATGCTTGAGATTAATAATGTTAATTTTTATTGTTTAAGTAATATGTGTTCGTTTGCGTTCGTGAACAAGTTAAATTTCTGAATGAACACAAACAAAAATTTACGTTCGGTTAGTGTTCATGAACAAATTAAAAGTTAAACAAACGAACACGAACAAGGGCTTGCTCGTGTTCGTTCGGTTCGTTTACAGCCTAGTTTTGATGCAAGTGTGACTATGTCTAAATTAATTATAAAATGTTTTATGGGTAGGAATCAAGTGATATCCTACCTGATTATATAATATTCTTGTTTATTCGCCCAAAAATATTGTATATTATTTTAACCCATTCAAGTATATGGGTATTCTTTTTTTTTTTTTTCAAGAAATGTGTTTTATGAAATATTTATATTTTGTATGTATGAATTATGAACTTATATTTTCATATTTATATTATTATAAGATTTACAAATTATACTCATTTAAACTTTATGTGTTAAGCCGATACTATGATAGATATTTTAGTGTAATTGGATTAATTTTGTTAATCGATTTGTATCATGAAATTCATTAAACAAGTTGAGTACGGGGTGCACATTTGTTTAAGGTTTTATAATTCAATGTGGGTTTTGGGCATTAGGTCCGGGGGCAGCACCACAAGATATCAGGGTCCAAGTGGCGGCAACCCCTGGTTGGAATCGATCATTAAAGCAATAACCCGTATAACTTCGCAAAGATTAATCCAGACCTCTAATTTTTTTTTCAAACATTATTGTAACAAACATATAACAGTTCTTTCTTTTATGTGTATGTATAAATTTATCATCGTTTAAGAGTTAACATCTTTATAAGTTTTTACTTACATTAGTGTATTTGTTGAGATACAAAAAGTTACAAAGATGTTAACACTTAACGGTGATGAATTACACATACACATAAAATAATAAAGTGTTCAACATGTGTAAAATAATGTTGGAAAAAATATATCAAAGATTTGAATTGATCTTGACGAACTTATATGTGTTATCGCTTTAAGAGTGGGTTATTATAAACTTTACCCCATAATTTTACTGTATAATTTGTGAACTTGGGAAAGGTTTTTGGCATTAAAGACAATTCTTACTTGGGATACATATAAACCCAAAATTCAATTAACATTTGTTACATTCTTTGTTGCAACAAATAACTTATTTGACAACAAATTATACATATACATTATTCCTGCTAAATGCATTCAATGGTAGATATGTTTATGCAAGACACCAGTCTTCTTTAAGCACTAGTTTTAACTCGGGCACTTGATTTTCCGGCAATGTTATGCTTATGATCCTTCCGTCGGAACAACCTTTTGGTGTCGGGAGAACCAAAATGATACCTTCGTCCCCAATATTGTCGATAGAACAGTTGACATTAACAGGTTTTTGTCCTTTTACTTCCATCTTATATAACGGGACATTACTCAAGTCCACAAAAGTCAAATTTGATCCATACATGAGAAAATCGGGTAGATTACCATCTCTCTCGGTGGCTTCTTTAATCTTCATTCGTTCATCATCTGCTTCGTTCATAATTAGGGACCCTAGTTCAAGTGGTTCGTAATCTCCTATAGGTTTGTCTGTTTTGACCACACTGATGATTTGACTTTCGTTCGTGATGATCCCTTTATTTCGGTTTCTTGAGTCATTTCGGCATATAGTCACAACCTTTAGTCCTGACCCGTTTTTTACTTTTGCCAAACATTGCCAAATCGCAACACAAATGCACTCAAACTCTGGCACTTGTTGACCATCTTTCTTTCCACATATTTGTGCTTGCAGCCGAGTCAACTCAGATGTTGAGATGTGACACGAAAATGTTTCCATTTTAGAGTTACTTGAAATAGACCAAAGGTCTCCAACCGGGTCTACCCGTTTTACAGAGAGTGGATCTAGGTTGGGTTTTGGGTTTTGAAAATCACAGGTATGGACAGCGTGATTTTGTTGTTGGGCCATAGTAACTGGTAGGCCCATAGTTAGTGGTTGGGTCATAATGAGTGGTTGGGCGGGGTATTGGCCTGCGATCGCTTGGGCCCATAGGTTGATGAAGCTTGTAGCAGATGAAGCGTCTCCAAGCACGTGGGCCCAACTCATACCAACTGATTTGCCACCACATTTAAAATCAGTTAACTGCATTTAGACAATTTTCTACGTTAGAAGTGTTAAAACTAAAAGTTCGGTGTATATACGTTTCATTAAATGTTTTGTGATAATACAAGATAATTTGACAAAAAGGTAAAGATACCATATTCGAAGGATATATGCAGTGACGGACCCGGAAATTTTTTTCATGGGAATCGCAAATTTTTATGATCATTTGAGTATCACTGTATAATAATTTTTTTTCTGTTTTGTTCAGGTCGGGTCATGTTAAAAAAAAAAGATAATCAAACTAAATTTCATATATAAAAGCATAATAAAAATATAATAAATCTAAAGTTCTAATGTCTGACAAAATGGGTGTGTTGGGTAACAGGTCAGAAGAGGTGTGGGTCAGGATGGGTGCAGGTCAGGATAGGTTTTAAGCAAAATCAGTTTGAGTGAAAACTGGTCATTTTAAAAAAAACATCAATTTTGTTTAAGCTAAAGTGAATTGTACTAAACACATAGTTTAATTGAATAATTTTTATTGATTTTCTCTTCCAATATATTCACATAGTTTTTAAATTACTCATCTTGACCTGCATTGCGTTAAGGTATTATTCATCTCAACCAGTAGCGTACCCACCTTGGAGCTTGAGAGACAACCGCCCTCCTTGAAAATTTTTTTTCAGTAGTATATATATGTAAAAATCCTGACCGACCCTCTTGATATTTTGCAATCGCCTCTCTTAAATTTGTATAATCGGAATTATGATGAGAATTTAAGTGATAATTTTTCTTTATTTTTGGAGAAAAATTACTTTAAAAGTTTCCGTAGATGTTGTTTTGGATATATTCCTAAAAATAAAACCCCGTAGAGAACAACTTTAGAAGTGTTGTATTTTTATTATGTTTTTATATATGAAAGTTAGTTTGATTGTCTTTTTTCCTAACATAACCCGACCCGATTCAGCCTAACCCGACTTAAACAGAAGAGAAAAAAATCTAATATATAGTGATCCTTAGACGTCCTTAAAAATTCACCCCCCATGAAAAAAATTTCTGGGTCTGCCACTAATCTCAACCCAAAATACAATAATTATTTACCCAATCTACGCATGTATCTTGTTATGAGTTAAGATTATCGGTTTTAATTTTCTCTATAAGGTTTCATGTTTTAATATATATCCAAAACAGTATGTATGGAGACTTTTTAAGTAACTTTTTCTCAAAAAACAAATATAACTATCACTTAAATTCTCATCACAAGTCTGATTATTCAAATTTAAGGGCGCGGTTGCAAAATTTTAATAGGGATATGTTATAATTTTAACATACATACATACATATATGCCACTGGATATGTGTATTGACTATTGAGTATTGACATCAACGAACCCCTAAAATGACATCATATTATAGAGTTCGAAGAATCTAGTTTTTCCAGTGATCAAATATAAGTTTTTATCGATTTAGAAATAACGTACTTTTCATCAAAAAAAAACAATAAACGTGGCTAAAATTATTTCTAATAATATTTAATATATATAAAACGAAAGAAAGCTTGAAAAAAAAGGGTAGATAGCAAACCTGTAACAAAATCAATGGAGAGTAGGCCAAATCAGGGCCAAGAACTTGGTTAGAAACAAGAAGCTTGTGTTTTGAATCATCTTTAGATTCAAGCCATTCATCGAGGCTAAGATGACACTTAGCCTCAATGACTCGCACCCCACTATCATTGCATTTGATAAAAGGCCGACCTGACTCTGCCCTCCTAAACCGACCACATGGGATGTAGGCATGGTTTAGCCAGTTGAACATGCTTTCTTTGATCTTCAAGATGGTGAAACCATCAAACGTTGGGGTTTTGAGGTAGTAGACGAACCGGATATAGTGAAGCTTCATGGCTAGGTCCATTGCGGTTAGCTCTTGAAACGCATCGTTGCCAGATATCAACCCTGGTGCGGCCGAGGAGATTTTGATGTCGTAAATGGGGTGTTGCTCCTTTGATGAAAGCATTTTTTTTATCCTAGAAGATAATTTATGGGGACTTAGATGTTTCGGTTGATGAAGGTATGGAGTGCCTTTGTTATATAGCAAATTTAGATCAAGGTATCAATTATTTTGATCATCAAAATGACAAAATTTGTCGAGATCAAAGTGTACTTCATATTTGTAATAAGTGGGCATTTAATGCTTTTTGTTGGGAAGGAAACAAGTAAAACTTTAGAAATTTCCATTTTTTAAAATACTTTACTTTTAATGCCGAGTGGCTATGATAAACATATCGTTTCATACGATTGTATGTGTCCACAAGATTTAATGCAGCGGTAAGAGGCCACAATTCCTATTGAAGGTTGTGGGTTCAACTCTCATTGTTGTCAAAGTTTGTAAGACATGAGAATGATACGTGACCCGGTCTATCACCCGGCTTTATGCCCGAGCCAAAAGGGTTTCATGCGGCAACGTTAAAGCTTCCTGCCCGGTTTTTCCCTGGAACGATTGGTTAAAAATGCTTCGACTCCAACCAACTTAGCCCATCAGGAGGGTTGGGTGGAGCCTCCGCTACAATCGCAACATGGGGGAGCCTCTCTAATGTCACTGAAAAATGCACTGCTACAATTGTAGCTTGAGTGTAAGGCTGAGGTTTCGATACTCAGTCACTGCACTCTGATGCAATAGTCTTGTCGTTGCATCAACCGCCGTTCTAAAAAAAATTATGATTGTATGTATGTATGTATGTATGTATGTTAATTGGCTATATACTACAAAGATTGTCTAGTAAAAATGATACAAATCTAAAATCTATATACAATTTTAATACATGAATGTACATGTTAAATGTAATAAAAAATAATTTATTAGTTACATTTATAATTTACAAACTATTTAATACTTCTTACTGTACAAAATTTGATGTTTTTTTGGTAATTTTATCATTTTTGTATAAGACAAGCAGCTTCAATTTGTTTCTATTTTTAACTCTACATAGTACGAATTAAAGTTGTTAATATGTAAAGATTGGTTCTTTCAAAAATAAAACAACCCTAAAAGCAAGTTTTTTATTTTTTTATTTATCTTTTTAGTTTGGTGAATTTGAGTAAATTTCGGTTCTTTACTCATGGATTCGAAAGTTCTGAAGCCACCTAAAGAAATAAACTAAGCTTGACTAAACGGATGGGTTAGGTCGGGTCGAATAATGGATTATTACGGGTTTAAGTCAGGATAGGTGTGAGTTATGATGAGTTTTAAGAAAATTTTTGGGGCTAAATGATCTATTTTTAAAAGAATCAATTTAGTTTGACGTCAAATGGGTAGTAACTAAACATATAACCCACTTGGATAGTCTTTAGTAATTTTTCATCAAATATATTATCGATTATTCTTGCCCGTTTAAATTAATAGTATTCACATAGTTTTTAGATTACTAATTTTGTCTCATATTGTGTTAAGGTATTACTTATCTCAACTCGTTTATGTTATGTTGTTACTCAATTCAACTCAAAATACTACAATTGTTCATCAAATCCAACAAATTTCTTTTGTTTTGGATCAAAATTGTCAGACCTAAACTAAACGGAACCAAATTACGATTTTTTTGGATCGGTTTTTTTACAATTTCAATTTTCATTGGCTCAAGTTATACGAATTTATTTCTCCAGACTATTTGCAAGTTTTTACATTATCCAACTACAAGAGCAGTATCATTAACACAAGTCTCAATTTCAAATCTAGTTTACCTGCTGCCGGATGTGAATTGATCACTAAGTTTTTCACTAACAAGTTCCACTCTAGAAAAGGCTACATGAGCATAGATGTTTTCGAATTAAAAATTATAGGTGAAATATGATGAAATTTTCCTTAAATACAACATTTTTTATACATTTTTTATAATGATTGAAACATTTTTTTTGAGCGGCCAACGAATACATTTAGATCTCGGTCACCCAAATAAAACCAATGGTGAAAAGCCATTCACGCTCACGAAACACAGACAATGTTGTTGACCCGGCTTGACCAATATTTCAAAGGAAACACACCATTTGAATACCCACTATGCTAACACTACGGGTGTAAACAAATCAAGCCGGCTTGTAAAATACTTGGAATCGGATCGGTAAAAAGCTCGAACGAGCCGAGCCTGAACCAGTCTGAGCCTGAGCCGGCTCGCGAGCCTAAAAGAGTTTTTATTTTTATAACTTTTATTTATTATATAATATATTTAAATGTTATATTTTATGTTAAATTTGGAAAGTAAAATTATAATGTATATTAAATAAGTAATTAAAGTAAATAAATTAAATAATTAAAATATAAACGAGTCAAGCTCGAGCCTTGAAAATAAAACTCTTAATGAGCAGAGCTCAATCTCGAGCCCTATTTTGTCTAAACGAGCCGAGTTCGAGCCTTAACGAGCTCGAGCTCAGGATCGGCTCGGCTCGTTTACACCGCTAACTAAAACCATTGGTCCGCCTGTAACATATTGTTCCAAGAGAGACTCAAACCTGTGACTTTCACATTAGAATTTTACAGGGTTACGTCCTCCCAAACCAATAGATCTAGGATTGAAATTAATATTGTGATAAATTAAATACAAAATTTGAATTATGTGATATTTTAGTTGGGTAGATTAAGAATTTAATATGGTGATGGGAGATGGTATGGTCCAGCGTTTTATTTTCTTTTTCGTATTTTTTTTATTTTAGATACTAGGTTAAAATCTCGTGTATTACACGGGTTGAAAAAAAAATCTATTATACTTAATAAATCAAAATAATTTTGGACACTTGTCAAAAATCTAGAGCATCCTCACACTATTTTTCCCGCTTCTCTCTCCTAATAAACACATTACTTTATTAAATACTAATAATAATAATAATATAATTATATATTCTTTATATATTTTTCAATTAAAAAATGTTCTTAATAGCAAAAAAATATATTACATGATAGTATTAAATATTAATTATATTATATATACATTTTATAATTAAAAATGATTTCTTAATATATTAAAAAATATTTTAATATTAAAAAGCACACTTTTAAAAAATCAAATTACTATAAAATATGAAAAATTTCTAATAATTTACAAATCATAATAACTTTTTATAATTTATAAGTCATTATTAGTAACTATTTTTTTTCTTTATCAATTTGTGTAATAATAGATAACATCCTATTATTTTGTAAAAAATGACATTTTTAAAAAGCAACTTTTTAAAATGAAATGTTTAAAAAATTAAACTTTGAAAAAGGAATTTTTTTTAAAATACAATATTATTATTTAATTTTATATGTAATGTTGATAATATTTTAAATCAAAAAATCATTTACAGTTATTAAAGTTATATTATTGAATACTTATTAATTTTTATGATACAAATCTAGTGACAAAAAGTTATGTAATTAAAAAACATGTACATTTCAAAGTTTTACTAAACTCATGTTTACAAATGTTGAATAAAATATGATATTTGTTAATGCATGAAGTCTTCAAAATATGTTTAAAATATTTGATGTAATAATTATAAATTACGTTTTAATTTTAATTTTTTTTAACAATGTGTTGATATTTTTATGTAATGTAATTCATAAATAATTTAATTAAAGTATATTTATTCTCCTTTTAACACACTAAATTAACTTTAACTAAAATTTATATTAATATATACAACTTGGATTTTTTGAAAATTACTTACTTTTTATATTTCAATATAATATATCTTTATCATTCAAATAATCCAATCATATTAAATGTTTAAAAAATTTTAAAAGCAATTATAAAAAATTAGTAATATTATTGTTATATTTATAAATATTTTAAGAAATATCATTTGAATTCAATAATATTTAAAAAATAAAAGTTGTTAAATAAATATATAAGTTCACCTAAAAACATCATAATTGATTTCATTTTGAATATAATTAATTCATAGTATATTAATTATTATAATCCTTAATTCCTAATATCTAACTAAATAATAAATATAGATAATTAAATAGGAGAGAGAAGCGGGAAAACCAAAATATAGGTGTCACACCCCGAGCCGGCGGGGTTGGATCGGAGTCCCCATCGGGCGGAAGGTTCCCGGGGCGTGATATCGTGAGTGATAAGCATGATGATCAGATTGTTTACATAGCATCAATGCTTAAGAATAACTAAAACACAATCAAGTGATAACTAGGATTACAAAGTTAAATTACAACATCAAAGTTCAGCAATTTAACTAAGTAAACCTAACAAAAAAATTAAATGTTTATATCTTGTATATGTACAAGATAACAAAAGTAATGTGTATCATTAACAAAAGATGTGCTTCCCAAAAGTCTACTAGGTCCTCTATCTGGGCAGCCTAGTATGCATATCCTGAAGCCTTAGCTTATACATGTTCTTCACCTGAGAATGCATGTAAGAAAACAAAGTCAACACAATGGTTGGTGAGTTCATAAAGTTTATAAGTTTAAAATAGTTTTAACAAACCTCCTTCGGTAAAACCTTAACCTCATTAACTCCACATGTAATATCCAAATCGGTATGCTTATATATAGGGCATACCCCTGAGTCGAGGCTACGACCCGCCCAGACGTCATCCCACCACATACTAATCCGGATATGACATTGTTGTTAATGATTTAAGCATTTTACCTACCAATCAAACCATTCCTCCTCAAAGCTTTTGTTTTCTGTTTCAAAGTTTACAAGTTTATAATGTTCACAAGAGTTAGTTTCAAAGTGTGTTTATCAAGCATCATAGTTTCACACGCACATAGTTTAGTTGTCCTGAATCTCATGCGTGAGTACAAGCTCTGCACTAGCAGTCGTTTAGCAATTACGTAGCTCACGGATAGATACAAGCTCTGCACTAGCAGTCGTTTAGCAATTACGTATCTCATGAATTAGTTAAGCTTAGTCTAGCAATTACGTGTCTCCTATACAAGATACAAGCTCTGCACTAGCAGTCGTTTAGCAATTACGTATCTCATACATAGACACAAGCCATGCATACACAAGTAATCCAACAATTACATATCTCACTAAGCAGACAAAAGCTCTGCACTAGCAGTCGTTTAGCAATTACATGTCTCTTATATAGATAATAGCTTAGCATCGTTATGTTTAAATTTAGCAATTACATACCTCATATAAGCAGACAAAAGCTCTGCACTAGCAGTCGTTTAGCAATTACATGTCTCTTATATAGGTAATAGCTTAGCATCGTTATGGTTAAGTTTTACATGTATCTCAATCCATAGGTACAAGCTCTGCACTAGCAGTCGTTTAGCAATTACGTAGCCTATGATTAGATACATGCACAATGTTTCATACGCAAGTAGTAGTTTCAAGCATAAAGTTTCAAGTGTCCACACATTGTTTCATCATGAATCACATTGGTTTGCATCAAGTCTCATGTTTAAGCATATAATTTTCACAATCATCAAGTCTCACGTTCAAACATATAGTTTCATAAGAACAAAGTCTCACGTTCAAGCATATAGTTTCATAAGCATATAGTTTTTCCCAAGCATCAAATATCATGTTTAAGCATATCGTTTCACAAGCATCTAATCTCATGTTTAAGCATCAAGTCTCATAAGCATCCAACATATGGTTTCAAGCCTCAAGATTAGAGTATAAGTTCCAAGTCTATTGCTTTTCAAAGTATACTAGGTTCCAAGCATAAGCATCGATATAAGCGTCATGTTTATGTTTAAAGCATTAAATAACATTTCAATAGTTTATGAAAATGTTTAACATGCTTCTCAGTCCCGAAGTAAAACAAATAAGTTTGAAAAGGGACAAATGAACTCACCTTGTGTCCGTAGTGTTTGACTAAGTATAGTAAGAATGCACGCGCTCTTTATTTGCTCTTGTTATGATGTTCAAGCTCCTGTATTGATTTCATAGTATGTGTAGCTTATAAGCATGTGTTGTATTGATTTGAGTGCGTGTAAGTGTTAGTCCTAAAGTTGACTAATACTCATGAGTCCCAATTATTATCCGGCCCGGGATTCCATATGTTAATAATGTTGTGTTAAATCTTGTTAATTGTTGAAATCCTTTGGATTAATGTTTAACCCATAAATCAAAGCTTTTTAAACATTTGTGTAATTTGCTTTAACTTGTCACCACCGTAGCAAACAATTTAACGTTCCCTAAATGTCTTTATCCTTTACCGTTATCGTTTCCAATGTTCATTTCAACGTTTATCATTTATTCTAAATCCATAGGGCCGGATAACCTATTAGACTAATTTATGCGAAATTGGGCCTAGCATTTGTATGTATGTGGGCCGGTTATGTGCATTGGGCCGAGATAATCCAAATGGGCCGAAGGATTTATGTTAGGCCATCTATAGGTGATGTGGGCCGATAGGGTTACTAAATGGTATTGAATCGGCATGAACCTAATTGGGCGGAATAGGACATCATTGGGCTGATTGAATATGGCCGGTTATCAATCTTAATGAGCCAACATCCTTTGGGCCTGGCCAACCGTTTTAGACCGCGGGGTCATAATGGATTCCAGCGAACCTTGGCATCCATATAACCCAAGGTTCGGCTCTAAGGGTGGGGTTCGTCTATGCTTAGGCAGTGGCAAGGTTCGCAGCATCCCTTGGTCGTTCAATGGTCCTTGGTGCGCCATTGGTCACAAGGTTCGGCTCCCGGACTCGGTAGGAGTAGGGTTCGGTTGGCTATATGGTTCGGCTAGTAATGATGAGATGGCTCGGCATGTACAGCATCTAGGTTCGGCTCGTGATCATCAATGGTTCGCCTGAAATTAAACAAGGTTCGCCCATATCAAGAAAAGTTCGGCCAATTCCCAGGAGGGTTCGGCCATGGTGTTGGCACCAAGGTTCGGCTGGCTTGCATGGGCTCGCTCCTAAGGTTCGTGACTTCATGAAACATACAAGGTTCGGTAGTAGGTTTCCCACCTCAGGGTTCGGCTACCCTAGTAAGGTTCGGCTGCTTTTGCTGGTTTACAGGTTCGGGGTCGACACACCAGGGTTCGGCCATGGCTGTGGCTCACGAACCCTGGTTCGAGCATCATCATTTCCATCGAACTCATCAACTACGAGCCATGATTCACACTGAGGAGAGTTTCTAGAGGTGCGTGACTCGAAAGAGTGGTGCAAAGGACCGGCTAAGACCCTTGCCGAGTAAACACACACACAAAACCCTAAAATTCGTGATGTTCTCTTGATCATACCTCAAAATTTGCTGGACAATCCCACCGATCAGTTGTACTTTCGTGTAGAGGGCTTCAAGAGGGTCATTTAGGTCCAAGAATCTTCAAATTTAGTTGAGAAATGGAAGAGTTATGGACCTTGGAAGATCAAAAATGGTGGGTTTTTGCTTCTAGAGAGAAATGGACGGGATGAGAGTGTAGAGAGAGAGAAGGTTTGTAATAAATGAGAAAAATCATCTCATTTGATATTTAAATACCCCGAGGGGATTCGGGTTCGTTTCGGTTGCTCGGTTCGTAGTTTCGTCGCGTATCTGGCACGTTACGCGCGTTTATTGTAAATTTGAATAAAAAGAGTTTATTTTAATGATTTGTATGTTATTAAATTTTAATAATTAAATTAAATTTCGTTTAATTAATTTATTTGTCGCGTTCCATTATTTTACGCGTTTCGTTTGTTTATTCGCCATTTTAAATAAAATAGTTTAGTTTAATTTATTTACGATGAGTTTCAAAATTGTAAAATAGGAAATATTTTATTTCCTTAAATTTATGATCATTCATATCGTTATTCGTTTTCGTTTTCATTTCGTCAGAACGCGTCGCCATCGCGCGTATTCGTTCGAATCGTCATTCGAACGAACACGTCGATGGTTTGGCTTTCTGATTCTTGTTTTCTACTGTTCAGTCATTATTTCACAACGTTAAACTCTCGGAAATCATTCGTACAGATCGTCACCTATACGAATAATTCGTCTGTTTAGCATTTTGTAACAACAACCGTTATGGTTTTGTTCTGTTTAACCTCACGTACGTTTATACACAATAGTATCAAATCAAGCATCTGTGTTTCAACACTGTGTTGTCTGGCATGTTTCTGACTGTTAAACCCTAAGGTTTCAGTCAGATTTCAGACAATCGTAAAATAGTCTAGTGTAAAGCATCATGTATCAACAAGATAAGCATAGTTTCACGTAATGTGTACCTGATTTACTGTACGGTTTACTGTTGCGATCACTGTTCCGGCACGCGTCCGGCACTGATGTTACAATAGGTGATCTAGAATTGTGACAAGTGTCCACAATTATTTTGATTTATTAGTATAGATAGATATGTTTATATGACAATGAAAACAATATAGACATTAACAAATTTAGAAAACTACGAGCTTGTAACATATTGGTTTAGCCCCCTTAACTTAGGGTTTCAAATATGGTTTGAATTTCATGTTATGTGTGTGCGTTTTAAACCGTTTGAAAATGCAAATTTATAGAACCCAAACCACTTTATATAGAAATCGAAACAATGTTATAATCAAAACCACTTTATATCAAACCCGAAACAATGTTATAATCATGTTGATGTAAAAAAAATCATACCTGGTTCTTTCTTGTGTTTTATAGCATGTCATTATATAATTTGGCTTGTTATTGTGATTTTCTTTTATTTCTAAATTACCATTCTAGAAACAAAAGAAAATCACAATCATATGATGACATGCTATAAAACACAAGGAGCTAAAAGTGTGTGTGATTATAAATAAATTATAATTCATATTATTTGTAACAACTAAATAACTTATTTCATAAAATTTGATACCTAGACATCTTGTTTAGAAAATTCCAAAGTATATTTTAGGCATTGGACTTATTTTTAAAAATCATGTTTAATAAGTATGTGACAAGTTTCACACCCACAAAAATCTCTCCATTTTTCTATTTTTAAACCGAACATACACCCTTGATTTTTATATTTTTATAATATGTTATTTTTCTATAAAAACTACATCATTGAACTCGTCATAATTTTCTCATTCTAGTCATTTCAAAAAAGTTTTAAAACATTTGTAATTACACCAATATATCGAGCAATAATATTGAAATACTAATTTTCTTTCTTTTCAGAAAATTAACTAGCAAAAAAAAAACTCCCTCCTCACTTTGAATAAAAATTATAATAATTTTCTTTATAAAGTTTAGACTATTAAATAAATTTACTTTGATACAAGTTAAATGCTTGATCAATGTAATGAGTTGTAACATCAATATAAGTTACATCAATGTAACGAATTCTAACATAAATACAAACTACAAATTACATAAAAAGTAGTATTGCATCAATGTAATGATGTGTATTTAATGGTATAATTTTTACAGAATTTTTCATTTATATAATTATGAGGAATTTTAAAATGTGATTTTTTAAATGGGAGTTTTTTTCTAAATGAGGCATATATTTCTTGGTTTTAATAGGATTACTTACAAGTTGTTTCTATCTACTATTATCTAAAAATAATCAAGTTATTAATGACTGGACGAAACCAAGAAATAACTCCTTTAAGATTAAACAATTCCATCAAATTGAGTATGATTATAAGCGTGATAGCATCTACTATACCAGGAATATTAATGAATCCGATTATTGCAATTGCTCAGGATACCCTTTATTAATTTCTAGGGTCTATTTTTTAGTTCAAGATCTCTCTTACTAACAGGAATCAAAGAATTAGTAGATCCGTTCCGCCCAAAATGATAAGAAAAAACTTTATGGAAACAAAAACCTATAATATTAATGTTGCAACTTGATTATATTAGTGTAATTACGAAAACTTATAATTTTAGTAGTGAAATTCTATAAAAAAATAACAATTTATGTAAAAGTTATGAAGGTTTTAAAATATAAGATGGTAAACCTTTATTACGTAGCGAATTGTAATTCCACCAACATAAATACATAATGATCCGTATTAAATGCTACAACTCGTTTAAAGTAATATAATTACAAACACTTTTACAGAAATGAACAAAATGTATTTAGCTTATTTAGGTAATTCTCTTTAAAAAAATAACAATGTATATAAAAATTATAAATGTTTTAAAAATAGTGGGTGACGTTTTTAAATAAAATTACTTTTAGTTTGTAAATGTTTAAAATATCTTTGGAAAAATCTAAAACTCATTCTCATAATTAATACTGTTCTCTTTTCAAATTAAATTATTTAGATCAATTAATTAAAATTTTTTTAATGAGTTATCAATAATACTGTTCTCTTTATTAACTCACCTTAGGCAGGGTAAGGTGTGTAACTCCTTCAAAATTCATTCAATTCTTTGTTTCTTTCTTTGATCATTATTATTACACATGTTTTATGTATTTGCATAAATTCACATATATTTATGATCTTACATTAGCGTAAATTTTTATTACATTAAAAGTGTGGCTAAACTATAAAGCTTTTAAATCTTAAACACAAAAAAAATATCACATGTGTAATAATGATAATAAAAAAAACAAAACAATGTTTTGATATAATCTTGAAAGAGTTATACATGTGAACACAATAAAAGTGTGTACTACATGATCCTAATCCTCTATGTATATAAACACGATTCTTTTATTAACTAATAATACTAGGAACAAAAATAATTACTGATCATTTGTCATGTAGCTTGTAAAACGATACAAATAATAAGTTATTACATTACAATTTAACATTTCGATATACACACACATTATTACCAACAAAAAAACAATACAACCATCAACACAAGTGTGGTTTTTTTTTTATCAATGTATTAAAAACCGGTATTTTAGGTGCACTGGATTTTACTCCAAAATGGTTCAACACGTTGAACTAGGTTGTACCGAATGGTTCAATCAGACACTTATTGACATAAAATTCTATAGAAATACAACTTATACTCAAATAAGTTTCCAAAATTTATACAAATTCATCCAAAAACAATTCAAAAATTATTCAAATTCACCCAAAACAATCTAAAAGTACTCAAATTCTAATAAAAAAATTTTAAATAAAAATGCATAATAGAATTATGACATTGACGTGCTAAACACATCAAGTTCACGATCACATAAAAGCCGAAAATCGCTTAAAAGCCAAAATTGTGTTTTTTTTGAAACCGGAAATGCCGAAAAAACCGGATTAAACCGCCGGCACGATCGATCAAAGGAACCTGCATAATACCGGAGGGTTTCGTACCGAATTAGTAACCGGCAAGCGGTTGAACCGGTCGAACAGGCCGGTTTGAACCAGTTTTTAAAACATTGTTTTTTATTCATTTATTTCAAACTTTTTTATTTAGCTAATGTTAATTTTAATTCAAACCAAAATATGAAAATCTTGATCTTTTAAACATTCTTTAATGCCCTTGAAATATTCAAGCTCTTAACTCAAAAGCATTAACATTTGAGTTACTATTACCATTCCTTGAACAAAATTTGGCAACCATCTATACCTACCTATCAAAGATAAGTAATATGTCAACATCTAACATCCCTGTCAAACTAACGTGGGTCATGTTACTGTATACAACTTGAAAACACTATAACAAACCGCATTCATGTCAAGTATTTATATTTTCGTTTGATTGGTCCACATAGACTTTATGGCTATAAGGTAACATAGTGTGACATATAACTAAAAGTGACATCATGTGCACACAAAAAAAAAAAAATTAATAGGAACAAGTTTATTGGTTCATGTAGTTCAACATTTCAAAATCACCTCTAGAACACTCTCTGCTACTTCATTTTGTTTTTAAAAAAGGGACATTTGAGGATCAAAATTAGGGTCTAATACTTGACGACTCGCCATGTAACATGAGATAGATACAGCTTTTAGGTGTACATAAAGCTTACTTAATTATACATGAAGCAACTCGGTGTGTGTAAAGCTTTTGGAGAAGCCATACCCTTTTTTGAAAACAAGCACCACATCTTGGTCTTGTTTGCCATAAAACAATCATAGGATGTTCATAGTAGAGGTGGCCAAACTGGTGTTTTTTTTAACTGGTTCCGTTTCCAAACGGTTCCGATTCCAGTTTCGGTTAACAAAGTCAATAACCGATTCTAATTCCGGCTTTTGGCCGATTCGGGTACGGGTTTTTGCCGGTTCCGGTTCGGGATTTGGCCGGGTAATGGTGGAACCTGTTCCGATTCCGGTTATGATTTCTCTGAGAATCCGAAACCGCTTATACGTGTCAGTTCGGGTATGACCGGTTCCAGTTGTCGGTGCCGGAACCGGTTTTTTTTGCCACCTCTAGTTCATAGATTTAGAAACAACACTGCTTGCTTTCATCCTGTTATTTTAATCTAAACTGTTACTTGATTATAAAAAAAATAAAAAGAAAAGAAAAGAAAAAAGAAAAGAAAGAAGAAGAAAAACTAGTGTCAAATACTCGATCAA
Organism: Mikania micrantha; assembly: GCA_009363875.1. Classification (NCBI taxonomy): domain Eukaryota; kingdom Viridiplantae; phylum Streptophyta; class Magnoliopsida; order Asterales; family Asteraceae; genus Mikania; species Mikania micrantha. Next base: position 62,657,865 of record CM018686.1, on the reverse strand, counting down.
TATTAAGAGAGAAAATGGCATGTTTTTGGTGAACTTGACGACTATCATACTGGTACAGTTAAGAAGCAATTATATGAAACCAAGACATAAATTCATCAGGACCAGGGTGAGTCCACAGGCTGTTGTGGGGATGCTAATATAAATAAATGATATAGCAGCTAAGTAGAAAATCAAAATTTAAAAATCTGTTGAAAATAGATCAATTTAATCACCTCCAGTAGTTGGTGAAACACATAACATGGTTCCAAACTAACACAATTTAAGAAACCAACTGTTGAATTCGGTTGGAAATAACTAGAATGCTCAAAGAACTATTACCTGTTGATTTACATATTCAGATCTGTTGATGCCATTCAACTCAGCAACACCTGGTTGCAGTCGGTCTTAAAAAGCCAGGGCCTAAATTAACAATTTTAAAAGAAAAGGAAAGAGGAAAAGAAAAAGAAAAAAAAAAAACAGAGAAAAAAAGGTAACTGAGTAATGTAAATCTTATTGCAAAATAATATTTTGCAAAAAAAATTATGCTTCACTTTCAAACCACTCAGAACTTCAAAACATTTCAAGAGCCTGGCATTGAACTAATGTTCAGCTCCATACCTTTATACAAAATCAGACAAGAAAATATCTGCCAAACGGATCTGATTAACCGCCAAAAGAAACCATCCAGCAACCTGCATGTGTTAAATTATGATGTGGCCAAAGTAAACCTAGTATGCTTATCCAAATGAAGCATGCATAACTAGTTTAAATCACATAACCAACAATTTTATCATAATGGATATAACAATGTTATCTAAAAAAATCATAGAAAACAGCAAGCAACTAACAAAATATGCTAACGATAATCCTTAAAACATTTTAAGGTATAACTACCTAATGACAAAGGTAGTAATAGATTAGGACATACATTAAGTCGATTAAGTCGCTAAAAACATTGCACTGCAGACTCCAGTTAGGGGTGCAGAAAAGTTCCTCAAACATAATAACCAATTATAATCAGCAGAAAGTGCGAATCTTGCATAATCCCATTGAACCTGCAAAAGAAACAAACAATACATTTATTCTACAAAGCCCAAAAGTTTTCAGATACTATTCTGACTTCTGATTGCTAAACAGAGATCCCATGAATCCTCCATCCAGCTGATGTCATCCAATTGGTACACAGCTCCCGTCATACTTCTTCAGTAAAAACCGCAGCTGTTTCATGATCCCTGTCATCATTTCTATAAACTCCAGACTCAAATTGATCACTTCCATCATCAACCATGATGTCCTTCGGAGTATTCGAATTATAATCAGCATCACCCGATAAAGCCTCATGATCGACATTTTTATCTTTATCACTACCTAAATCCTCATAGCTGAATCGATTACGTTCTGCTGATTTTGATCTTGACCTTGACCGGCTTTTATGTTTTGATTTATGTTCATCAGAGCGTCCAGAAGCTTTTCTACTTCCTTTGCGATGTTTGACCTCGGGAGATGCCGATCTAGACTCCCTTTTACTATGATACTTTGACTTCTCCTTATCCTTCCTGCTTCTATCAGTTTTACCGCTTGATCGGTGTTTATCATCAGGACTCCTACTCCTGGACCGTCTCCTATGCTTTGATTTACCTCCATCCAAACTTTTATGATGTTTTTCATCTGCTGATACTGACCTGGACCGCCTACGCTCCCTATGTTTCGTGTCACTCGCTTTGTCACCAGACCCATGTTTATCTTCTAATGACTTAGACCTTGACCTTCGTTCATGGCGTTTTGATTTTTCGTCCCTACTATGATCTCTTTTATCCTTGGAACGATGTTTAACATCCAAGGAAAATGACCTGGACCGTCTTCTGTGTTTTTCCCTACTTCGATCATCACGATGACCAACCGGAGATCTAGAAGTGGCCCGAGAAGATTTCTTAGACCTATGGACCGGGCTTTCATGACGATGTTTTGGAGATTCTGACTCATCACGATAGGATTTTCTAGCAATAGGACTCACACTCCGGCTTCTGTTTCTCCAAGAATGCCGGTCATTTGATCGGTCATAATCACGCCTTCTATATCTGTCACTACCACCCCTAAAATCTCTAAAAGATCGCCTTTCATATTCATGACTGGAGTAATGGCGAGATCGTACAGGTGACCTGGATCTATAATCCCTCACACGATGATGGCGTGGTGAAAAAGAACGGGACCTACGCCTTCTTTGATAGCTTATGGGAGATTTCGACTTAGATCTTGACCTTGCACGAACCGGTGAAGGTGACCTATCAACATTCATAATCCATCAGTTGTTAAGGAAGAAAATGGTAATATACAAAAGAGCTGATTACACTGACGGTCCCTGTGGTTTGCATAAACTAACAGGTTTGGGTACCAAGGGTTTAAAGTAACAAATTTTGGTTTTATTCTTTCAAATTTGTAACAAGTTTAGGTATTAAGGCTAACCTTCATTAACATTTTTATTAAATTACTTCGAATATTCAAAAATTCGAACAATATTTTGATCATTTCAACTTAATTTAACGATAATTTAAGCCTTAATACCAAACTTGATACAAAAAGGAATGAATAAAACAGAAACATGTTACTTTAAACCCTTAGCACCCAAACTTGTTATTTTGCGCAAATCACAGGGACCATATGTGTAATTAACTGTATAAAAAAGTTGCATACATATACCTACCTGATATTTTTAACTGGTTCCTCATCATTTCCAATAATCCCTTCAGCTTTTAGTTTCATACTTATTTCTGCAGCTCTAGAAGCAGCCAATTCTGTTGCAGTCTTCATAGTTGCGGCTCGATTAGCTGCCAGCTGTGCATTCATAGTTTGCTGCATTATAAGAGCCTGTTGAAATTGCATTTGTTGCATTGCAACAGCCTGCTGCATCACCATTGGCAAAGAAGAACCAACAGCAGGTTTTTGAGGTAATGTTTTTGCCATTTCAACATTTAATGGACGACCTAAAACTTCCATGTTATTTAATGCAAGTGCAGAAGTTGCTTCTTCAGGTTTTGAATATTCTATGTAAGCAAAATGCTTTGACTCCGTAATACTACAGTCAACAACTGTGCCACAAAAACCAAAAATCTGTTTTAGCTGATCCACAGTAAGCACTGGGCTGAGGTTACTAACTTGTAGCGTTTTCTTTAGGGAATCAGCTTGTGCTTCCTTATCTACAGATCCTGACACACACACAAAAACAAATATAAAGCAAGGCTGAAGTAACTGCAAAAAAGAAAATATATATATATATATATATATATATATATATATATATATATATATGTTGCTTCTAAGTTCCAACAATAATTTTCAGTGCCGAGGTGAATCAAAGCGACATTGAACCGCCAAATTTCTATAGCACCCGCCATGTTTTCTGTGGGTTGAGAAGTCATTCACTGTGTGTTAAAGTTAAGCATGTATGATATATGCTGCTTAATCTAGAAAAACAAAGTTTAATTGACTTAAGTCAAAAAATCTGGTGATGAAAAACAACTTGCCATGATAATTCAATACTTGCACTAACAACAATAATGTATTAGAGACTTGTATGCATGTAATGTTTTGTGAAGTGGTTACCATTGTCATTTGAAAAATAAAAAAAGATTAAAACTAAAGTAACAAGAAGAGAAGAATGAAATTGCTATCTATAAATTAACATAGTAAATTAGCAACACAAGAAGAATATAAAAAATAGGTCAGTACATGATTTTATGTAGATATACAGCATTTGAATAATGTGTGATGCTGACGTAAATAGCGTTTGTTTCTGTTAGTCTATTACAGTGGATGTTAAATAAAAAAAACAAATGCATGCAACAAATTAGTGAACAAAAGAATGTGAAAGACAAAATAAAGAAACATATAAAGTAGTCAATATAATGCAATATGTTTACTGCTCTAAAGTATAAAACCATAATGGGTCCTAAAAATAAAACCAGAAAGAACATAAGCCAGTAGTCAACAAATGAACACGCAAATTAAAGTAAAAACCTCTTTAGTTCTCCAAGAAAGTGGGACAGCACAAGATGACACCTGACACCATGACAAGTTAGTGAGTTAAAACTAAGCCTCTAAAACAAACATAATTCCACATACAATACTACACCATTGCAATGTCTCTAAATGTCATTCAATATGAGAAAAAAAAAAAAAAGAGGCAAAATAGAGAAAGCTAGAGTACTAATAAAAAAGTTTGTAATTTAATCATTTAAAAGACGAATATGCTCCTTGTTTCATGGCATATGGAAGTCACAAAATCCATTGGATGGTAGCCATTAACATCTGATAGGATCAAAAACATAATAAGAGAACCAAAGTCACAATCAGACCAAGAGAAAGAAGGTAAACAAGAGCCTACAGGATGAAAGCTAAAGATTAACAGGTAGACAAATAGTTCAAAACCATGTTTGTAATCTTCAGTTTTCACCTAAAATAAACAACTTTCTTGAAAAAATACCTAAGACTAACAGTACAGTTAATAAAGGCACTTCTTAGTATTTCAACAAGACAAAGGGTACCAGAAAATGGATGTCACAAAAATGTTCAGTGGCTCTACAGTAATACAACTTTTATTTGTTCTTATAGGCTTGTCATATACTATTATTACAGCATCAAGTTCAACTACTTCATTCTAGTACATAAAATCCAGTGTATTTTTTAGTGCTGTTAAGCTTCAGAAGTACCAACATTTAATAAGAACATCAGGAGCGGTATTGTAATGTAACACTTCATAAAGTTCAATTCATAGTTATTAAAAGCGGCCGCTTTCCCCGCCTAGGCGCCGATCGAAAGCCAGGCGCCGATATTACGCTTCTGTCAATTAGGAAAGGTGGGCGCCGTTTGGAAAAATTGATTTTTTTTTTGATGTTTGCTGGTAATATTTGTTGCTCTTATAATCAAATAAGAAACATCAGACTAATCTTTAGTCTAGAAGATAAAGAAGAAATTATTGTGCCACGTATTGGTTTGTTACCACGTGGATGAATGTGAAAGCTAATAAAGAAGTTAAAGAAGAAATTGCACACCACTATCATCACCGTCATGACTAATCTTTAGAAAGAAAAAAAATAAAATAAATAAATAAATACACGGTCAATGTCAGTGATTCACCATTTAAATTATTGTGCCACGTATTGGTTTGTCACCATTTAAATACACGTCATTCACATTTGGGAGAAGTGAATAGCTAGGCAATCTGTGTTTACATGAAAAATTTTTAAAAGATTTTGACTCTTCGGTGCAACTTCTCTCTTATGTCCCTTGCATCATAACTCATCATGTTACGAGAAATTTCTACGAATTTTAAAGCTTTTATATTTTTTAAAGGTTAATTAGATTTTAATAAAATCTATAATGTATTGATTGATAATAATCTACGCTTAAATGGTGTTTGTCTTTTCCTAAAATGTTAGACAGAATCAAGAAATAAATTATTTTAATTTTTATAATTGAATATTATATTTTTTATTTTATTATTTATTTTAGAATTTTTTTGGAAAGGGCGCTTTTTTTTCTCAGGCCCCCGCTTTTTTGGCGCTTAACGCCTAGGCCCTAGGCCGTGACCAATCGCCTTGAGGGCGCTTTGCGCATTTGATAACTATGTTCAATTTAGAGTCATGTAACCTCTGGAAAACATCAGTAAGATAAACACGACTACATAACCAACAAAATTGGAAATCAAACAAAGTTACAAAACCTTTTCTTAACTTTATTTTTCTTAAAAAACAATTGAACATTATTATTAAATTCCTCAAACTAAAGCCAAGGAATTACATACCAGAATCATCTTTAGAAGAGTGAGCTTGTGCACTAGAAGCATGTGCTTGGAGTGCTTGAGCAGCAACAATGGCCTGTGCAGCTGCCATTGCAGCAGCAGATGGTGCCATTGGTGCTTGACTAAGAGTTCCCATGGTGCTTGTGGAAGCCAAAGCAGTCATCAGCAGACTGTGTGGCGGATGGCTAAACTTACAATCAACTTTTGCACATCGACCATTCAAATACTCTCTGCAAACTTCCCCAAGAGATGCTCCGATCCCAGGCAAGACTACCCCACCTGAAGAACTAGGAACAATACCAGGAATTATACCTAGCAGTCCAGGAAACGCTCCCGAAACAGAACCAGAGTAATTTGGCATGTTTGGCATAGTCTGGTTAACCATATTCGGGAAATTCAACTGTGGTGCAAATCCCAAAAGCCCTCCTGTAGTTGTGCCTGAGAACACCACCAAAAAAAAGTCAGCTAAAATCCAAAAACAAACTCAGCTATTCATCTATACGCATCAAATTCACAAACCTGCACTGAAGAAAACTGGAAATGGGCTGCCCATGATCGGCTTCCCATCACACTGAACATCCAGCATGTAATTACCTCTCTTCGGAACCACATAAGTAACCGTGTAGGTCCCATCACCCATATCCTTAACAATGCCTTCCTGTTCAGACCCCCCAACACCCACTCCAGGTGAAACCTTCACCTTAACCTGAGCTCCACCATTTGGTACTTTCCTACCATCTGCATCCTTTGTAACAACCACAAATGAAGACGGTGCACACGCAGTCCCACCCGCAACACCGGTCCCAGCAGCCGTGCACTTGGATGGTTCCACCGGCCCAATAGGCTTGTTACTCAAATCCTCTTCTTCATCACCATCACTGTCTGACAAAGCAGGAGCCTGTCGGTTATTTTCAACGTCTTTGAATGTAGCCTCAAAAGCCGCCTTTGCTGCAGCATCTTTCTCAGCTTCACTCTTTAGTTTAGCCTCTTCTGCTTGCTTCATCCATATTGGCTTCACCACCGCCAAGTTACGGTCAGCCATATATACCCCAACCCACAAACCCTACAACCTTACAATCCCTTAATCAGTAAATAGTTTCTATAAATCAATCAATCAATAACATTTAACAGCAATTGATAGCAAATTAATCAATAAATTCGATGCTTCCAAGTTAAATTACAGCCAAGTAATCTGAAATCAATTTGAACGATTCAAAACCCTAACCCTAAAATAAAGCGCAAACATGTGTAATACAGTAAAATCAAAAATAAAGTTTAAGCTAACCATAATAAACACACACACATATACATGCACGGAGATGATGACGGAGAAGAAGATACATACGGTGGCCGGCGACAGAGGGCGGCGGAATCGTCTTTACGGATAGTTTTAGAAAACCCGTTCGGTGTTGAGATGTTTTTGGGGGTATCGGAGTCGTCGAAAGACCTTTCTTATTGGTGAATTTTTAACTTCGCCCTATGTACTTTCTTGTACTTGTCTTTTTTAGTCCTCCACAAGTTTTTAAAAATCTTTTAAAAAAATTACACTTTTGGTCCTTTATGTTTACACAAAATTTCGGAGATAATCTTTTATGTTTCAAACTGGCAAAATCAGTACTCTAAGTTTTCAAATGTTGCAAACTTGGTCATTTATCCATTAACTCCGTTAGGTACTAACAAATAGGGACATAAATGCCATAAAAAATCATAAAAGTAATTGAGTAATTTCATTTTGGTCCTTTATGTTTACATATATTTTCAAATATGGTATTTTATTCTGTTAATACTTAACGGAGTTAGTGGAGAAAGGACCGATTTTGCAACATTTGAAAACTTAAAGGACTGATTTTGACATTTTGAAACATAAAAAACTCTCTCTGAAATTTTTTGTAAACATAAAGGACCAAAAGTGCAATTTACTCAATCTTTTATTTGCGTGTCTCGTTAAATATACGTCATCAAGACATCAACTACTCGAATAAACAGTGCCTGCTCAAGCTTTTTGGTGGTCTAAAGCAAAGTGAAAATTTGAAATTTTTTTACAATATATAAAATATCTCGTCTTTTATCCGAAATTATGATACAAAATATATGGATAATCATAAAGGAAAAAAGTTACAAAAAACTTAATCACAAAAAAAAATATGTAGATTACTTACAAATATTAAAACAACAATAAGTTTTACGTCAATCAGAATTTGTTATAACAAAAAAAAACAAAAAATGAGGTCATTGATCTTGGTGGCTCTAAGCTATGGTTTTTAACCCTATAGAGTCGGCTCTTGTAACATCTGTGCCGGAATCGTTACCGGAACAGTAAACTGTACAGTAACTCAGGTACAAACTAGGAGAATACATAGAAGCTATTAACATTCGATGATGAACATAAACTATTACATGATATTTCAGAAATTTTGATTTAAACCTTATGGTTTAAACAGTCAGAAACACATCAGACAATCATGATCAGATGCAAACATGTTTGATTTTATATTATTAAGTTTAAACGTATGTGAGTATAAACAGAACAAAACAATAACAGTTGTTGTTACGGAATGTAAACCGACGAACTATTCGTAAAGGTGACGATCTGTACGAATAGATCTGATAGTTAACGATCTGAAACGATGACTGAAAAGTAGAAAACAAAAATCAGAAAGTAAAACGTACGATCGTGTTCGTACAGTTAGCGCTCTGTACGAAGACGCGCGTAAGTGACGTTTTCTGACGAAACGAACAAAAATAAATTTAAGGAAATGTAATATTTCCTGTTTTACAATTTTGAAACTCATCAAAATTAAATTAAAACAAAACTATTTTAAATTAAGGGTGTAAAGAAAAATATATATATATATATATATACGCGAACGATTAAGGAACCGCGTAAAAATAATAAATTACGTTAAATCATTTAAGAATAATAATATTTAATATATTTCTAAAAATAATTGCCACCAAATACTTAAAAATAAATCCTTTTATTTAATTATGTAATTATGCGCGCGTTACGTTCCGGAAACGTAACGAAAACGCGAACCGAACAAGAAAAACGAACCCGAACCCACACGGGGTATAAATACCCTTAATGAGTTCATTTAACTCATTCTTTCACCTCCTTCTTCCACCAAAACCCTAATTCCCGGTTTGGTATCTCACCCCCATTAACAACCTTCAACCAAGCATATCTCCCTCATTTCTCATCCGATTTGAGTGATTCTTTCGTCCACGCGTAGCCCTCGACATCCTCTACACGAAAGTACAACAGATCTAAGCCAAAACTCACTGAAAATCCACGTAAATGGCTGTGAAAGCTTCGAAAAATTAGGGTTTTCGCAACCCTTTTTGTTGAACCAAACCTTAACCGGCTTATTGACTTTCCCCACTTAAACCTTACATCATGAAAACTAGCCCTAGCTCTCACTAACACCGAAAACTTCCATGGGCTTTGGCAGCAGAGGGGTTGGGGCCATCTGGTCGAGCTGAACAGCAACAGCAAGCCGAATGGCTGCTTCGGCCGAATGAGAGGCTGGCCTGGCCGTAGGGCCATGGGCCGCATGAGCAGCCGACTGAATCCACTCATTCGAACTAGCCTTCATTCGGCAGCCACCTCCATTCACCAAAGTCTGAGCCGAAGGTAGACCTCATTCGTGAAACCTCATACGGCCACACCTCATTCGCCATCCTCAGCCACCAGCCACTCGCCAGCCACCACCATGCGACCATCATCCGACCTTTATGTGTCCTTTGGCTTGCGGTTCACATATGACTCAAGGAACCAGACGGCGAGGGCATCTACCATGGAGCCAGGACCCTCTTTTACTTGGCCCACATCTGATTGGCCCAGTAGGGATGCAGCCCAATAGTTGGCCCAACTTGTTTCAGGGCCCAACAACTACTGCATTAGCCCACTGTTGGCCCACAGTTCCTTGAACTAGGACATTATGAATGTTACGGCCCAAGATGGTATAACCGGCCCAACAGGCCCAACAATAAAATCCTTTAGGCCCAGTAGCACCCTACTTGGGTTAACTCCACAATTGGCCCATAACATATTTACTTTAATCCAAGCAAATCAAGTGTGGTTGTTGGCCCATGTTCTACATCAAGGCCCAACATCCTTATACATTAGGCCCACACTCAACTTCAGCCCATAAGAACCAGGCCCAGGTTGGCCCAAGACCTATTTTACTTCAGGCCTTGATGAAATCCATGGGGCCCAGCAAATTTAGCCCGAGGCCCACAGAAATTGAACCCAAGGCCCACTTTTAAGGCACTTGTCCTAACTTTGGGGCCACTTTGCAAATAACTTGGGCAATAGCCTATTTTTGGCCCAATTATGGTTCCTACAGCCCATTATAACTTTAGGCCCAACAATTCTTGCCTGGGCCCACCTCGGGTCCCACGAGACCCTCGTGGCTCAATAGAGGCCCACAAGGACACTTGATTTCTAGGCCTTGTAACACTTGGTCGGGCCCTTGCATTCCAACAGCCCAAATCATTGGCCCACACCTTTTAAATAGGCCTAACAACTCTCAATTGTTCAAGACTATCCCAAGACCCACCGGATTTGGTCAAAGTCTACTACTTTGGGCCATGGTGGCCTAAATTCTTTGTTGAAGCCCAAGTCTTGATTAATGTGGCCAAATACATAGTACATTAGTAGGCTCATTTAGTTTTGGTCTATGACCCATGAAAAATTGGTTCATGAAATCATTCGGCCCATATGGTTCTAATTGAAACAAACACTTGAAATATTTGGGAATAACACCACATCGTAACATGCATGGGAAAGGATTAATGAATTTAACAGCATCAAGGACATCATGAATGAGGCAAAACTAAACACACAATTTAATATACTATGATATCAAGAACCATAACAAAAGATTTGGGACCGAATGATGACCGAGACTTACGTGTGCTAGCCAAATCTAGGGCTAACACCTACCCACACACGCTTAAACATACACAACTCATACTTACAAATTTAAACAACGTGAAATCAATACAGGATTGTGAAAGTAACATCAAGAACAATAACGAGCGCGTGCATTCCTACTTAAACATAGTCAACCATTTCAAACACCAGGTGAGTTCAATTGTCCCTTTTCAAACCTTTTGTTTTACTTCGGGACTGAGAAGCATGTCAAACGATTATTGAAATGTTTATTATATGCTTTTACACATATTTACAAAGCTTATACTAATGCTTGAAATGGAAATGCTTGGGTGGAAACCAAAGACTAAGGCTATAGTGTAAATAGCAAATGCTATTTACTTTATACTTATTTACATTATGTAAACACTTTGTGATCAAACTGGAAACTAGTATACTTGAGAAGCTATAAACTTGATACTTACACTTTAAACGAGATGTTTAGACTAAATAATGAGGCATACAACATAGATTTGACGCCTAGACCTTATGCTAAACGCTTATGATATAAACATGATACTTAAACTTGGAGCTAAATACTTAAGTTATAAGCTATGTGCTTAAACTATACGATTGAGGTTTAATTTATACAACTATTTCAGAAAGTTCATGTTCTACACTTTTAGTAAAGTATTAAATTACTTTACACTTACAATGATTTGTTTAAACTTAACTTGAAACATATATGCTTAGAAATACTTATATACGTGAGATGCTTGAAATACTTGGATGCTTAATACGCTTGAAATACTTGAGAACATGTGAATACTTGTTACATTTGAGATACTTGAAAACACGTGAATACTTGTCATACTTAGAATACTTGACACACGTGAATGCTTGATACATTCGGGATACTTGAATGCATGATATACTTGGGATACATGAACACTTGGAATGCTTGATACATTTGTATGCTTGAACACTTGAATGCTTGAAAACATGAGATGCTTAAACAAAAGACTGATTGACCGCCGCGTGTTGACCTGTGTGTCAACCCCTACTAGTCATCAGTGAAACTATGTGAATGCTTTAGACTTGTATGCATAAACTTTTGGACATTGTAAGACAGACTGTTGGCCGCCGCGTGTTGACCTGTGTGTCAACCCCTACTAGTCATCAGTGTTCTTCTTTGTCAGAGTCATGTAAGACAGACTGATTGGCCGCCGCGTGTTGACCTGTGTGTCAACCCCTACTAGTCATTCAGTGCTCTTCTTGATTCATCCATGGTTATGGCAAGTGACTAGACTGGTTGAGTTCTTCTAGTTGACTTTGTGTTAACTTGAAGGTTTCTCTATTAAAACATGTCACGAGTCATAAATAGGATCATTATGGATGGATGCTGAACTCCTTAGGGTATTCAGCTGTCCATAATGGTGCCTATTAAACTTGATACTTATTCGTTGTGGAATCAATAGTGTGGAGTGAAACGCTTAACTATCATTAATAACAATATGTTAAGCAGCCCGGTATGTGGTGGGACGGTGGCTGGGGCTTGTCCCCTACATATGCCCTATATATAAGCATACTTGGTTGGATAGCATAGGTGGTTGTTAGTGAGGTTAAGGTTGTCATTTCGGGGGAAACAAAGTAAACATTGGTAGGGAAACAAAGTAAACATTGACAGGGAAACAAACGTTAAGAATCATATGTCATGAGATCAGAATAGTGGGATGAAATGCTTAATTATCATTAATAACAATATGTTAAGAAGCCCGGTATGTGGTGGGACGGTGGCTGGGGCTTGTCCCCTACATATGCCCTATATATAAGCATACTTGGTTGAATAGCATAGGTGGTTGTTAGTGAGGTTAAGGTTGTCATTCAGGGAATCAAGGTAAACAATTACAGGGTAATCTAATTCAAAGAATCAAACATTTTGGGAATCAAACAGGTAGGATGAGACGCTTAATTATTATCAGGAACAATATATCATGTGGTTCGGTATGTGGTGGGACAGTGGCTGGGGCTTGTCCCCTACATATGCCCTATATATAAGCATACTGAATCAGATGGTATAGGTGGTTAATGGTGAGGTTAAGGTTGTCATTCAAAGGATTTTACAAACTGTTTTTACACAAAAACTACATGAACTCACCAACCATAGTGTTGACTTTGTTTTATTACATGTTTTCTCAGGTGACGCACAGGATTAAGCTAAGAATCAGGATTGCATACTAGGATGACCAGACATAGATCCTAGTTGACTTTTGAAGAAGCACATCTTTTGAGATTAATACGAATCTCTTTTGATATCTTGTACAGATACAAGATAGATATATTTGATTCACTTTGGATAGGTTTACTTAGTTAAATTACTAAACATTGACTTCGTAATTTAACTTTGTAATCATACTTTATATTTTATTGTGCTTAATTATTCTTAACATTGATGCTATGTAAACAATCTGATCAACCCGATTATCACACCCGATATCGCGCCTCGGGAACCTTCCGCCCGACGGGGACTCCGATCCAACCCCGCCGGCCCGGGGTGTGACAGCTCTGTCAATAAATTGTCAAGATTGTTCATATAGTTTACTACTATTTCACCCTTATTATTTAGATTTCATTAATTACTCATATGGTACGAAACATTTAAACATTTGTAATAACATATGGTTCTTAGGTCACCAAATTACCCTTAGATGACCAAACCACATCACCTAAAGACTGTATGTGGTACAAATGTATAAAGTTTGAGACTATATAGGTAATTTATGAAACCTATGAACCAAAAATAATAATAGCAACCCACGTTGAGAGTCTCGGCAATTTACTATTAACTACTAAAATACGTTGTTTGTTTGTGTGTGGTGATAGTGCCATTTACATTGTTTGCACAACAAGAAGAAAAGTATGAATTTTGAAGGTCATGTTAAAATTTTGAAATGTAGATAAAAAAACACATGTAACATTATTGACAAAACTAAATTTATTCAAACTATATAAACAGTACATATTTACAAATTTAAAGTTTAAGTTCATCATATTCTACTATATATTAAACGTAATTTATTTAAAATAAAAATGCATCAAATAAAAATATTATTGTATGTGTTAAAGTTTAGGAGGGAATGTTGGCCTTTTTTGACATTTTGTGAGTATATTTAATGTTATGGCCAATATATTATACTTATATTTATGACAGAGTGCATTTTATAACCATTGAGCATCTGAACCACTGAACCATCGAACAATGGTAGAGTAGCGGTCTGAACCGGTGGTCGTCGATGTTTTGACTGAACCAATGGTCGTCGAGCGGCGGTGTGGTCGTCGTCAAAACCATCAAGCATCGGTTTCGAGCGGCGATTAACATAACTTGTTTTTTCTACAATTATGGCTTGGTGTATACTTTAAGAACACCAAAAACATTCTCCTCTTGCTCTTTTAGCATCCTATCCTTACTAAAAACTTTCTTAATTCCGTTACCATTAACAGAACTGTTACTACTAGTCTTCACAGATAGAGCAGGTAATAAGGGAAGTTAATCAAATTTTTGTGAGTTTGATCTAAAATTTTAAGCCTCATGCAAAGTTTTAGGCTTAAACATCTAACTGGACCTTTAATTTCCTCCGTAATTCCCTTTAAAAATAAGCTAATAGCATAATTTTTAGGAACATTGAGCTTATTAAGAAGAGAATCAAATTTCTTACAAAAATCATCCAATTCATCTAAATCACATGTTTGGGATAGTGAAGCTAATTCCTCCAATGGATATTCATAGACTGTTTGAAAAACGATTTATGATGGCTTTTACATAATCAACCCATTGTAATCCCCCAATTGTAGCATTTCTGGATTTTATGAAGGTCTGATGCCATTGAAGTGCAATATCTTATAAATGAATCACTGTGTATCTCAACTTCATATTTTCCGGAGTTTCATCCACGCTAAAGAACTGCTCACATTTGTCTAGCCATCCATCCAAATCCTTTCCATTAAACTTGGGAAATCAATCTTCCCTAATCGGGTCATTCGAGACTGATTTACAGTTTGACCGATTATTTGAGGCGGCATATCATGTCTTCCATTGTTCACAAATTGACCAATAATGGCCAGTATTTCATAGCGTAAATTGACGATCGATTGATTAGTTTCAACCGATGATTGCATCAACTTCATATTAGAATGACGCAGATAAACGCATGATCATGATCTTTCAATAACTTGTCAATCTCATGATTACAAGTATTGTTTGCCATTGGAAGATAAAAAAAGATTGTTATCGCTATCACCGGAAGTGAGTTGCTGGAGGAGCGTTAACTCTAATACCAATTGATGCAATTGAAAACTTAAGAGAGAATTTTGAGAGGAAAATATAATCAATATTGTTATCGCATATGGATTATTTTGTACAATCAGTTAATAACAGTCACCATTTAATAATGATCACAATTTCCGTTAACAGACGTTACACTATTTACACATTTAGTCCCTCTTATTACAACAATTACAATTCTAACTTAAACAAAACATACGATGCCCAAATTGATGGATAATTGATAGTGAATTTAAGTTGTGACACATAATAATAAATCGTGTAGTTTCTCTATATTTATACTAGGGCATCTAAAAGAAAATCTAGAATATTTCACTCAATTAATCAATATTTACAATTACTTCCATCAAGTAATTGTTGGGGACTAGGTATGTCACATTAGTAAACTTAATCAAATAATTCGTAAGACTACACTAACGAATTATTTCCAGTATGGCTTCGGTGAACGATTTGTATAAATCCTATGGACTAGGGGTGTGCACAGTCGGTTCAGTTTTTGGTAAAAACCGAAACTGACAATCGGCTTTAGTTATTACGAACCATTTGGTTTTCGTTTTTTTTGTCGGTTTCGGTTCGGTTTTCAGTTACTTTTCGCTTTTTTTTTTGTTTTGTTCTCTCATACACCCAATATTGAACACCAACTAATTAATATAAAACTAAATAATTATCATCATATTCTTACATTTAAAAAAAATTCAAAAGTAAATAATTAAATATGCAATAATTCTAGTCTTTACATTTTAAAATGGTAGATTTCATCTAATCTAAATCTTTATCATCTTCAACGATATACTTTTTGTGTGTTTTTAACCAGTTAAATAAGTATGAAAATAACATATATATATATATGTATATATTAATTTTTAAAAAAGATTAAAAACCGAAACCGGTTCAGTTCGGTTTTTCGAATGTTAAAAACCGAAACCAAACCGAAAAATTAGGTTTCGGTTTTTTCCGGTTATTCATTCGGCTAGGTTTTTTAGGTTCGGTTTTTTTCGGTTCCGGTTCGGTTTTTTTTTGTTTTTTGCTCTCCCATACTATGGACTATTGATAGAACCTTTCAGCGGGTCAGACTCCAAGAGAAAAGATAAAGAAGAGATAGAAATTCTTAACAATTTTTGTAGTAAGAAAGATTTGTCAAAGACTTGCACTTTCTCTAGCTTTCAATTATGCTTCATTAATTTCATTTGATCATGCTGCAGTTGAATTCATGATTTTATGTATACATGACACCATTAATCCACAAACAAAAAAGTGCATGCTTGGTCCGTATTGTTGCATCAGTGTATCCCAAAAGGAATACTCATCAGAAAATATCACCCACAAGACACACACATGATCAAAACCAGTGTTGTAAAAATCGCTAGTCGCTAGTCGGTCGGCGGGGTAGGGACTAGAGATTAATCGGGATTAATCGGATTGGGATTTTATATGTAATTTTCAAAATTATATGCATATATACAATTTTTTATATATAATTTTTCAAATACCTAAAAATTTTAACCAATTAATTCATGATTTATAGGATAATAAACACCTCTTTCAAATTTTTTCCTTTTAAAAAACCATAAAGAATAAAAAAGCCCATAAAAAATAAACCCAATACCCTTTCTTTTAAAAAATTAAGCCCATAAATGATTAAAAAACCAATATGTTTTCTTCCCACATTCTCTTTCTCGGCACTTCGGCAGATAGGGCATGCAGTTTCTTCTTCTTCTCCGTATCCAAGTCGTTGCTGCTTCTTCTCCTCCATCTCAACAGATTCCGATATCCACGACATCCTGGACATCCTGTCTCACCTAATTTCAGTCGGATTTCAGCCGGAATCCCAGGTGAGTCATTCTATTTACGTTCTTGTTGGTTAGATCGAAGGGTTCTTGCTGGAATCGCCGGAATTTGGCCGATATGTGGTCGATTATGACCAGCTAAGTCGCCGGAATTGTCTGAATCGTCGGAATCTTTTGATTTTAAGCTGCACCGATTAGTCCGATTTTGACCGACTAGAGGCCGATTTTGACCGATTAGGTCCGATTTTGACCGACTTTGACCGCCTAGCGATTAATTGGCCGATTCGACGAAATTTAGTCGGTAGACCTCCGACTACCGATTAATCACCGATTAATCGCCGGTGAATCGCGATTTTTACAACACTGATCAAAACAAACTTTTTCACGTAACAAACACATACACATGATCGACTCCCAAATAGCAGACCAGCGGTGACAGACCTAGAATTTTTTTTTTTAACAGAGGTGAATATTTTCACCATTCTAAGTGGACGGCACATATAGGGTTTAAGGGTTTATGTCTGAGATAGGCTGTGAAAACCTGATCTTGTAAAATATTCAAATATGAACCAACTATTTGAGAATAAAAAACAACTGTTTATAATCACATTATTTAAGAGTAGAAAAATAACTTTAATATTTTTAAAAAAATTTCATGTTATAACTTTTAAATCATGTGACTATAAATAGTTTTTATTCTCAATTATCCATGGTTCTCAATTAATCATCGCTATATGTATGTATGTATGTATGTATGTATGATACCCATGTGAGTATCAATACATATAACACATATATTCATCAGCGTGCAAACATATCATTATGAATTACCAAACCGCTTCTTGAAAACTGCAAGCAGTTGTGCCTTTGGAGGTATTATTCTCGGAGGTAATACTTTCTTCACAACCTCAACTTTAACGAAGTTACCAGCCCATTCCATTATTTTTGGAAACTTGTCTTTGGTGACAAACTTTATTTCAGTACCTTCTTCTAGCATTCCAAGCCAATAGGCTATGAAATTGGCAGCAACATCGATCAAATTAATGTCGTCACCTCCGAAGAACTTGGTACCTTTGGCCGCGAGTTCATCCTCTAGTATTTGCAGTTGCTCAAAAGCTTCTGCGATAGCCTGCTCCGCTCCATTGCTACCAAAAACCTTGAATAATGCAGGAATACACTGAAAAAAACCATATAACACAATTTAGTTCTGGGCACATTGGTTTTTCCCAATATTTGCTCAACAGGTTCGGCCCTGTTACTCGACAGGACAGATCTCTATGTTTATAAATATAGGGGACGGTTATTGTATAAAGGAGAAATTATCATGCAAAAATGATTATCACTTTTGTAATAATTTCACACAGAAATGGAATTATCACCATATAATTAACAAATGTTAATAAAATCTTACATGTGTTTACTTAAACCAAATTTGAAAATCAAATCTTACACATGTTAAAAAAAGACTATAACAATATGATATTCAAATTAAAGATAGTAAAATCCTTTATTTTATGGTGTAATTTTTTAAATAATAAAACATCTAAAAATTATTTGATTTCTAAAGGATAAAGGGTATATAATGAAAGAAAAGAGAATGTAAAAGTCCCATAATACCTTTACAAATTCAAAATAAATAGAAAAACAATGAAAAAAAAGGAAAGAAGACACGAATCTTACTATGCTAATAAAAGAAAATAAATTTTTGCCACTTGTCATAATATTAGAACACTAATGTCAAATGTCAATTTCCTATTAAATTCATTTAATTCTCTTAATTAAATAATTATATTCTCTTTATAATTAAATAATTATAATACTACTAACTAATAATATTATTTATTTTTTTATTTCAAAAACATTTAAGAAAATGTTATAAGATATGAAATTTTTTAATATTACTTTTTTTTGAAATAAGAAAAAATTTATTTCTAGAATATCAAAGTTAATAAGAAACAATTTTTCTATAAAAATGATTTTTTTGTATAAAAAATAAAATAAACTATAACCCAGAGTTTTAAACAATAAGATATTTATAATCCAATGTCATTTTTTAATTTATTTAACAAAACAAAGTAAAAAAGTGATAGACAAATTACGCTTTTTGTCCTTATGCTTAACGTTATTTTTAATTCAGTCGTTTAAATTTTAATAATTACATAAATTATATTATACATTATTTATTTATAAAAGTTAGCCTTTGATATAACACATGATGAAGTTTATTAACAATTGTTTAAATATATAATTGTTAAAAATCAAAATATTACACATCGTTTGTATAGTTATTAAAGTTTTAATTATTGTTTTATTAGTTAAAGTATTCATTAATATGTAAATTAATCATTTTATCTTAAAATATCTTTTTACAATTTTTAAATTTTTATTACTAATTATTTAATATTTATATCAAATTCGTGTAATACACAGGATAATATTCTAGTCATATATATATATATATATATATATATATATATATATATATATATATAAGGTGTGGTTCCTTTATTAACCCATGTTTATTGCGTTCACCGAATAAATACATCTTATTACTTTAAAGCTCACATTAAATTATATCTAAAGGTTTAGATTTTTTCTTATTTTTTATTAATGTAACTGAGTCCTGCATTAATTAAAAAAACTTACACTTTTAGATTTACTTTAATGTATGCCCCAAAGTAATAAGATGTATTTATCCACTTAACGCAATAAGAAATGGCTAATTTTGACATTTTTTTGAAAACCGGATCCGTCGAACTGGGAACCGGTGGGTGAACCGGTCTGGTTAGGGGTTCTTGGCCGTTTTGGGTGAACCGGCCGATTGAACCGGCGAACCGGTGGTCGGACCGGTGGTTGAACCGGTTTTTTAATTTTTTTAATATATATATATATTGAATGTTTATAAAATAATCTTGTTCTTAAATCCAGTTCGACCGGTCGGACCTCTGACCAGTAAGGACCGGTTCTGAAAACATTGATTTTTTATCAATACCCTATATATATATATATAGAGAGAGAGAGAGGATCAAATGTTAACCAATGTTTATTGCGTTAACCGGATAATTACATTTTATTAATTTGGGACCCACATTAAAGTAAATTTAAAGGTGTAGGTTTTTTTTAATTAATGTAGGGCCCACTTACATTAATAAAAAATAAGAAAAAATTACACATTTAGATTTACTTTAATGTGGGTCCTAAAGTAATAAGATGTAGTTATCGGTTATCAAAATAAGGAAGGGTTAACATTCGAATCATCCCCTATATATAGAATCTTCTATCAATTCAGCCCCTGTGGTTTAGACAACTAACGTTTTTGGCCCTTTAAACTTAACTATTATAACGGCTTTGACCCAAAATTTAACTATAGTTGGGGGTCAAAAACGTTAGTTGTCTAAACCATAGGGGCTAAATTGACAGAAAAATTTATTTTAGGTCGAAATAATTAAAACAATTAAACTACATAGACTAAACCGTAATTTACTCTAAAAAAATACAAAAAAGTAAATGTTATTGATAACCGATGTACTGACAGAAAATCTATTATCTATTATACTTAATAAATCAAAATAATTAGGGACACTTGTCACAAATCTAGAACATCCTCACACAATTTTTCCCGCTTCTATCTCCTAATAAATACACAACTTTATTAAATACTAATTATATAATTATATTTTTTTTACCTTTTTCAATTAAAAAAAGTTCTTGATATTCAAAAAATATATTACATAATAGTATTAAATACTAGTTATATTATATATTCATTTTATAATAAAAAATAATTTCTTAATATAATAAAAATGTTTTAATATTAAAAAACACACTTTTAAAATATCAAATTATTATAAAATATGAAAAATTTCCAATAATTTATAACTCATAACATCTTTTTATAATTTATAAGTCATTATTATTAACTATTTATTTTTTTATTTATCAACTTGTGTAATAATATATAACATCCTATTCTTTTCTAAAAAATGATATTTTTTAAAAACAACTTTTTTAAAATTAAATGCTTAAAAACCAAACTTTGAAAAAGGAATTTTTTTAAAATACAATATCTTTATTTTATAATCTATGTAATGTTGATCATATTTTAAATCAAAAAATCCTTTACTATTTTTAAATTTATATTATTGAATACTTATTAATTTTTATTCAATCCGTGTAACACACGGGATACTAACCTAGTATATATATACATAAATAAATAAAAAAAAAAAAAAGCTTATCCGGCACCTTATCCGGCACAGACATAATCAAGCTATAAAAATAAAAAATGAAAAAAGAAATAAAAAAAATTAAACTATTTAACAGCTTAATCATATTAGACCAAAGTGACAGTGCCATTTGACATAGTGAAAATAACATGAATCTTCCGTAAATATGCTCAAATGAAATCAAATCATCCATCAAAAATTGCACTAACAAAGAAGAAAAACAAGTAAAATTAAAGAGGATTACCGTTGAATCTATGAATTTCGCCCAAAATCTAACAACAGACTTTTCGTAAGGATCGTGAGGCAAAATCGGAAACCCCTTCCAGACATGATCGATGTATTCAACGATAACAAGAGATTCGGAGATCGGATTTCCGTTGTGAAGCAGCACCGGTACTTCCTTACGAACAGGATTGAAATTGAGAAGATCGGAGCTTTTGTTCTTCAGATCTTCTTCCACGATTTGGTACTCGATTCCCTTCAGATTCAAAGCAATTTCTACTCTGCAAACGAATGGACTTCCTGCAACGGCGTATAACTTCACCTCATCCTCCATGTTTCAACGATCTAAATGCAAACGCCACACCTTCCTGCTTTCAAGTTTGATCGGCTTTTACGCTGAAGAAACTGAAAATATATTGGTTTTAATTAATTTTTTTATAATATAAAAGTCAAAAGTATTGAAAACTCAACGCGGATGCCAGAACGAGTGATCAAATTATACGAGAAAGTTCTACTGATCTGGATGTAACTCAAAAATACAGGCATTTGTGGGTTCAATGCGAAACTTGCCAATAAGGTGGGACCATTAACATGGTTAAAGCTAAACTGTTTGAAGTCCAGACGCAGCATGGTACTCTTTCTACCACTATGTTAATATTGAAAACAAGTTTGAATGAAAGCAAGTGAAAGGAGGAGTTTGAGGTTTATCTCAAGTTTGATTATGATGTAAGGGGGCCGAATGTTTAATCATTCCGCGGGGTTTCTTCGTATCGAATGTGGTACTAGATTCTCACGGAGGTCGAGTATTTGACCTTAATTATAGGCTGCTAAAGTGAGGTATAAACGTGAGAAAAAATATCGTTCAAAAAATATACAAAAGTTTAAAAAAAGATTTTTAATTATATTTATTTAAATAGAAAGAAAGTCAACAACCAGTTCCGGTTTTTGACCGGTTTTGGATCGGGTTTTGGCCGATACCGGTTCGCGTTTGGCCGGGTAAAGTTGGAATCGGTTCCGCTTTTTCGGTTCCGGTTCCGATATGTCTGAGAATCTGGAACCGCATGTACTCACTGGTTCAGGTACAACTAGTTCCGATTTTGGTTCAAGTTGTCAGTTCCGGTTTCAGGTTTTTTGCTCACCTCTACCTAAGATGGGTATGATTGTAAAGTTATATATTTTCTTTTCCTTCCTCACAATTCGTTTTTTTTTTTTTTGTCAAAGTTGGTTTTAAAAAGAGTAATAAAAGATACTAAAAGAAAATTAAAAAGTAATTTTGTTCTTGGAGTTTTTATACATAAAGATGACGGTGGAAAAATTGCTTATCAAAATGGGTGATTTGAAAAATATTTATTAAAATGAGTGATTTTATTTCTTTCATTATTTTTGAACTAATTTAGTATAAATTTTTTAATTTAATCAACATATTATCATAGTTAGATGATTGAAAAAAAAATATTACCATATGTTGATTGAATTAAAAAAATAGTTAAAACTAAAGAAATAAATGAAAAATACTAATTTTGGTAAATATTTTTCAAATCACCCATTTTAGTAAATAATTTTTCTACTAACACCTATTCGGAAAAAAAAACTTTGTGTTCTTGAGTGGAATGAATATTCCTGACTTTCTTTCCAAAATTTGAATGAGTAGAAGAAAAAAGAAGAAAGACAGTTATAATTATAGTTTCATTTATATATTTAGCACGCCCCATTTGTGGTGCACGCAGCGGAAGGTCTGTTAGAAGGATCTCACAAACACTCAAATGATGAACAAACAATCTTTGAATAGCAATAAGAACACAAGAGTAAATTCAAGCTCAAAGATATATTTCTCTCAAAGTATTACAAGTGTAACCGGACAAGCACACTTAAAGCAAACATACAATGGGAGGTTATATAGCCAAGGCTACAATCGTATACACGTAGGAATACAAGTTGGGTATACTAGACAATTACATAAAGTAAAGCTTATTCTAGTATATTGAGTGTCTTAACAGGCTAAGACACTCACTTACAATCATTACACATATAGACATTGACTATACAAAGACTAGCTAAATACAAAAGGCATTTAATGTTGTTGATCTTTAATGCTTCAGATAATCTTTTGCATTTAATGCAGCTGCGGAGAAGTAAGGTGTTGTATCTGACTTTAGGTATGTTGATCCTTGTTGTTCTCAGACCAGCACGTCGGTTGTCAGTACCTTTTATACTATAAAAGTGCTCAGCTACAGTCTTTGTCAGAGGGTAAACCTCGGAAGTCTTTGTATTTGTCTTTGGTGCAAAAGAGAATATTCGGAAGCTGTTAGTCTTCGGAAGCCTTTGGTTCTTCGGAAGCTTTATGTCTTCATAAGCTTTGAAGCTTTAACTCTTAAGTGTTGGCCTTCCGAAGTGTTTGTCTTGTACAGCCTTTAGCAGGAGTGAGTTACTCTTCGGAAGCAATGTTGCTTCAGAACAGGAACTCCTTCCTTCCGAAGGCTGTTTGTCTTTGTAGACCTTTATACTTAGACAAAATTGAAGTTTGGTGAGCATCAGCCTTTATTAGTCTTTACAAAAAGTAAAAGTGCACTAATTTTAACGTTATTTCAATTATTTTGTGAAAATAACGTTAAAATCATTGGGATGACGATGATCAAC
Source organism: Mikania micrantha (assembly GCA_009363875.1). Taxonomy (NCBI): domain Eukaryota; kingdom Viridiplantae; phylum Streptophyta; class Magnoliopsida; order Asterales; family Asteraceae; genus Mikania; species Mikania micrantha. The sequence goes on along the minus strand of CM018686.1, from coordinate 62,633,999 downwards.
TTCAAACTATAACTTTGAGCCGGGGACTCTTTTGGAGCAGCCTCTCTATCACAATTGGGATAGGGGTAAGGTTTGTATCTATCATTCCCTCCCAGACCCTACTAAAAAGTGGGAATATACTGGGTAAGGTTGTTGTTGTTGTCTTCTATTTATCTATACAACTATATAATACATACTAGATTATTATCCTGTGTATTACACGAGATGAATAAAAAAATATTATTAATTAATAGTTACTAATAAAAATTTAGACTATATAAGATGATTTTTTAATATAAAATATGATTCAATATAATTTCATAGATTAAATAATAAAATAATTATATTATTTTTTAAACATTAATTTTTTCAAAGTTTGTTTTTTTAAATATTTCATTTTGCAAAACTATTTTTAAAAATTCTATATTTCATAATTATTTTTTTTTTAAAAAGTGTGTTTTTAATATTAAAATATTTTTAATGTTTTCAAATGGTCTTATTTTTAATTTTAAAACGTGTTAAAAATATATTTAATATTTAATATTTGATATATTTATAGGAGAGAGGTGGGAAAAAAAACATCAAGGTGTTCTATATATGTGTCAAGTGTTCTTAAAAAACCTTTATTTAAGTAAGAAGTAAGATAAGATAAGATGTATTAGGCAGGAAAAGAAGAGCAAGGTGCTCTAGGGATGCGCCATGTGTCCCTAGAGAACCTTGATTTATTAGAGAAGTAAGATTAGAAGGAAATAAGGGTTTTTTTTACCAAAAATTATTAAAATTAAGAGTTTTACAACTCTTATAACATGAAGTACAACTTACAAAGCTTTAAAAACCCTAAACAAATGTTTTTTTTTTACTTTTTAGTTTGTCACACATTGATATATTTAAGAAATAAAGTATCAAATAATAACTATAAAAGAAACCATTTTATCAAATGAATCACTTTTTTTACATTTATGTCACATTTTTCATACCATATTTGGCCTTTTAAACTGTGAATTTTATCATAATAGTTTTTTAGTTAAATATGAATATTAAATTAAATTAAAAGAGTTGATTTTATGAAAATGTTGTGGTTTATGCTTTTTACGAGCCAAAATTAGCAAATTAAATGTTTTGTTTTCCGCTGCATCGTGCGGGCATCTTACTAGTTCTAAATATATATGTATAATAATAATTTCATTTATCTATTTAAAATACATAACCATAATTTTGCATGTTTTAAAATAACTTTTTTAAAAGTATGATGTTATAATTGGCAATTTGAAAATGAGTTGTCACCATCACATATCAATGGTGATTCCTTTTAAATGTTTAAATTGTAATATTAAGATTTAATTTTCTTAATTATTCAAACTTGAAGTTATGTTGTAATCATTAAAATATTACGAAGTATTAGAAGATAGTGTCTTAATGCCTACCAAACATTCCTTAAGTCGCTATTGTATCATAAAATAGTTAAATAAATTCAAAAAGTTTATTTTTTAATATTGGAATTTTTGTATTTGTCCTTTCAATTTGTTTAAAAGCCCCGTGTTTCATGGTGATAATCTACCTATAAAAATATGCATAATCAAATGATAAAGTGTTAAAAACGAAAGGGAAACAATATGAACAATATTGGTAAAAGACAGTAAGACACCAAATAAAAACCAAAAAGGATTAACATCTATACAAAGTTCATTTATGAATAGTGTTTTGTTTATATTGGTCAATTAATTCATGATATGTATATATTTGTAGATGTGGAAAAGAAAACAAATTTTTTTTTATGACTTAATGGCTTTCCTTGATTCTCCTTGAATGTAGTGGGTTGTTGGCTCAGGTTTGAATCCTGGCTATCTCATTCTTTGCATCTTGATTTTCTTACTCTATTTCTTTGTTAATTTTTTCCAAAATGTTATTTTTGGTTTTATTTTTGGATTCCTTCCCATGTTTACACATCTATTTTGCTTTTTTGGAAACGTGGTTCGTCTCGAGCAAGTTTTTTTTACCTGTACTTACCCATGTTTGTGTGTCACACCCCGACTCGCAGCGGAAGACTTAACAGAGTCTTAGTGTCAACAGTAACTAACATAAGCATAAGTTAAGCGAACGATTTAAATAAAACATAGATAATTATATATATAAAAGTCATCGAGAATAAGTTCAACATTTTTATTACAAAACATCTATTTTTAACATTTCCATAACCGGTCCAAATATAATTATCCCATGTACGCTCGCTTTCAAGAACCGGTTTTCCTTTCCCATCATCATGCTACTTACCTAAGAAACATACCAAATTTAAAACAAGTGTCAACCAAACGGGTTGGTGAGTTCACAGGTTTTCATATAAAAACATTTAATCAAGGGAAAAGAACGTAATGTACAAAAACATCGTGATAGAGAACTCATCGTAGACTAGCTAGGTACTACGATACGATAGACACTGTGACACATCGCAATTTCCAGGTCAACAATTACTTTATTTTAATAATAATGTGTATTATTATTTCAAATGTGGCACTAGAATAATTAATATTTAGTGTGATACGTGGCACAACAGACCAAACGCACCGATAATCCGAAGAATTATCGCACAACACTTGCACGTGTCTTAAATAACGAACGTTGGTGAACGGATTAAACCACAGTACACTTTCACTTCACTTAAGTCCTAGAAAACCTAGAATTAGTTAGAAAAATGCTTATGTGTCGAGAAACGATGACCGTAGTCGAGAAATTCAAGAAAATCGATTCGAAACAATGAAATTGAGCTTATTGGGCTCAACTGGGACTCATCGCGGTACGCGATGGGCACCTAAATGGGCCTTAGCGGTACGCGATACAGATGCGAGCGGTCAGTATACTAAAAACAAGACTAAATTCAATCTATTTAACCTAAGCTAAAGACACCAAATCTAATCCTAGACCTATACTTAACCTAAACACTTAGTAATAATCGGAAAACCTAAACTAGACCACTCCTAAGGCAAGTGTACCTGTCGGTGGCAGAATAGCTGATGGAAGTCCGGATATCGAACCAATGGACACTAGTATAACAAACTAGACCTAGACTGTGAACTAATTAAGGTAAAAGAGGGGGGTTTGGTGCAACTGATAACCTAATCTGACTAATCTGACTGAAACACTCTAAACTAACAACTACACTAAAACAACAAACTAAAACTGATAATGAAACAGGAATCTAACTGCAGTGAGGAAAACTGGTGTATCTAGGCTGGGAATCAAAAGTATGACAGATGCTGATCTGGACTGACTTATGAAGGATGAAGACTAGGATCTTAAGGAACAGACTAAGGAATACCTAATGGGACCCAGATCAGATACCAGGCAACTCCAATGGGAATCCTAAGGCTGTAATGTATGCACTAGTCTATCGGGTCACCTTCCGGTTTTCCCGATATGCAATTGCACTCTAACGGGTGAATCACCTCCCGGATTTCTCCACCCGTTTGTATCCTAAGACACTAGAGAGCCATAAAGTTGACAACTTTGACATGGATTGACACTAACACTAAGTAGATATAAGACAACGCCCTCCCGGGTCGTTTAACTCAAAAATCCCAAGTGTAAGAGACCAACCATCTAACCTATCACCTCCCGGATTTCTAGGTTAGGTCACACATGCAAATAACAATACTTAATGAAGTATAATCCTATGGAATGTGATCAACAACCCATAAACTAACCTAAAACACAAAGTAGTAGGCCTAACATGCATCTATGTGTGGAAAGACCTTCCTAAACACATGTGGATCAAACATTCACCAAATATAATCATTAAACATATGTAAAAACCATCAAAGATTCAAGCTTTACTGCTGATAACAAAGCATACATCATCCATAAGCATAAATCAAGTACAAAATCATCAAAGATCACAACTTTATCATCCCAAACCTAGATACAACCATAGATCTAGCCACAAATCATACTAACAGTAGCTAAACAAGTCTGAAATATGTCTAAATACATCAAAGATCAAAGCTTTAAACTAAGAACATGCAAAGATAAGGAAAATACTCAAGAACAAGGTCCTTCTTCACTTCAACAAGCCCTAATCAAGCTCTTCCTTCCATGGTTAAGCTCCAGCAGCCTCCTAGCTTGATTAGGGTTCCAAAGTCGCAGAAAAAGGTTCTCAAAACGGCTGGAATGCGATCCATTTATAGAGGGATTGAAATTAGGGTTTTGGGCTTGAAATCCATCTGGGGCGCATCGCCCAGCGGGGATGCGTGATCCTAGGCGATGCGCGCGGAAGAAGGGGAATCTGGCGTCTGATGATGCCAGGCGCATCGCCTGGCGCCAAGTGTCCACGATAGGCGTACCGCCTAGGGCTAAATTCCTTGATTTCTTCGCTTGATCATTTTCTCTTGATTTCGACGCCCGTTTGCCTTCATTTCTGCTCCTCCGGGACACATTCTTGCACAAAAACACTAAAATGTAAAAAGGAACTAAAATCGACTCGAAATATATACAAAACTAACGAAAACATACTCGAATATATACGAAAACGGATGTGTTAAACTAACACATCAAAAATACCCACACTTAAGCCTTTTTCGTCCTCGAAAAAGCTAACAAAATGGAATCATAGATCAGGGCTTGGTTTTTATTATGCAATGATTTAACAATCTTAAATCCTTGTGTATTGACCACGATTGTTGGTATAATGGTCCAATCTAAACCCAAACACCAATTTCAAGTTCCCTAATCATTATTTATTTATGTTCAATTTTAATCATTCATCTTATGGATCCCATCCCCTGGTCAAAACGAGTTATCTTAATCCTAAACAACAGCTTTCAAGGCACAAGATTAAATCAAAAGACTTAAACCCACCTCTATATGCAAACTACCTAGATAAAGTTAAAATTTTAACCTAATGATGGACATGGATGAAGGTGTGAGCATTTTGCCTTTTTATTCTCTCATTTTTTTTTTCTTTTTACCTCACTTGAGCATATTACAGCACTGTTTCACTCGGTTATGAGCCGGGGTATGACAACTGCTTTTTAGCTCTTATTCTCTATTTCTTTTATTTGCACAGGCTCAGCTCACTTAGTGGATTGTGGAATTTCTTTTATTTAGCGGGCGCCATAAGTCTCGGATTTATTTTCATAAAAAGAGAACATATGTGCCAGGTTTAAATTTTAAGAAATCTAGGTTGTCAGTTTACAGAGGTTCCTTTATTCACTATTATTTAGTTTCAAATTTCACGAATTTTCCAAGTCTTAAACCCACAAGAATCCTGAATTTAAGTTTATTCTATCAATCCTAAGGTTCTTTCTATCGGCTGGGCCTACCAACAAATCCCAAATCAATACACAAGTTAGCCTCTAAAAACCTAAGCCCTAATCATAGTCCATCATCTTCCATTTATAAAATGCAAGCCAGAACAAGGACATTTTTCAAGACTCTAGCTATATACATCCTAAAAATCTAAACTTAATCAGAAAATGCAAAATAAATTAATAAACAAACAAATATTTACAGAAAGATAAAAAATAAGGTAAAAAGTGGAAAAGACTTAGCTGATCATGCAACATCAGCACGAGTGAGTCTGATCCAAAAAGAAGTCAATCAACAGCCGGTCGTTTGCAAATGAAGTAGTCTAAGTAGTCACCACCCGAATGTAATTGAGTACGAATGGTTAAAACCAGACTGCAAATTAAGATCTCTAACAAACCAACTAGATTAACTGAAAAAGAAAAAGACTCAATTACTGACTTGATTGAATATTTACAATGACTCAATTGGAAAGAAAAATGTTTTTGTAAAGTTTTTGATTTTTTTTTAATTTTTTTGTGTTTTTACATAAAATAATTACAATTTCATTATTTACTTACAAGTTATAATTTATTTACAAAAAAATTTCAAAAATTTTAATCTAAATTACAAAATTTTATACACATTTGACTTGATATATACAATGACTTGTTTTTACAAAATTTTAAAAACTAAAAGGCGCCAGCCTGACATACCCACACTTAGAACAACACATTGTCCTCAATGTGGATTCAGAACTGGCGAACAAAAATAAAAATAAAAATAAATGTACAAAAGGTTAGCACGAACTCCCTGAACATATGTAGACGTGTCATAAATGGAGTCGCGAACCTCTAAATATACAACAATACTCATATACAATTGTTAATACAACAAATGAATTGTAATTTATACACACAACACGATATACAATCATTAAACACAACTACAAAATTACAGAATTAAACAATTATACAACCAACACATTACACAACCAACACATTACACATATTTTACAATAACATACACACAACCAATGTACAACATTTATATACAACCACAAAATAAATAAATAAGAAACAGACATACCAAAATGGATGACATATATAATGTTCTGTCCAAATACATACAACTGAAAAGAAAATACATCAACTAAACTAAATACAAACGATCACTCGTCATCCTCATCGTCATCGTCCTCCTCATCCTCGTCCTCGTCCTCATCCTCCGGATCGATGTCGGATCCGGGCTCGTGGTCGGATCGAAGGTGAGGATCAGGCATCCGAGGGGGAACAGGGGCGCCGACAGTAACTACGATGCTCCTGACTATGTCCTCTATCGTATCGATCCTCCGGTGTAGGTACCAGACAGTAAGTCTAGGAGGTGCAGGCTGTCGTGCCCCCTGATCCTGATGTGGCCTCTCCCTCCAATGCAGGATGCGGTGCGTAGATGGCGGAGGCACCGGAGGAACAGGGGCAAGAGGATCAGCCAATATGGGCGCCCATTGGGTGGCACGTCCCACGTGACCATCCCCGACGTCTGCATATCATGTAAAGCATATGGGACCGTCTCGGGGCCAAGTGTAAGATGCTCGATAGGGTACCAGTCGAGTACCCCAAGACGGTCAGCAAGGCGATAGATGTAGGGGCCCATATCTAAGCGTGCAGTGTGGCCCCCCCGACGCGGCCTCGAAAAAGATGTAAGCAAGATAGTGGCGAGGTTTGCCGGGCGGCGACCATGGAGGCAGTAGAGGCAGAACACATCAAAATAGCTTACCTTGTCCTTGCCAGAATGGCGCGGAATCAAGGTACTAGTGAGGATCCGATGAATGTAACGCAGTAAAGGATCCCGGATCTGTGTCGCCAGCCGCCGGTCAGTGTGCGGGGGGATCGCAGTCATGCTCCAAAAGGCGGTCATCTCATCCTCAGTGACAATTCCGAGCCGAGCTGCCCGAGATACGCCGAGGAGGAGGTCCTCAAATGCTCCGGCGGTCACCTCCTCCCTGGAGTATATCCCCATAGCTACCGCAAAATCGGCAACACTCATGCGGTGTGCCGTTCGACCGAGGGCGAACGACACTGCTCCAGGGGCGGTGACGGACCGAGCATCATACCGAAAAGTGGAGTGGAACTCCACCGTGAGCTCCGCGTACTGTGGCCAGCGGCATCTAAGCAGATATACCCACGGTGGAGTCAACATAGAGTCAAACTCCTCCAATCGCCCGAGGCGCTCTATCACAGCTCGATCAAAACCCCTGTGCTGGATAATATCTAACCCTGCAAGTGCTATCACGCGTGCATGCTCCATCGTCCCCCTCTCGAACTGCAGGAATGTATGCTCTGGTAGGGATCGCAGCTGTGGAAGGAGTGGGCGAGCGTGTGGAGGTGGCACGTCCAAGGGCGCTGAATAACTGAACTGACGTGGTGGCTGCGGCTGCCTCTGCGCCTGTGCTGTAGTCGCTCGACGGGCCCGCTTGGGCCTGCTCCCTGAGCTCGATGCATCAGCCGTCTCTGTGATAATATACAACAAACATATACAAAAATAATTACAAAGTAACTACAATCCTAAATCCTAAGTTTTTATTAAATTTATTTTACAAATGTTTATTTATTTACAAAGTTTTTTGTTTTTGTTATTTATTGTACAAAATTGGTTTATTAAATTAATTATTTGTGATATACATAAATACAAAGTGTTATTAATTATTTTATACAAATTTTATTTTAATACACAATTATTTTAATTAATTTACAAAAATTATACATACATATTTCACATACATTTTGTTTTTATTTATTTCATACAAGTATACATTTTACAAATTTTATTTATGCTAAAAAAATTATACATATATGTCATACATATTTATTAGATTATTGAACATACAAAATTATTAATTTGATACAAGTAATAGTACAAATATACAAATTTATTTATTAAGTTACAACATGATACATACATATAATTTATTTATTTTTAAAATACATACTACATTTCATATTTTACAAAACAATTATTTTTATTTTTGAACAATATTATTTATTTATAATATACAATTTATTTTATTTATATACTTAAGGCATTTATTATTTAAAATTACAATGTATTATGTTTACAACATTTATATTTTTAACATACAACATATACATTTATTTTAATTTACATTTACATTAGTTTAAAGATACATAAGTTTACATACATACATTATCATAACATATACATATACTTATTGTACAAAACAAATACATATACAATTACATTTATTTTAAATGTACAATGATAATACACTAGTATTACATACAAATAATTTACATTTATTTTTATTATTACTATTCAAGAAACTTATCCTTATAATTTTACAAAAATTATTTTATCTTACAACATATTTATACATATACAATTATGTTAAATTATTTTTAGTGTACAAATCTTGTATTTATTTTACAAAAATTATTTTTATTTTTATTATTATTAATTTTATTTTCTGTTTTTATTTTCTGAAACTATTATTTTTATTATTTCTGAATTTTATTCAATTTTATTTATTTTTTATTCAATTTTATTTATTTTATTTGTTCACTGAAAATAAAAAAAAAGTAAAATAAAATAAATAAAATAAAATAAAAAAGAAAAAATTTGAAAAGGGGGGCTTGGCTCCGGCTACTTTTCCGGCCACATTTCCGGCCAACAAATCCGGCCAACACATTCCGGCCAAAACAATCCCCAATCAACACTAACCTAGTTCTAATCTAATCTATTTTGAAAATCGAAAACAAAGAAAAAGGAAAAGGGGGTTTACCGGTTGTGGTGGTGGTACTGTGGTGGTGGTCGTCGAAACAGAAGGCGGCGACGGTTGGCGGTTGCGCGGTGCTCTGTCCGGAGGTGAACGGATGGTCGCGAGTGGTTGCGGCGATGGCTCCGGTGATGGCGGCGCTGAGTGGTGATGAGCGGTGGTCGGTGGTTCGAGATGATGAACAGAGACGGCGGCGACTGAGATGGATGGAGACACGCGGCTGAGATGTGGTGGGTTCGAGAAGGTAGTGGCGGTGGTGGCGGCGCTCTGTCCGGAGATGAACGGTGATGTGCGGCGGAGATGGTGGTGGATGGTTGTTGAACGGCGATGAAGTCGAAATCGGTGGTGGGCGATGGTGATGATGCAAGGATGACGACGGGTTCTGGAAATGATGGAGATTTTGACCGGCTGGAGGAGGTGGCTGCTGGTGGTGTGTGGCGGTGGTCGAAGGAAAATTAGGGTTTAGGCGTGGGAGTGATAGTGGTGATGAGTGGTAGGTGTTATGGTGAACGGTGGGTATTTGGCATTTTGTTCTAATTTTTTTTTTTCGAATTTAAACACCCCTCGCGCATAGCCTAAGACCAATCAATGGTCTAAGGCGTTACGCCTAAGTGTAATTTTTCTGTTTTTCTTTTTTTTTTTATATTTTAAAAACTAAAAGAAATTCTAATAAAAATAAACAATAAATTAAAACTAATTAATTCTTAAAAACTTAGATTAAAGTAAACTAATATTAAACTAAATCTAAACTAAAATTAATTTTTATGAAGCAAGATTAACTAGGCAATTAATTTAATTAAAATTCTAAACAACCTAAATTTAACTAGAACATAAAATTAACTAAATTAATTAACGAAAATAAAATCAAAATCAACATAGATTTAAAAGCAAACAACCCTAAACAAAATTAAAGACTAAAATTAACCTAACAAAATAAAAGAAAAATAGAGTTTAGTGACTAGTGACGTAAAGAGTAATCAGATTTAATGCTTGGTAATGAAATCGGGCGTTCGAAATGGTGATCTCGAACATGCCTGATGACATACCCACACTTGGATCTGACATAATCGATAAGGCCAAACACATCACCAATCACATAGACTCGAACACCAAACAAAAGCTATGTACACTATATACAAGCTGGGCCAAAGCCCGAATCCCTAACCAGCTCGGGATTCGAGGAGAATTACCTCCTCGTCAATAGGAATCGGGCCTCCAATGTAGGGCTTCAAACGATGACCATTGACCTTCCACGTGTGGTCACCCGATTCCAACTCTACCGCACCATGCGGGAACACCTCACGAATCACAAAAGGACCTCTCCAACGCGACTTTAGCTTTCCTGGGAAAAGCCTCAGTCTCGAGTCATAAACCAAGACTCGATCGCCCTTCGCGAACTCCTTCACATTCTTCAATCGCCAATCATGCAGAGCCTTCGTGCGCTCTTTATAACTCCACGACCGAGCGTACGCCTCATCGCGTAGCTCATCCAACTCATGCAACTGGAGGAACTGGTGCTTGGCGGCCTGTGATGTATCCAAATTCACAGCCTTCAAAGCCCAAAAGGCCTTGTGCTCAAGCTCTACCGGTAGATGACACGCCTTACCATAAACCATCCGATAGGGAGTCGTCCCGATCGGATTCTTAAACGTTGTCCTAAAAGCCCATAAGGCGTCATCTAGTTTGTCGGCCCAATCCTTCCTAGTATGGCCGACAGTCCTCTCCAGAATCCTCTTAACTCCCTGATTAGCGTTCTCCACCTGACCGCTGGTCTGCGGATGATATGCGGTCGACAGACGGTGGGTGACCCCGTATTTGGCTAGCACTTTGTCCATCTGGACATTACAGAAGTGCGTGCCACGGTCACTGATCAACGCTCTCGGAGTCCCGAACCTGCAAAACAAGTGCTTCAGAAATCTCACCACTACTCGTGCGTCATTAGTGGGGAGTGCTGTGCCTCCACCCACTTAGAAACATAATCAATAGCAACGAGTATGTACCTGTTCCCTCGAGAAGACGGGAAAGGTCCCATGAAATCGATGCCCCAGACATCGAAAATCTCAACAACCTGAATAGGGTGTTGGGGAATCTCATTCCTGGATGAGATATTTCCTGTCCTCTGACAGGAATCACACTTCCTAACCAACTCATGAGCATCCTTAAAAATGGTGGGCCAATAAAAACCAGAATCAAACACCTTCTTCGCTGTGGAAGAAGGTCTTTGATGCCCACCAGTAAGGCCCTCATGACAGTGCCTAAAGATCTCCAATCCTTCCTCTCTGCTCACACATCTCCTAAAAACCTGATCAGCACACACACGGAAAAGGTAACGCGCATCCCAGATGTAGTGCCTCTTGTCGGCAAAGAACTTCTTGCGCTGCTGGGATGTCAAACCTTTAAGAAGGAAACCGTTGGCCAAATAATTGGCAATGTCTGAAAACCACGGTGATCCCTCATCTAGCCTATCCGTGCAGCAGATCTCATCTATCTCCACACTCATCAGTGTCTCTTGAGGAAACCTATCCCTCATCACTCCCTCGCGAATGAACTCTCTCTCCGGATCCTCAAGTCCCGACAAATGGTCGGCGGCTACATTCTCAGCTCCCTTCTTGTCCTTAATCTCGATGTCAAACTCGGACAGAAGGAGGATCCACCTGATCAGTCTTGGCTTTGCGTCCTTTTTAGCAAAAAGGTAATGCAGAGCTGCATGATCGGTATAGACAACAGTCTTGGAGAGGACGAGATAAGACCTGAACTTATCAAATGCGTAGACTACCGCCAACAACTCCTTCTCAGTAGTCGTATAATTCTCCTGGGCGGCATCTAAGGTCTTACTCGCGTAATAAATGTGGTGGAAATGCTTATCCACCCGCTGCCCAAGGACAGCCCCCACTGCGAAATCACTCGCATCGCACATGAGCTCAAACGGCTGGCTCCAATCGGGGGCTATCAGAATCGGTGCGCTCACCAGCCTCTCCTTCAGATACTCTAAGGCTCTCAGACAATTATCATCAAACACAAACTCCACATCCTTCTCAAGCAAGCGAGTGATAGGTCGGGTGATCTTCGAGAAATCCTTAATGAAACGTCTGTAGAATCCCGCATGACCTAAAAAGCTTCGCACAACTTTAACACTCGTGGGAGGAGGGAGTTTGCTGATCGTCTCAATCTTAGCTTTGTCAACCTGGATGCCGTCACGGGATATCTTATGACCAAGAACAATCCCCTCGGTGACCATAAAGTGGCATTTCTCCCAGTTAAGCATAAGATTCGTCTCAACACATCTCCTAAGCATCTTCTCCAGGTTAACCAAACACTGATCGAAAGAACTTTCAAACACAGAAAAATCATCCATAAACACCTCCATGGAAGTCTCGATCATGTCCTGGAAGATGGCTACCATACATATCTGAAAAGTGGCTGGAGCGTTACATAACCCAAAAGGCATACGGCGGTATGCAAAAGTACCGTATGGGCATGTAAATGTGGTTTTCTCCTGATCCTCTGGTGCAATCGGGATCTGGAAATAACCAGAGAAACCGTCAAGGAAACAGTAAAACTGCTGTCCCGACAAACGCTCCAGCATCTGATCGATAAACGGAAGTGGGAAGTGGTCCTTCCGGGTGGCGTCATTCAACTTCCTATAATCTATGCACACCCTCCATCCAGTGACTGTACGGGTGGGAACAATCTCCTTCTTCTCGTTCACCACAACAGTCATACCTCCCTTCTTAGGGACCACATGTACCGGGCTCACCCAGGAAGAATCAGAAATGGGGTAGATGAGCCCAGCATCTAACAACCGAAGGACCTCCTTCTTCACCACCTCACCCATGTTAGGATTAAGCCTTCGCTGTGGCTGAACCACTGGCTTGAAATCCTCCTCAAGCAGTATGCGATGCGTACAGAAAGAAGGGTGAATACCCTTAATGTCCATCAGCTTCCATGCTATCACTTGCTTGTGCTCCTTCAGCACATCAATAAGTCTACTCTTCTCTGCATCTGTCAGAGCTGCTGAAATAATGACAGGCAGATCAGAGTCCCCGTCAAGGAATGCGCACTCAAGGTGAGGTGGCAACTCCTTTAGCTCTAATGACGGGGGAGCCTCAACAGATGGCTTGTCATCCGGCTCAGAACTCTCAACCTCAAACACAGTGGGATAAACAGGAGGCTCCACTACTAAACTGCTAGGAATGTAATCAAGATAAGCCTCAATAGCAGCAGCCTGGACCTCAACTCCCACACCCTCAACTCTCTCATCACTGTCACCCAAGTCCTGATCTACCAACATATCAACTCCACTAATGTAGTCCAGGCAACGATCCATAGTAGAGAAAAATGCATCTAGAAAATAGACCTGATCGTCCTGACCACTGGAGTTCCTCATGGACTTCACCACATCAAAGGTGACAGTATCATCTCCAACACGCAATGAGATCTTCCCCTCATAAACATCAATCATAGCCTTCGCTATGCGAAGGAAAGGTCGTCCCATGATGAGGGGAACTCGGTCATCAGCCTGCATGTCAAGTATCACAAAATCCACTGGGAAGACAAACTTGTCCACCTTCACCAGGACATTCTCAACAATCCCCCGAGGATACTTGACTGACCGATCAGCCAATGCCAAACTCATGCGTGTAGGTGACGGCTCTCCAAGATCTAGCTGCTTATAAATGGAATATGGCATCAAATTGATGCTAGCACCTAGATCAGCCAATGCATGGTTCACAGAAGAACCGCCAAACAGACAGGGAATAGTGAAAATCCCTGGATCCTCAAGCTTCTCTGGCAGCTTATTCTGAACCAATGCCGAGCACCTAGCTCCTAAAGTCACGGTAGAGAGTGTCTCCAACTTCTTCTTGTTAGACAGGAGGTCTTTCAAGAACTTAGCATATTTAGGCATATGCTGGAGGGCCTCAACAAATGGGAGATTGATCTTAAGCTGCTTAAACATCTCCAAAAAGTGTCCATACTCCTGATCACGCTTCATCTGCAGTGCGCGTGCGGGATATGGAAGCTTAGTCAAATCAATTTCAGGCTCCTCAGTCACTCTCTTACCCTTCTTCTTCTCTTAAGCCTTCTCTTTCCTCAACCTATCAACTGAAGACTCGCTGCTCGGCGCTGTACTTGCTGGGACTAGCCTCACGCAGGAGTCTCCATCTCTATCTCCTCGTCCACCGGCTCATCATCATCAGGTATGACCGGTGGTGGCAGTTCAACATCTCCTCCCCGACCACTTCGTGTGGTCACTGCCTTCACGTGACCCCTAGGGTTAGGGTCAGTGTTCGCCCTAAACGACCCTCCCGGCCTCTCATCAAATCTCTTAGCTAACTCTCCCACCAACCGCTGCAAATCCAGAAAACCAGCCTGCTGGTTCCTCAACAACGCATCATGCTCCTCGATCTTCTGGTCCCGCAGCTTGTCCTTGTCCACGATCTGCTGAAGCATCTTCATCTGCTGCGCCATCATGTCCTCAAGCTTCATGTCTCGATCTCTGCTACTGGAGCTCTCGGGCGTGTCTCTCTCCGTGATCGGGATCTGGCGAGCCGGTGGCTTCTTGTAAGAGCTGCTGCTGTGCTTGCCCCGCCAATTCGAGTGCTGCTGCTGATGTTGTCCCTGATTCTGGCCTCGCCAGTGTGAATTCTGATTCCAACTAGGGTTAGGGTTGAAAGACCTATTCCAACCAGAATTTATGGCCTCAACCTGTGCCTGATCGGTAACCGGGCACTCAGCAGTACTATGTCCACCGCGACAAATCTCGCACCGAGCAGCTGCCATCTTTAGTTCTTTAATGTCCTTCGCCAGTGCCTCTAAGGCGGTGGCAGTGCTCGTGTCGGGTGAAACATGGTGCATCCCTCGAGTCGGGATAGGCAGTGCGATAGTCGGCTTCGCACCCGGCACAGCTCTCCTCACATAGGACGGGTCCTCATACTCCGCTAAGGCGAAGTCCTCAAACATCGCCTCGCACTCTTCCGGCTCCTTCTTGTCCATAATGTGCCCCCCAGCAGCTGTATTAAATCTCCTCTTCGTCTCCATAGTCAGTCCATTGTAGAACTTCTCGACAAGGGCCCAATCGGATAGGCCGTGCTGTGGGCATCTGCTCAGAAGGGAGTTGAATCTCTCCCATGCCAAGTAGTATGGCTCATCATCGTCCATTCTAAAAGAATGGATCTGATCCCGTAATCTGGCAGATTTAGAAGGAGGATAATATTTTTTCAGGAACTTCGTCTGAAGATCAGCCCATGTAGTAATCGAGTCCCTGGGAAGAAGATTCAGCCATGTAGCAGCTCGTCCGGCGAGTGTGAATGGGAACAAACGAAGGTAGACGGCCTCCTCCGAAACTCCATTGATGCGGAACGTGTCGCATATACGCACAAAAAGGGAGAGATGGCCTGGTGCATCCTCTTCGTCCAGGCCATGAAACTGGGTCGAATTCGTGATCGTCGACATCACGTGAGAAGGGATCTGCCAGTTGTTGTTGTTGACACCCGGTCTTGTGATGGCAGACCGGGCACCAACAACCCCATGACTAGCTAGCTCATGAACAGTCCGCCTTGGTGGCAGATGTGGTGGTGGATCCATGTCAAGAGAGGGATCAAGAAAACTTACCTGCTATCGGGCCCGCAGGATCTGCTCTGGTGATGTAAGCTCGAACTCTGGTGCTCCTTGCGATCGGGTGTGGGGCACGCAAATACCGAAACCCTAATAAAACAAGCAAGTAAGACTCACATATTCACAAAGAAAATCCTAATCTAAGGCTCAAATAACAGATAACAAATAAAGGCATTAAGAAGAAAAATAAATACTAAACCTAAAAAGGAAAACTAAGCTACTAGAGGGAAAGAAAAAGGAACTAAGAAAAAGAAGCAACTAAAGGCCACAGTCTAAGTAATTGTTGCTATTGCCTAGTATCCCCGGCAACGGCGCCAAAAACATGATGCGAGCGGTCAGTATACTAAAAACAAGACTAAATTCAATCTATTTAACCTAAGCTAAAGACACCAAATCTAATCCTAGACCTATACTTAACCTAAACACCTAGTAATAATCGGAAAACCTAAACTAGACCGCTCGATAAGGCAAGTGTACCTGTCGGTGGCAGAATAGCTGATGGAAGTCCGGATATCGAACCAATGGACACTAGTATAACAAACTAGACCTAGACTGTGAACTAATTAAGGTAAAAGAGGGGGGTTTGGTGCAACTGATAACCTAATCTGACTAATCTGACTGAAACACTCTAAACTAACAACTACACTAAAACAGCAAACTAAAACTGATAATGAAACAGGAATCTAACTGTAGTGAGGAAAACTGGTGTATCTAGGCTGGGAATCAAAAGTATGACAGATGCTGATCTGGACTGACTTATGAAGGATGAAGACTAGGATCTTAAGGAACAGACTAAGGAATACCTAATGGGACCCAGATCAGATACCAGGCAACTCCAATGGGAATCCTAAGGCTGTAATGTATGCACTAGTCTATCAGGTCACCTTCCGGTTTTCCCGATATGCAATTGCACTCTAACGGGTGAATCACCTCCCGGATTTCTCCACCCGTTTGTATCCTAAGACACTAGAGAGCCATAAAGTTGACAACTTTGACATGGATTGACACTAACACTAAGTAGATATAAGACAACGCCCTCCCGGGTCGTTTAACTCAAAAATCCCAAGTGTAAGAGACCAACCATCTAACCTATCACCTCCCGGATTTCTAGGTTAGGTCACACATGCAAATAACAATACTTAATGAAGTATAATCCTATGGAATGTGATCAACAACCCATAAACTAACCTAAAACACAAAGTAGTAGGCCTAACATGCATCTATGTGTGGAAAGACCTTCCTAAACACATGTGGATCAAA
This sequence comes from Mikania micrantha, assembly GCA_009363875.1. Lineage (NCBI taxonomy): Eukaryota > Viridiplantae > Streptophyta > Magnoliopsida > Asterales > Asteraceae > Mikania > Mikania micrantha. The sequence goes on along the minus strand of CM018686.1, from coordinate 62,617,078 downwards.
CATTCACCAAATATAATCATTAAACATATGTAAAAACCATCAAAGATTCAAGCTTTACTGCTGATAACAAAGCATACATCATCCATAAGCATAAATCAAGTACAAAATCATCAAAGATCACAACTTTATCATCCCAAACCTAGATACAACCATAGATCTAGCCACAAATCATACTAACAGTAGCTAAACAAGTCTGAAATATGTCTAAATACATCAAAGATCAAAGCTTTAAACTAAGAACATGCAAAGATAAGGAAAATACTCAAGAACAAGGTCCTTCTTCACTTCAACAAGCCCTAATCAAGCTCTTCCTTCCATGGTTAAGCTCCAGCAGCCTCCTAGCTTGATTAGGGTTCCAAAGTCGCAGAAAAAGGTTCTCAAAACGGCTGGAATGCGATCCATTTATAGAGGGATTGAAATTAGGGTTTTGGGCTTGAAATCCATCTGGGGCGCATCGCCCAGCGGGGATGCGTGATCCTAGGCGATGCGCGCGGAAGAAGGGGAATCTGGCGTCTGATGATGCCAGGCGCATCGCCTGGCGCCAAGTGTCCACGATAGGCGTACCGCCTAGGGCTAAATTCCTTGATTTCTTCGCTTGATCATTTTCTCTTGATTCCGACGCCCGTTTGCCTTCATTTCCGCTCCTCCGGGACACATTCCTGCACAAAAACAATAAAATGTAAAAAGAAACTAAAATCGACTCGAAATATATACAAAACTAATGAAAAAAGACTCGAATATATACGAAAACGGATGTGTTAAACTAACACATCAGATACACAGGCGGGGGAATTTGAATTCTCCGAAAATCGTCGCGGTACGCGATGACTGATCATTTTCCCTCTTCGCGATACGCGGCGTGTTTCGGGAACCGAATGATTACTTTAATCATCGCGCTACGCGAAGATGCTTTTTGTCAGACGTCGCGGTACGCGACGGCCCTACACACACAAAATCTTTATTTATCCAAGATGAAATCATTTCTGGCATCTCCTACTCTATTTCTCTCGACTGAAACCTCCTGTTCGACCATTTCCACTCTGCTACACCACCATTACTCACTTGAGAGCCATTATCAACACTTGAGAAGCACCATTGAAGCTTTTGAAGACTTGAGGCAAGCTAAGGAGCATCATCCATCAACTTGAACGACTGGGAACTGATGTGGAGGTCATAATAGGGCCTTTTTGAAGCTACACACTCTTGAGGTAGTTCTAGCATCATTTCACGTTTTTAGCACTATTACACACACATGCAAGCCCTTGTGGCCACATGCAAGTCACCAAATAGCACATGCACGAAATTTTAATGGTTTAGATCTGAGATTTGTGTGTTGATTCACTGATTTGAACATTGGATTTGATTTATGTATGTTATTTGATGTAATTTGGGGCTTTTTTGGGCCTAGATGATGACTTTTAGCCACATGCATGTGCGATCTATGTAGTTTTACATGAATACTGATGCTAAAATGTTGTTGTAGTTAATGTTTGTAAGGATTTACAAGGATTAGAAGTGTTGATTGTGGTCAAGAACATGATTTTTGGCATTATTACTAAATATAGTAACTTTAATGTTACAAATTATGTACTTTTGATGAAATGGCGATCATGCATGTGTTTAGATCTATAAGTTATGTTTAAAATGATGCTTAGAAACTAATATGATGGTTATTTGATGTATTAGAATGGTTAGAATCACCAAAAGTATGATTTTTATGAATATTACTAAAAATAGTAACTTTTTGTCATGAATTAGTTAAGAAATGATGATCTTGATGATATTGTATGTTTAACAGGCTTAGTTGAAGATATTATGATGATAATAAGTGATTTTATGACTTGAATGTTATGAAAAATGTGTTTTGTCATAAGTTACTATAAATAGTAACTTTATTTTACGAAATCGATAAATGATAACATGTTTGTTGTAACAAATGTGATTAAATGGTCATTTAGGACTAAAGTATTGATATTTAGAAAAGATTTGTTATTAAACTTGGTTAAACGTACTTACTTTTGCAACTTTCTAAATATAGTAACTTTTACGCGCAAAACATGCTAAACCGGCTAAGTGTAACTATGTGCTATGGGATAACATGCTCACTTAGGATAAATATGCATATTAGAATAATCGGAATATGATTTCTTGCATGACTTGCCTAATTTGGAAACTTTCCTGAAATAGAAACTTACTATGACTTTAGTATCCGCACACATCACACGACACTAAAACACACGTTACACGAGCACTTGATCCAAAACCGTCACCAACGGGTCGTTAGGTCAAACATGGTTAACACGGTCAAACATGGTCAACACGATCCACATAACAACATGGAGTTGTTAAACACTAACACGGTCCTGTGAGGCCCACATGTATGTGAACACAAACTTATAACACCTATGTGATATAGGTAACTGCTAGCCGGTGAGTTACTCCGTTCTTATACGAACGCACATCACTCAAACTCAGGTGAGTTTGCTGCCCCACTTTTACTCTTTACTGTTTTTACTAAACTTATGGGGTGAGAATTGCATTGCAACTGTTTTAAATATATGGCTGGTATGTTGTAAAAACCATTTTCGAGTGTAACTATTATCGCATTAAGCCCTCACTTATCCTTACCATTAGTTGTATAACAAACGAGTCGTAATTACGTAGTACTACTGGGTTTGACTAACCACACTCGGCACCAATGTTGACTGGAGGTCATAACGAGTGTAATTTCGATGTTGATGTCGAGTTCAGCGATGACCCGCGGAGGCAAACGGAAACAGTCGATTTCAGTAAGATGAACTGACACATTCCACGGATCGTAATATCCAACAACTAAACTTAACATACCCAGTATATGTCTGTTTACTTTTCAGTCTGTCTAAACCTGTGAACTCACCAACTTTTTAGTTGACACTTTTCGCATGTATTCTCAGGTAACTGATGGAACCCAAGCTAGGATGCGCACAAGGAAGCACTAAGGAGTCTGGCTTGCATATAGACTCGTGTCCTAGGCTTATGATTGATTGATGTCTTTTAAAACAATTTTATGCATATGCAGTGTCTTAAACAGTTTATCATTTCCATTGTATTACTCTTTTATTTCCGCTGCTTTACTTACTAAACAATTTCTGCTGCGTATTTATGAAACCTGTATCACTTTACAAAATTGTATGTGTGTAACTCATATAGAGTTGTTCTATATGATCATGAGCTGTGATCCTGGCCACGTTACACCCGCGGGGTCTGACAGCGCACGTGGGAATTTGGGGGTGTGACATACACCATGAGCCCATAATCAAAACAAAACCAAGGTGCGAACACCCCTTAACATATATTGCTCCCGTTACTCACGGACCATAACAGCTGGTCGAGGAGTGGGTTGTCAAACCCGATAGAACCAATATATCATGCGGTCCTGTAACATCAGTGCCGGAACCGTACCGGAACAGTGATCTTAAACAGTGACATGAACAGTAAACAGGTACAAACTACAAACATTTCATTTCATTTCATATTCATATCATTGTCATTATCATTTTGTGTTAGCAAACAACAAATTCAGAAACATTTAACAGAAACAAAGTTCAGAAATAGGGTTCTTGAGTCAGATAATTATCTGGCAACATAGAACCATTATGTGATTATTTGTTAGGAATCACTATGTATAAACGTATGTGAGGCTTTACAGAACAAAACACACGGATGTTGTTATGTGAATGCTAAATTGACAGGTTATTCGTATAGGTGACGATCTATACGAAGAAATCTGACAGCTTAACGTTCTAAATGATATCCTATAATTAGAAAACAAGATTGAAAAGTATAGTTATCGCCGTGTTCGTACGAGTGACGATTCGAACGAATACGCGCGACGACCGTACGATTCGATTTGAACAGTTAATTAAATAATTCTGGAAATTTTAAAATAAATAAAAGATATTAGTTAATTTATTAGGAATCACAACTTAAAATAATTTCTTAAATTTTATTTTTATAAATCGTGTCGTTTCGTGACGGAAACCACGAAAAACGACATTTTACGCGAAACCAATCGAGACCAAACATCGGGTATCGGTGATACATTAAATGAGAACATTTAATGCATCACCAACCATCACCAACCCAATTTTTCCCTCTCTCTCGTCACTCTCTTTCTAGCTCTCTCTCTAGAAATTCCAACTTCTCTCTACAATTTCGAGCTCATTCCTTGTTGGATTCAAGCATTCTTGGTGCCAAAACGACCACCATCATTTGTAGATCACGGAAGTACAAGAGATTCAAGCTTTTATCCATCGATTTTGAGGTATATATCAAGTTTACATTCGGTTTTAGTGGGTACCACTAACCCGTTTATATTTTTGTAGTTTTAATCACATTGAACACTTAGAAACACTTAGATAAACCCTTATGAATGACTAGGAAGTTGTAGAAACTGATTTGTAACAGATCGGGATCGAAAAAGGAAGAAGAAAGTGCAGGTTCGCGGACCAAATGCGATCAGGCGACCCTTTTTACAGGTCGCCGAACCTTTCATTGGGAGCCGAACCTGTCACGAACCTGCATACCTGCACCGAACCTGTTAGATACTCTGCAACGAACCTGTCAACCTAGACCAACGAACCCAAGGGCGACGAACCTTAGGACTCATGAACCTGTGATAGACGAACCTTCAATCAACGAACCTTTGATCACGAACCTTTGAGCAACGAACCTTTTCCTTAGACAAACCTTCCAAGTCAGACGAACCCATGTTGCCACGAACCTAGGATGAACGAACCCAGAAGGTTCGCCGAACCCAGAAGGTTCGCCGAACCCAGAAGGTTCGCCGAACCTACACCAAATGGCAAATAGGTTCGCTGCCCAAAATGATTTGAAACACAAAGTGTTAGCTAATCAGGGAAATCCAGTACCTAGGGCTATTGAACTTAGTTGTAAGAACGAGGAAATGATCATACGAGCACTCGAAACTCAGAACGAACTGAGGAACATGCATTAGTGGGGGTTATACCATAAAGTGTTGGTGTAAATCTCAATATTTACATCTAACACTTAGAAATCTCATACGAGTATATATAACTAATTTGAATTGTTCAATTGTGCACTCCAAGCTAAGTTGTAAACTCGGAAGAACATGAACCAAGTTGGGAAACAAAGAACTACCAAAGGACTTGGAATTTACCTAAATTTGGTTAATTCAAGTTCTAACACGTTTAACTTGTATTTTTCATAAAAATATCTTATGATTTAATAAAATAGCATGACTTTAATTTATAGTTCATTATTATAGTTTATAAATGTCATTGGTTTCTTTTAAAGTTAGTTTATTATAATTGATTGGGAAATTGTTGAAAAATAGACAATATTATTGTCTGGTTTTGGACTAAAAACAAAGGAAACTCTGCTCAAATTTTGTGAAAATTTAAAAGTAAATTGCTATAACTAATTATGGGATTGGGTCCAAGAAGGGTAACTAAGTTAGATTAGATCATTGAGACACTTAGTAAATTAGGACACTTAGTTACACACACCGAGACTAAGGCTTAGAGACGACTACTAATACGCGTACTTATAGTATTCAAACTCTTATAAAACAACTCAGGAACCGAAGAAACCTAAGCTACAACAAGAGCGCGCAATTTGTGTTAGAACAGTTACATAACAGCACAGGTGAGTTCATTGCCCCTTTTCTAACAATTTTGTTTTAAAACGCGGAGCTGAGAAGCATGCGTAAACTGTTTATTTAAATTGTTTACTTGAATGTTTTTAAATTTATATGTTTTACATATATAAATGTTATTCTAGACCATGTCTAGGAAGATTTTATGCAGGTTTTACTAAACTTATTTACTTATAAATTAAGTGAATAATCGGGTTAAACTAAACAATTCAAATGAATCAAAACATTTCAAAGGAATCAAACGAAACATTTTGACAAATCAAGTGGGTGAGTTCAACGAATCAAACGAAACATTTTGACAAATCAAGTGGGTGAGTTCAACGAATCAAGCGAAACATTTTGACAAATCAAGTGGGTGAGTTCAACGAATCAAACGAAACATTTTGACGAAACAAGTGTGGGATTCCAACGAATCAAATGAAACAATCTTTGCAAAGTCAATATTCGATGTTCAACAAATCAAGTGTTTGTCGAACAACGAATCAAGTGTACAATTGATCAATGAATCTAGTATTCTATGATCAACGAATCAAGTACATCTTGTAACAGAATCAGACGAATCAATAAATCATTTTCAAGGGAAAATCTGGGAAATATCAAAGATAACATATGCCAAAACGAATCAAGAACGGAACAAAAACCCTACATTTCAAGAAGTCCTAGCTAGACCGTTTGATTTGTAGGTCATATGTTTGATGATATTTACAGAATTCCCTAACTACTAAGTACCTTGATTGACAGACTAGTCTACTCGAGTTTGACCAAGGCCCAATCATTAGGACTTAGATTTTATTAAATGTTTATTTATTTAATTAATTAAGCATTTATAACTGTTTTCTACAATTGTTGTGGTTGATCATATTGTGTGATGAACTTATGGAATCAATATGGATTTCAAAGGATTGTAATTACAGGGACACAGAACAGAAGAATTTTTGGGTTTAATGAGAAGGGTAAAAATGCTTAACTATCATTAACAACAATGTCATATACGGATTAGTATGTGGTGGGACGGTGGCTGGGCGGGCGGTAAGTTCGACCCTACATATGCCCTATATATAAGCATACAGATCCGGATGTTACATGTGGAGTTAATGAGGTTAAGGTCTTTACCGAAAGAGGTTTACAAATCATTTTCAAACTTTGAACTATATGAACTCACCAACCATGTGTTGATTTTGTTTTTGCATGACTTCTCAGGTGACGAACAGGTCAACTAGGAAGCTTATGCTTTTGGACTAGGACTTCAGATAGAAGACTTAGTATTTTTGGACCTGCATATTTTTGGAAACATCATTATACAATTATTTTGTATATCTTGTGCAGTTACAAGATAATTATTTTATGATGTTTATGATAGATTTACATTGTTAAATTATGAACGAATTGGATGTAATTTAACTTTGTAATTATATTTTATTTAGCATTTCTCATTTATATCATGTGCAATGTAAACAATCTGATCACTTCGATTATCACTCACGATATCGCGCCCCGGGACCTTCCGCCCGACGGGGAATCCGATCCAACCCCGCCGGCTCGGGGTGTGACAGGTCCCTCCCCCGAGACTAATGATTATGACTACGGGAGCGAATCCCCTCTGGAGCGAATACACATAGAACACATATACAAATGGCTGCACTTACTCAAGAGCTATCTAAGTCACATATCACTCCAAACCATACATTACAATTTAAATCTTTCTTTTCCCGGTATGTTTCTCCTCCGGTTTATCAAAAACCAAAAACATTATTAAAAAGGAGCCGTGAAACTCACTTTAATGTGTTCCTGCTAGCAACAGAGATTCCCAAATAACCTGACTGTTCTCACTAGCGCCCTAAAACCCAAGGGACACATTAACAGTCTAAATAAAAGTCCATTATGTAAGTTGTTCACCCAACTTAACTAGACTTAAACACATTCCACTAAGGGAACCAGATTTCGCACAAACGACACGTTGGTGACTCGAATTTAGTCTTTTATCATAAATCATAAGTTAATGTTTTCAAAGTCATATTATCTTTAAATAATTAATTTATCTTTGTTAAAAATTCATTTTAACTCCAAACTTAATTATTTTTAACATTTTGTCAAAAATGACAATTTCTCCGTATTTTACTGACAAAACCGACAATGTAACACACAAGCACGTCAACATGCATTATAGACAAAGTGACTTTTAATACTTCAAAATAAGTATTTTATACTTATTTTTATATTAAATTTGCTGATTAAAATCAGCCATAAAATTATGTCAAAATTATGCGTTAAAACTACGTTTTTACGCCATTTTTAGACATAGTTTTCAAATATTTCATTTTATATTTTTCTTACAAAACTTATACATTATAAATTAAAAATTTTTATCATAAAAACTTATAAATTTTCTGATCAAAATCAGATTCATAAAAAGACTCTTTTTATATGTTAAAAATAGTCGAAAACGCGTGTTTTCGGTTAACAACGATCATCTTTTAAATATACTTTTAAATCCATTTGATTTTATACTTAAAATATTTCATAAATTCCTATAATTTAATGATAAAAATCTATTAAAATTTATTTTATAGAAAAACTCTATTTTTATAGTTTTTATCTTATCAAAACATCCACTTTAAAGTAATAAAATTATGGCCAAGTGATTTAATCACTCTTTATTCATTTTATAACAAAAATATTTATATTTTTGTGTATTTTATGACTTTAAAATCAGATTTTATATATTTCATAAAATATCAATAATAATAAATATTATTACTAAAATTCAATAACTATATAAATAGTTATATGCATACCCATGCATGCATATTTATACAACCATCATGCATGTACATCATAGTTATTATACATATACTTATGTGTATATATTATATGTATTTATTCATGAGTATAATACATGCACATTCATACATGACATCAAAACATACATGCATTCATATATAAATATACCATGTACATAAACATACATGCATGTATGACAAAATCATACATCTCCATATATATTCATACATGTATACATGCATGTATTTAGAAATTACATATACACATATTCATGCAAGCAAGATCTCACATTCACCCATATATATATACACATGCATGTAACCATCTCACATGTACATACATATATGTGTGTGTATATACATGAACATACATATACATATATGTTCATGCATGTACTTATATCACATACACATACATATATATATATGCATGTATATGTACATGCATGTGATTAGAATTACCATCCAAAATGAAAAAATTCATCATGTATGTATGTATGTATATTTTTGAAAGACAATAAAACCCAAATATATATATATATATACATTCACGTCACTTTACATACATATGTATATATATTTTTATATCTCACACACACATTCACACACATACACACACGTTTCACACACACACTTACATATTATCATCTTTACGCTAAAACCCACTTGATTTAAACACATTATTTTGGGTGAACAACTTGAATAAAAACCCATAAAAAGTATTTAAGTGTTTACCTTAATTTTTGTCACCAAATGAAGGTTTATTGATCAAAATATTGTCAAAACTTCAAGAACCATCCAAGAACTCAAAGAATTTAAGGTGAAGAAGCTTGAAAAGTAAAAAAAAAATGAAGTGGATATGGAGGAGGGTGGTTGACGGCTTGTAGGGTGGGAAAAGGAAAGGAAAAGGTAGTGTGTGAGATGGGGTATAATGATTGTCTTGGTACTCATGATTTTGGACGATTTAGACAATCCCCATTCACAATCCAACCCAACCCAATCTTTTAATAAAAACTAATTTCTCTCTCTTCTACCTACACAATCCAATCAAACTTAATTTTTCACTCTCATTAGCAACCCAACCTTACTACTTTTTATTAAATAAATATAATTTATGATTTTTAGTTTTTTATTAAAAGTTAGATAAAAAAAATAATTATATTTATTTTTTATATAAAATACTTTTTTTTAAACGAACTCTGTTTTTAACAAAATTTATACCGACATGTTCATATAAAAAAACTGATCAAGGCTGTGTTTTTAGTTTTTTTTTTAAATAATAATTATTTGAAGTTATTTAAAAAAACAAGATTATTACAAAAACAAATTAAGATGACTTAAAAAAGAAAAAAATAATAATAAATGGTCCAATGGGGTGTGGCCGCATGGAGGATTGCAACCAAGATTGAATGCTCGACCAGATCGTTGCATTTTTCCTTTTTTTTTTTTGAACAGTGTCACAACCTCTTGAGATTTCACCAATGGGAATGGTCTTAAAGCTCTTCCATTGATTCTTGTATTGACATGTGTCACACCCCCACCCCTCGTCACCTCGTGTCTGGTCTGACGTCACTGAATCGTTTGCGGAAGCATAGTGGTGATGTCTCTGAGGTGAGGGGTGACTTACTTGAACCAATATCATAGGCACACATATTAACTTAAAGTAAATACATTACCAGGGTGTCGCAATCACAACCACATTACAACTATATTTATTTAATTACAATACTATTATTAAAGTGCAAATAACTCAAAAGTGCATCCTCACCCGCTGGTCACTGTCTTCCTGCAAAAAGATTTAATTTGAAAACGTTAGCACAAAGCTGGTGAGATCGACAGTTCAATTTAAAACAATATGATATGACAAGCACGTTCTCAAAAGTTCAGTTCCGGATAACCATGGGACATGTATCTAGTTCCTTTCGGACGTCTAGTCTGTCTCAAGATATTACCCGTCGGTACATATCTTAGTGCCTCATTATCTTAATGTCTATCACACCATTAAGAAGTTCAGGAAACAGATAACAAACATTCACACAAGGGGAGATGCAATCCTCCCAGCGAATGGGGTGTCAACCAATAGTACTATCAATGTTTTCTGCTCGGCCACACATGGGTTCACTAGATACAGTTCAAATATGAGGACTTTCAGTGTCATGATAGAGTTCAGTCTACAGGCCAAAATCCCATGAAATCCCACAAAAGTCACAACAATCACATGAAATCACACAGATATCAGTGATACATATCATATGTTCATTAAAAGTTCAACAATGTTCCCCGATGTTTATAAAAGATTAAAAATAAAAGGGGTTGTACGAAACTCACCTGGTAGTATAGATGTAGCAGAATATCTCAAAACTGATAATAGAGAAGTGATTCTGCATTTATTTATATTTAATGAGTTATTTATGTTCTAGTTTACTGATTAGATCCTTCTGAACGTTCAATGTCAAAGACACTGCTTAGTAAATCATCAACTCGATATTAATTATACAATTAATTAATTTAAGGTTATATCATGCAATGTATGATAATGTAGGAACCTACATTGCATTAGATTCTTAACACAAAGTTGATGACACTCTAGATTAATCAGAATACTATCAGATTAACCAAATAGTTAATGTTGTTGATTATAATGCTAAAACAGTTTCTAGATGATTTAATGGCTTAGAAATGATTAATTCTTGTTATTGATTACCCAAATATCATGAAATATCACAATGTAGCATCAGAATAGGTGAAATAACCAGATTTAACATACTAATCTGACTGTTATCATAAACATCAGATAATCGTTCCAATGAGTATGTTATTGGTTGTGATTAGTTTATTTCACTTAGATTTAACCTTTGCATTTCAAAGATTAATCAAACTAATCACCTACATTGTCATAATCAAATGGTTTAAACCATTATAATCATGGGTATGATTTCATGAAAATCGGGCATTACAACGGATCAAAACAAGAATTTAACCGTTAGAACTTCGTGTTCTTCGTTTATAATCAATCCTAGCCATCATCTAGGCAATAATCAACAATCCTAACTATCTCATTACGTTCAAAATCAAGATCTAATCAATCAAAATCAAACTAGAAGGTTAAAACGAACCGTTACCTGTTCTGACGAATTTTCGCGGTTAAAACAACGATCAGGACTTGTATATATGTAAGCCCCAAACCCACCAACACATGCCACGTGTTCAAAACGACATCAAAGTTTAGGTCCCAGATTTTTCAAAAACCGACAATGTAATTAACACCATAAACACCTCATTTACACACGACTTTACAAAATAATTGATGTTAGTTAAACATTCAATAACAAAAATTACATTTGAGTTATCACCAAAAACCTTTGTTTAACACCAACAAAGAAAAACCACCAAAACGTGTTTGATCCGAATCCTTGCGAGGCAATCCGATCACGACCCCGTTCAACCCTTCCGTTCACCTGAAACACCATAATTAAGTCACCATTAGTTCATTAGAACTAAGTAAGATCACCATGCCCGACCACACGAGCTTACATGACCCAAAAAGTCAATTTTGGTCAAATTCAGCCCCTGGCGTATTGGTAGGCGTATTTGGGGGCGTATCACAGAAATTTTGAGACCTGGAGCTGAGGTAGGCGTATCATACGCCCCCCCCAGGCGTATGATACGCCGGGGCACACCTGCACAACCATTTTTGCTGTTTTCAACCATCTCGACCCCTTTCGCTCAATTCCGACCATTCCAATACACCCATAAACATTATATAACACCATATAAACATACTAAACACCTTAATTCACCAATTTATAACCACCATAGTTATAATATCAAACGATTTACTAACGGGTCGTTTGCACCCAAAACTCCATTGAAATCTTATTCCACAAGATTTCTCAAGTTAAGTAAACCACACCACTTGTGTTTTACAAACTTGATTACACCCAACAAAGAACATTCACACACCATGTGAATAATTCAATGTCATGATCACGCCACTTGTAAATCAAAACACCAATTTGAGTTGAATTCAATTACAATTCACACACCTTGTGAAATGATCCAAATCCCTCAACACACATACAAATTAACACCAAATCAATCATGAACTAGTATTGATACACCATGTTTGCAATAATCAAGCAACATATATCACCTATTGCTTATCATTGACTAACAACAAGTACTAGTTCATCTATCCACTATAAAGTCAAATCTTCAACAACATTCATACATGTAAACACCTTTACACATAATGAGTAAAAGATTTAGGTGACTTACCTTGTTCCAACGCGCTATCCTCTATAACCAATTCCTTCCCGGGTCGTTTGGTTTCACCCACACCTTCACTATCAATTCCTATTATCACAACTAATAGGTTTAATATAAAGTTTGACCACAATTAGTCAACATACACCCCTTTCACCCCAATGTCAACATTTTCAATCTAATTTGTTTCCAATTGACCCTTAACCATATCAATTCACCATTGTTGGTGTTATAACCCACATAATTCACATCACCATTGGTTTTAAACCAAATTTTAAGTTAAATACCCTACTTGGCATTTCATCAAACACCTTGTATGCACAAGTTCATGTGCTAATGATCATTCATCATTAAGACACCTATGTAACTCCATTATTATGTTTAAAAATGATCAATCTCAACAATTTCACCACAAACTACAACAATATAGTGAATATCATCAAATCCCCACCTTTAAACACTACTTTACACACCATAGTCATCAACTCCATGAAAACCCCATTTCCCCCATTTTCATAACATGTAAATCATGAAAGAAAACAATTAAAAGTTGTTCCTACATGATTATCAACATCATTAACAATATTTAACACTCTCAAAACACCAAATTTGAGAGTTTTACCCATCAAACTCACACCCCCCATGGTGACCCACGAAAATCCCATCAAAACCCCAAAATTTCATACCTAGATGTAGCTTGATGCAAGAAGAACTCCAATTTATGGTTGCATTAGAGTTTAGACCAAAACCCAAGCACCAATTTGATCAAACTTTGAAGTTTCTTGAGTTTTCTCCTCCTCCCTTCCCTTGGTTCACGTTTCCAGCCAAAACACACACACATGAATGTGAAATGTTGACCAAGTCAACATTAAACCCCTCTTTTAAATCAAGTTTCACCTATTGTCAATTCTAGCCCCTCAATTACTAGTTAAATCAAACTAGTTATAACTAACTAAGTTAAGTTAGTAAACACTCACCATATAATTGTAGCTAACAATTATTATTAGAACACCCACCAAATAATATTTAATATAATTAAATCTTATAAAACACCCTTATATTAAAATAAACACAATTCATACACCAATTATGTTTATTTATAATATTTCCCCAAAATGGGTTGTTACAAATTCTACCCTCCTTACAAAGGTTTCGTCCCCGAAACCTAATTACACCTCAAAAAGGAAAGGATAAAATTTCCGCATTTCATCCTCGGACTCCCACGTAGCATCCGAACCCCGCCTGTTCTTCTATTGCACCATTACTTGGTTAATCGTCTTATTCCGAAGTTGCTTGACTTTTCTATCCAAGATAGCCACTGATTTCTCAATATAATTGAGTTTATCATCAATCACCAAATCCTCCAATCTCACATAAACCGATTCGTCCGCCAAGCACTTTCGCAGATAAGACACGTGGAACGTATTGTGAATTCCACTCAACTCCTCTGGTAGCTCTAAGCGATAGGCAGCCTCGCCAATCCGAGCTATAATCTTAAATTGCCCAATAAACCGTGGACTAAATTTCCCCCGCTTCCGAAAACAAATAAATCCCTTCTAAGGAGAGACCTTTAGTAACACAAAGTCTCCCACTTGGAATTCGATCGGTCTCCCGTACACATCCCATTTCTAAGGTCTTAAACCGCCTTCAAATGAATTTGGATTACATCAATCCATTCATTTATCATTTTAACCACCTACTTAACTACATGTTCTTGTTATCCACCCTCTTCCCAACTCCTGGATTATACTATCTACTCCATATAGTATTTCTTACAGAATCATTCCACACCTGGAATGATAACCGTTCTTAAACAAGAACTCCTCCAAGTGTAGACAGTCATCGCAACTACCCCCAATCTCCACTATGCACACCCATAACATATCCTCACAGGCCTGAATGGTTCTTTATCTTTGACCATTAGTGTGAAGATGATACGTCATGCACAACAACAGTTTCGTGTCCATTCTTAACAGAATAGAATTCCTGGGTAACCACGAAATGAACGCTTTTAGTCAACTTGCCCACGATGAACAAATAATACCAAATAACACCATTAAGCATTGATAAGGTTCACACCACATGTGAATTCTCATCAAGTCACCCTTCTAATTTAATCGTCTAAACATGCTAATAACACCTTTCTTTCACCAAAATCCTCACCTTAAGGAATCACACTACTTGTGATTACCCACATAAATCCACCCACAATAAGTTAACATCTTAACCATCAACTCTAGATATGGTTATTCTTTCATTTGCACCTAAACTCCTCTTACTTATAATTACCACAAACACATCTGCTACTTAGATATCACACGCCCTTGTAATTTATCTAATAGCACACGAATGCTATAGAGGTTCACACCGCTTGTGAATTATCTACATCAATTCACACTCGACAATAACCATAATTTATGTTTGAATCATGTTTACAAACTAACAGATTCATTTCTCCCAACCATGAACTCCTAAATAATGTCCATAATCTTATGGATCATCCCCAAGCATTTTCATCTTTTAAAAGATAAACTCAACCACCTGTAACGTCAACACACGTATACAGGTCATTTCTACCTCTTTCTGTTCAAATATTACAACACCTACACATCTATATATAATCATAGATGTTCACACCCATCTATAAACATATATTATTTACCACATATTTCAAACAGGCACGCCAGTTAACATAATCAAATGTTAATAGTCACCACTTCCTATTTAAGACACTCTTGTCAAAACCTTTAACATTTCATAGCGACACTATGTGTCAAAACACTAGACATCATGTCTAAAACATTTAACTTTTGTAAATGACAACTTGTCATTACCAAGTTTTATTCTCCCCATGGCATTCATGCCAAATTGTCTACAATTCTTTCCTCACCATCCCCCGTCCTTTGCCCAAGTCTATACACCGTCACTTTCTTGTTGCATCGAAGAAACTTATATATAGGGTATACGTAAGGCATACTCCCAGCCGCCAACCCAACACCTCTTCAGTACAGCATGATCGTGACGTTGTTAGTTTCTTGGTTTTAGAGAAATATATTCCTCCTAACCATACAATTTGTCCAAAGTTTTCACTCACATGAAACGTATTCATTAACTTAGGACTAAACTCCACCCCATGTACTTCACACCCATAGTACACGCATATAAGAAATTATGACACATCATACAATACATACTTGTAGAGTGTACACTTTCTTAACAATTTAATTAAGGATAATCAACATATCCTATTACGCCTATCTTTCATTATTTACACCAAACAACATGTGACTCGTATTTTCAACAAGTCATCACACACATGTGATTCAATTTACGACCACCAAATTCGCACGACATGCGGTTTTTAACACCACACCAAACACAAACACGCCTTTCTGGCTCAATATAACATACACAAGTGTGGTCATACATTCTCCTATTGTCAATCAATATACTAATTTCACCTAGTATTAACTTGATTAACTACACATTTTAACACCACATTCATATAAAAATGTCTACACCACTTGTAGATCATCTAAATCAGAATTTAATTTTACAAGGTTTATACAACAAACCATTGCCAACATATAAAAACCACCCAAATTTTATAGTTTCACCCAAAATTAGCTCCCACCCGCATGTGAATTACCCTTTATGCCACATGAATGTGAAATTATACGCCAAACCCAATGCCATTCCAAATGGTCTTACATGCCACACTCAAATTCACATAATAATGCATATTCCACATGCGTAATAACAACTACCTTTTTTTTTTAACACCATTTACTCCATATCATTACTACCAAGACTCACAAATTTATGGTCTTACACATTAATTTCAATGCCCCTCACCAGTGATCTTAAATAATATTCCACACGAATGTGGTTTTCCCCAATGCCACACAACTGTGGACTTACATGTAATTCCACACATCTGTGGATTCACCCCAATTCTAGTGTCAGTTATCAATCAACATACAATGACACTAATTCTAGTTACGCATACCACACATAACAATAAACTACCACGACACATGAAAATCATATTCATAGCTCTTTAAAACACCAATAAAGTGTTAGAACATAAAATCACCAAGTAAAAGTCAAATTTCACCCAATTTCTTTGAGACCTCCTTTTTTTTTCTCCAAATATTCTCAAGGTAGGTAATCACACCACTTGTGATTTACCTAAACACCATAAAATTCACCATGGGAAGTTCACACCACTTGTGAATCAACCCATCTCCAAATTCACACCCGTTGTGAATTGTTTGACTAATCTGAGTCAAATTTCAAATAAGAAGTTCACACCACTTGTGAATCATTCTTATTTCTCCGCACCAATGGAAAACATACAAATTTACAATAACTAAGAAAAATGTAAAACCTATTGCACGTTATTGACAAACAACAAATACACAAACACCAATTTTGAATTGTTTGACCATTTTCAGTCAAACTTCTAATAAGAAGTTCACACCCCTTGTGAATCAATCTTATTTCACCACACCACTTGTAAACTGACTCCATAACAATAACTAAGTAAATATAACACTTATTGCATGTTATTGTCATACACCCAAAATGCAAACACCCATTCACTGATTTCAACATCTAATGTATATTCCACATACATTACTTACACATACACACCTATATGCATAAAACCAAATAATCATATCAAGTATAATAGGTGGGTGACTGACATGACAATCCCACACCACATAACCATGGACTTATAAATTTTCACCCGAAAGTGAACTCTCACCAATGCCACACACCTGTGGACTTACATAAATTTTCACACGAAGGTGAATTCTCCCAATGCCACACACCTGTGGACTTACAAGAATTTGCACTCGAAAGTGAAGTCTCCCAATGCCACACACCCGTGGACTTACAAGAATTTTCACTCGAAAGTGAAGTCTCCCAATGCCACACACCCGTGGACTTACAAGAATTTTCACCCGAAGGTGAATTTTCACCAATGCCACACACCAGTGGACTTACATAAATTTTCACCCGAAGGTGAAGTCTCCCAATGCCACACACACGTGGACTTACAAGAATTTTCACCCGAAGGTGAACTCCTCCCAATGCCACACACACGTGGACTTACAAGAATTTTCACCCGAAGGTGAACTCCTCCCAATGCCACACACCTGTGGACTTACATGAATATTTCACACAACTTATCTCATACCACATATCTCAACTAATCAATTTCAGAGACCATTATAAGTATCTACAACATACTTATACATTCTCTAGTTAATTAGTAAACAAGTTACTACTCCCTTACCTCCTATTCCATAACCAGATTTGAGTTGACTCTGTTAAAGTCATGTTCATGTAATGAGGGTAATATTATACTGGCCAGGCATAATAATACAATCATCCCATGCTCATTTCCATAACTTCATCAACCCACATCATGATCAAGAATGTTATTAACACAAAATAATTACAACAAAACACCAATGTTAAAAATATTAAGGTAATCATATCACCTAATGTTACCTTAACTCCATCTCACCATATTATATCTAAAAATTTTGGTTTAGCAACAAATTCACACCAATCACCATTAAACATAACAACTAAGGTAAACAAACCACAAACTTGTTACCTTAATCCCCCGGCTTCGTGATCGGATCTCGGATCAAACAATACTCCCCATATCAAAAGCACAACGATTTGAGTTCAAGTGTTCGCGACACCCTTGAATCCCTCAAATCAATGGCTCTGATGCCAACTTGTAAGCCCCAAACCCACCAACACATGCCACGTGTTCAAAACGACATCAAAGTTTAGGTCCCAGATTTTTCAAAAACCGACAATGTAATTAACACCATAAACACCTCATTTACACACGACTTTACAAAATAATTGATGTTAGTTAAACATTCAATAACAAAAATTACATTTGAGTTATCACCAAAAACCTTTGTTTAACACCAACAAAGAAAAACCACCAAAACGTGTTTGATCCGAATCCTTGCGAGGCAATCCGATCACGACCCCGTTCAACCCTTCCGTTCACCTGAAACACCATAATTAAGTCACCATTAGTTCATTAGAACTAAGTAAGATCACCATGC
The DNA here is from genome assembly GCA_009363875.1 of Mikania micrantha. Taxonomy (NCBI): domain Eukaryota; kingdom Viridiplantae; phylum Streptophyta; class Magnoliopsida; order Asterales; family Asteraceae; genus Mikania; species Mikania micrantha. Next base: position 62,598,251 of record CM018686.1, on the reverse strand, counting down.
CCGACCACACGAGCTTACATGACCCAAAAAGTCAATTTTGGTCAAATTCAGCCCCTGGCGTATTGGTAGGCGTATTTGGGGGCGTATCACAGAAATTTTGAGACCTGGAGCTGAGGTAGGCGTATCATACGCCCCCCCCAGGCGTATGATACGCCGGGGCACACCTGCACAACCATTTTTGCTGTTTTCAACCATCTCGACCCCTTTCGCTCAATTCCGACCATTCCAATACACCCATAAACATTATATAACACCATATAAACATACTAAACACCTTAATTCACCAATTTATAACCACCATAGTTATAATATCAAACGATTTACTAACGGGTCGTTTGCACCCAAAACTCCATTGAAATCTTATTCCACAAGATTTCTCAAGTTAAGTAAACCACACCACTTGTGTTTTACAAACTTGATTACACCCAACAAAGAACATTCACACACCATGTGAATAATTCAATGTCATGATCACGCCACTTGTAAATCAAAACACCAATTTGAGTTGAATTCAATTACAATTCACACACCTTGTGAAATGATCCAAATCCCTCAACACACATACAAATTAACACCAAATCAATCATGAACTAGTATTGATACACCATGTTTGCAATAATCAAGCAACATATATCACCTATTGCTTATCATTGACTAACAACAAGTACTAGTTCATCTATCCACTATAAAGTCAAATCTTCAACAACATTCATACATGTAAACACCTTTACACATAATGAGTAAAAGATTTAGGTGACTTACCTTGTTCCAACGCGCTATCCTCTATAACCAATTCCTTCCCGGGTCGTTTGGTTTCACCCACACCTTCACTATCAATTCCTATTATCACAACTAATAGGTTTAATATAAAGTTTGACCACAATTAGTCAACATACACCCCTTTCACCCCAATGTCAACATTTTCAATCTAATTTGTTTCCAATTGACCCTTAACCATATCAATTCACCATTGTTGGTGTTATAACCCACATAATTCACATCACCATTGGTTTTAAACCAAATTTTAAGTTAAATACCCTACTTGGCATTTCATCAAACACCTTGTATGCACAAGTTCATGTGCTAATGATCATTCATCATTAAGACACCTATGTAACTCCATTATTATGTTTAAAAATGATCAATCTCAACAATTTCACCACAAACTACAACAATATAGTGAATATCATCAAATCCCCACCTTTAAACACTACTTTACACACCATAGTCATCAACTCCATGAAAACCCCATTTCCCCCATTTTCATAACATGTAAATCATGAAAGAAAACAATTAAAAGTTGTTCCTACATGATTATCAACATCATTAACAACATTTAACACTCTCAAAACACCAAATTTGAGAGTTTTACCCATCAAACTCACACCCCCCATGGTGACCCACGAAAATCCCATCAAAACCCCCAAAATTTCATACCTAGATGTAGCTTGATGCAAGAAGAACTCCAATTTATGGTTGCATTAGAGTTTAGACCAAAACCCAAGCACCAATTTGATCAAACTTTGAAGTTTCTTGAGTTTTCTCCTCCTCCCTTCCCTTGGTTCACGTTTCCAGCCAAAACACACACACATGAATGTGAAATGTTGACCAAGTCAACATTAAACCCCTCTTTTAAATCAAGTTTCACCTATTGTCAATTCTAGCCCCTCAATTACTAGTTAAATCAAACTAGTTATAACTAACTAAGTTAAGTTAGTAAACACTCACCATATAATTGTAGCTAACAATTATTATTAGAACACCCACCAAATAATATTTAATATAATTAAATCTTATAAAACACCCTTATATTAAAATAAACACAATTCATACACCAATTATGTTTATTTATAATATTTCCCCAAAATGGGTTGTTACAATATACGATCCGTGGGATGATCCGGATGTTTGAGGGGCTTTGAAATGAAGTATGATGGTGTTAGGAAGAAGAATTTTCGTCTGGAAGCAGCTGGGGGTCGAAAAAAGTGAAGAGAATACGTTCTGGACGATTCTGATCGACTTAAACAATTTTTGGCCGACATAACCCGCCAGGCGTAACGCCTGGGTTGGAGGGCTGGGGCAGGCGTTACGCCCCACGTCACCTTCCGTCACCATTTTGATTTTAAACTTCTTTTCGCGATTCCGGGAGCATACGAACTCCGTTTTGCGCGCGGTTTTCGCCCACGTTCATCATTTTTCACATACTATCAATCCCCAATAACAAAAGTTACTAAATCCTCGTGGATTTCAAGCACGACCAAATGTGCTCACGTCATTAATGCCGAATTCTTCGTACGCAACTGTCACAACATGTGTCTAGCACATGTCAAGTTCTTGTTTAATTTAGATAAAAATATGTATATTCTGAGTCCTACGGTGTATAAACCTTGTACCGGAAATTTAATAAAATTTCGATTTTTATTCTAAAATTAATATAATATTTAATCGTACTAAAATGATCAAATTTTAGTAAAAAATAATGACCTTAAATATTATTCGGATAATTTAGTATATCTTATCCGGCAAAAACACAGGTAAAGTCGGCTGTCAGTAATTTCCATGGTTTACATTAAAATTCACGGCTTTTCATCGTTAACTTAATTTATTCATTTATGATTTATTATTTTATGCTAAACCAAGCATTACACTAAATTCGTTAATCGAGTCATCACCAACGTTCGTTTAAACACCGCCGAATGGTACCGAAATCTCAAAAAAAAAATTCACCAAATGCAAATCCATGCATTTAAACACACTCTGTGCTAGACAGGTAACCACAAATTTAATTTAATATTTAATATTTAATATTAAATTATTATTGCATCAAATAAATTAAGTTTAGTACACTAACCTTTTACGAGTCATCTTTCTTAAAATACTGGATGTCACATTGTGCTTCTGTTTAAGCTTTTATAAAAGTCGGTTCGTTTATAACACGAATCGTTGTTAAACGAGTACTTGCTTTTATAAAAGTCGGTTCGTTTATAACACGAATCGTTGTTAAACGAGTACTTACCCACAGCAACGCACGGTTGCGTAATCTAGTTTCTTACATAATCATTCACTGGAGGATGGCATAAAAAGGCTATAAAAATAAAAATAAGAGAATAAAAAAAATAAAAATAAAAACTGGCAAAAAATCTCCTCCTTTAAGTCGGGGCTACATCTTGTAGGTGGAGTGCCTTACCAACTAGGTTAACTTGCCAACCTTAACCCATTTGATCCTCTAAAGATTTTTTATTTATTTATTTATTTATTTATTTTGGTCTCCAAGAAAAATCGTTTATGTCGGTACGTTACAATAAGCATTTCATCCTTAATATGAGCCTGTGAGGTAAACACATTAATTTTTTTAATTATACTAAACCAAGTATTTCATCTATAATATTAGCTAAATTACATTAATTTAGTTATACTAAACAAGTATTTCATCCTTAATATTAGTTAATTACATGAAGCTTTGTTAATTATACTAAACATTCGATAGATTTTGGGTTAACGATAACTTTGATATCTATGGAAATCTTATAGTTACTTTCGTATTAAAATTACTAGGTTATTAACCCGTGTATTACACGGATTTAATATAAAATATTAAATAATTAGTAATGAAAATTTAGTTATTATAAAACGACATTTTGACATATTAATAAATATTTTAAGTAATAAAAAAATAATTAAAAACTTTAATCACCGTACAAATGATATATGATCTTATGATATGTAACAATTGATATATTTGAAATAACTTACATTAAAAACTTCAGTTTATATTATATTAAAAACTAACTATTATAAATCAATAATATAAAATACAATTTTTGTAACTATCAGACCTAATTTAAAAATAGCGTTACGGACTAAAAGTGTAAATTTTTCTCTAATTTTTATCACTTTAGTTTTTAAAAAAATTAAAAAAAGTCATTTGTTTATAAAAATCTTATTTTTTAAAAACTCACTTTATAGTATATTTTATTTTACAAAAATCATTTTATATGATAACTTTTATATATATATATATATATATATATTTTAAATAAAATATTTTTTGCTTTAAAAATTTTTTATTTTAGAAAAATTTGACGTATTTTATAAAAAAAATTAATTGTGTTTTATTAGAAAAAGATAAATAAAATATTAGTTATTAGTATTATAATTATTTAATAAGAGATAATATAGTTATTTAATAAGAGATAGAATTAAGTGAAATGACATGGAATTGATAAGTGTCAATAATGGTGTAAGAATGTAACAAGTGACAATAATGATGTGAGAAGGTGACAAGTGACAAACTTTTTACTCTTTTATTATACAATATAGATATAGATATTGCTGGTACTTAAGAAAATTCAATCGGATAATTACCAAAGAGTTTCAATAATGAACATGGAACCTAATATTTGTATTTGTACCAAATCCTGACCAATAACCGTCTTTTATATCGTGGAACCAAAATAACTATTTTTTAACAGTAAACGTCCGGTCACTCTCTATCATTCTGATAATAGATAACCCTTCTGTTCAAATAACAGAGCGTGGTGACCTTACCCACCCGTCCAGGAGGAAACCTACAACTAGGAAAACTATCTGTCTCAATCCAAAGTAATATTTGTTATAGGTGAGATTCAACCCAAGGCCTCTTATAAAAAAAGTTAATGGATACCACTAGGCCAAAAACCCTTTGGTATAACCAAAATAAATAACCGTTACAACTGTTTGAAAGAAGATAACAGTCATAATTATTGGCGATTAGTTAGTGAACAAATAAACCAATGGCTTCTAGCCTAATGGTTACCCCATTGACGTCCCTATGGGAGGTCTTGAGTTCGAAACTGAGCTGAGGCATATTTGCTGAAACAAGGTCATGGAGTTTACCCAGTTGTGGGGTTCCTCTTGGGGTGGGCTCGGGCATACGCCCCAGAGCGTCAAATCCGAGGAGACGGTTGAAATCTCGTCTTGTGTGTCGTTGTAGCAAGTCGTTCAAAAAAAAAGTTAGTGAACAAATGATTCTTACAATGATTAGTGGGTGACATCATCAAAATCTTCTCTCATCACATGACGCAATCAGGGATCCTTTTTGTTCAAAGTATGCGATTAGATTAGAAGATGCTCTTTTAACAACAATGCATTCTTTATTTTAAGCCAAGGAGAAACATTGCCCTTTTGTCTTTGCCCGTTTGATTTCAATTAAAAAAAACAATATTTTTTTAAACGACAATTGTTGTTTGGCTGACACGTTAACAATTCAGGAGAAAACTCATCACTGAGAAAACCCCTACTCGTCCATCGCCCTTTTGTCTTTGCCCGTTGATTTCAATTAAAAAAACATGTTCTTTAAATGACAATTAGGGGTGTTGATCGGGATTTCCCAAAAAATATTAACTCGCAACCCGACCCAAATAACGTTCGGGTTCAGGTTAGTCTGATTTTCCCAAAAAAATTAACCCGCAACCCGACCCGAATAACGTTTGGCCTAATTGAAATCAACGGGCAAAGACAAAAGGGCAACGTTTGGGTTATTCGGGTCACGGGTTATTCGGGTCGGGCCAATCGGTTACTATTTATTTGTTATTGTCTTGGCCTAATTTTGAATTGTCACAAAAAATAATTTTTCAAACATATAATTCAATGGAAAGTGTGATAAGCTATACATAATTTGATTAATAGTCATACTTATATGTAGTTAACATAATTAAATATTTCTGAAAAAAGTTGAATAGGTAATATATTTAATAATTAATATATATAAAAAAATGATAATCATTCTTATTCGGGTTGTTCGGGTTAAGCCAAAACCCGACTAATGTTTAAATATACCCGAAACCCGACCCTATAAACAATTCGGGTTAATCGGGTTGACCCGGACAACGCGACTAACATTTTTGACCCGAATAACCCAACCCTATTAAGCTTATTTGGGTTGTGGTCGGGTTAATAAGGTTTGGGTATTTTCAACACCCCCAACGACAATTGTTGTTCGGCTAACACGTCAACAATTCAGGAGAAAACTCATTACTAAGAAAACCACTACTCGTCCATCGCCCCTTTGTCTTTGCCTGTTGATTTCAATAAAAAAATAATAATATTTTTTTAAATGACAATTGTTGTTTGGCTGACACGTCAACAATTCTGGAGAAACTCATCACTGAGAAAACTCCTACTCGTCTCGGAGCAATTGCTACAAGTGAGACTCGAACTCAAAACCTTATTACAAAAAGAAGTTAATTGGGTATCATTAGGCTAGAAGTATTTTGGTGAAAGTGTGGTTTACTCACAGATCAAGGAAAATTCTAAGAAGAAATTGAAGGAATATGGTGACAGTGAGGATTTAGGAAAAATGAGAACACCACCTTAATAATTTAATTACCTTTAGGAAAATGAAAATAATTTACGTGCCTTTATTCTCATTAAAATAGATATATAATTAAGGGACCTGTTAGGGAGACACCAGGATGGTTTAAGATACACCATCTATACGACTTGTATGGGCCTATACGGGTCGTATGGATATTTTATTTCCGACAAAAACTGACACATCAAATCACAGTTCTGACACGTCAAATCACAGTTCTGACATGTACCCATACGACCCGTATGGGCCCATACTGCCCGTATTGATCTATATTTTTGCCATGCAAGTGAGTGGAAACATATCCTATTCAATTTAAAATTTGTCAAATCTAGTCATACTTTATAATGACAGTATATTATAAAATATAGTTTCTGTCAATTCCACACCACACCACTGTGTCAAAAGAAAACGCTGCAACTTTTTGTGACAAATGAAAAAGCTGGGACGATGATGCCTACCTATAATCTAGCTTTTGATTTTGACTATTTTGCAAATTGTCTTTCTCTGCAATTGATTTGAAGCCTACAGTACAAATAGCTTTTGATTGTGACTCTTCTGCAAATGAGTACTTTTATACAATTTATAATTCAAAAAATACCACCTAATATGATGGTCTTGTCTTGTCCGATAAAATTGTTTCGTTTGATTTTGGTTTTAATGGATGGCTCGTATGTACTTTCAACCGCCAGACATTAATCTGACAAAATCTGACACCAATACGACCCGTATAGGATCATACGACCCGTATGGACCTAGGTGGTGTTAACTGATCTATAGAGGTGTCCAAATAACATGCCCCATAATTAATGTAATTAATGATACACCAACACTACTTACAAACCATTCACAATTAAACCTACCCACCTTACATTAATGTTTCTTGAAATCTTTCCTAGATCGGTGAGTTAATACCATTCTAGATAGCTTTTTTTCAAGGAAGCCGTGGCATGCTTAAAGGATAAAGCAAGGGATTGTAGCCCCCAAAATCTTCAGGCTCCGGTTTATATAGAATTTTTTATATATGACAAACTTTTGTTAAATTGATACAATATAAAAACCAGAGTAAACAATACAACAATTCTAACTTTATGGGTAGTAGTTTTAAGTTTTTTGATGAAAAAGTTTAATCATGCGTTCACCAATTTTGTCTTTAGGAAAAAAGGGGAATATAGTCGCTAGAGATGCTTACTTTGCGATAGTCTTAGCTTGACATTGTCAAGCCATACTATCTACCAATTTTTTTTCGTATCATTACAACCTATATATCGGATATATAATTTGAACTTTCACTTGTGATAATATTTAAAAATTGAATTCTTCAACAACTTTTTATTCTTATATTCTTGAATTTTTTTGCTACTTTATTTTAATTAATGTGATATTTTGATTTTTTTTATTGTAGTTATCGATTGAATTTTCTTGTTGTTTCTTAAATATTAACTTACCTCTATTGATTTCTATTGTTATTTGTTTATTAATTTGATATGTTTATACTAATTGCTACTAATTTTTTATTTTTAATTTCTACACTTTTATTGAAGACTTATTTTACTACCTTTATCGTATATCGTCTTCTAAAATTGTTTATGTTTGTATATTTTATTTATATATTCAATTGTTAGTTTATATGATAATAATACATGATATTTTTTTAGTTGCACTTTATTATTCAAGTTTTAAACAATTTTATGGCTTTTGTTTACAATTAGATTATTAAATATTTGTCATATTATTATCAAAAGAATAATATGGAAGTGTTGTTAACATTTATTAGAATTAGAATAAAAACTTATGAGAAGGCTAGGGGCACTATTCTATAGATAATGGGGTTCAATTTGACTACAAATCCTTTCCTATAAATATGCTACATAGAACATATTTTTTTTTAACCATACGCTTCTTCTAAGGCATAGTCCATATTATTTCTATGGCCAAAGTTATCATCATATTTCATATCATCTTTCTTCTTAGCTTCTATGGTAAATTAAGCTTTTAATATCATATTCTTACTTATGATATCACTCTATTTTTTCTCATAAAACCAAATATTTATATTATGATTATATTTTAAAATAATAATTATCGTTCCCTAAATAAATATGATGTTTGAGTTACCAAAAAATCAAATATAATGATTGAAGAAGTTGACAATATTTTTTTTTGTCTTATTCTCGTTATAAGTCTATAAGATCACTCCCATCTAGGGCTGAAAATGAACCAAATGAACACGAACCCCTTGTTCGTGTTCGTTCGTTTAACTTTTATTTTGTTCACGAACGCTAACCGAACGAATATTATTGTTCGTGTTCATTCATTATGGAATTTAGCTTGTTCACGAACGGTTCGCGAATGGTTCACGAACGCTAACGAACACATATTAATTAAACAATAAAAATCAACATTATTAATCTCAAGCATTGGAGACAATCATTTATAAATATATAAATTAAAATATTATAGTATTAAACTAAAAATAACTTAAAGATTATAGTATTAAACTAAAAATTAAAAATTAAAAATATACAACACATTTAATGAATAAATATAATAATTGAACTTAACCGAACATAAACGAACGTAAACGAACATGTTACCAAGCGTTCACGAACACAAATGAACGAACACGACCTCTGTTCATGTTCGTTCATTTAATTAAACGAACGGAATTTCTTGTTCGTGTTTGTTCATTTATTAAATGAACGAACATAAACGAACTTCCCGCCGAACGGTTCACGAAATGTTCGCTGAACGTTTGGTTCGTTTACAGCCCTACTCCCATCATCGATTTTTTTCTATGTCTGGTCGCTCAAATAAAAAAAAATTATCAACATAGTTGCTCCACCAACCTTTGGCTGGTTGGAGATTATTTTTATAAGGTGTTATTTTTGCATTTTTAATAATAGATTATAATAAAAAATTACATAAAATAACAACTAAAATAATTATTTATTTAATATATTTATTATTTATTTGTTTTATTTTAAATTTAATAATGTGTTTATATTTAAATAAGGTTAGGTTGATTTTGAATGAGAGTGAAAAATTTAAATTTTCTTAATTGTGTAGATAGAGGAGAGAAAAATTATTTTTTTAATGAATAATATAGCTTGGTTGGTTGTGAATGGGAGTGTTCTAAGACAAGGCATTTTCAATGAAACTAAAGTCCTAAGATGATTAAACATGTGCCTAAATCTGTTTAACAAAAAAATACACTATGTAATTCTATACTTTTTTTATATAATAAAAACTAGAATGATATACTTCATTTTTTTCTTTTTTGCCACATAAAACATAAAACTATCATGCTTAAATCATCAAACCTAGTGTTTAACAAATCGTTTTTATGTTTTACATTTGCATTAACCTTATCGTCTATAACTTGTTAAACATGATAAAACATGTTCTGTCAGCCTTACCAGACTAATAGATAAAACAATTTTTTTACATATCTTTAAAAAAATGAAACAAAATAGTTGCATTTATTAACATTGAAATGGAAAATAATAATGATGCAGGAACGGTGTTAGCAAACGCAGTGGATGAATATAAACGCAGTGGATGAATATGTTAGCACAAGTGAGGGGCATCCAGATGACATGTGTTTTATACACTTGGGGGCATGTTCATTTGATTGTTTTAATGAATGTTGTGAACAGAAATGTAAGAAGAGATTAGCAAAGACAGGGTGGTGTGTTAAGATTCCCAGAAGTATTTTCATATGTCAATGTGAGTATAATTGTTAAACAACTTTACTCTTTACTTCAAATCTTTAGATGCAATCAGAATACAAAATAAATAAATAATAAATGATATTATATATTTAGACAAAATTACGTTATTAACTCATCTTAATTGTGGTAAATCAAATAATTACGACAAGATAAACCCAAATCTTTGGGTTTTTTTTTACATTTATTAAACATATACAAGACTATGTTTACGCTCCATTTGCGGTGTACACATATAATGTATATATGTGTGGGCTCTCAAGGGGCCAAAGTAAAATTGCACTAATTTTAACGTTATTTTACTTATTTTGTGAAAATAACGTTAAAAATGTTGGGATGATCAACTTCAAACGATAACTTTGAACCGGGGACTCATTCGGAGCAGCCTCTCTATCCCAACTGGGATAGGAGTAAGGTTTGTGTCTATCCTTCCCTCCAGACCCTACTGAAAAGTGAGTATATACTGGGTAAGTTTGTTTATTCTGTTTGTTTATACAAGACTATGTTATTTCATGTGTATGCGCGCGTTAATTTACAAACATGAATCGCTCAGTTATTTTCGAGACTCAAAGCAAAAAAATAAAATAAAAATGAGGCCCCTTATAAAAGTGTATACCTCCTTAATCACATCTTAGTTACTTAAAACCTCATCCTGTCATGAAACAATTTATTTGCCTAATCAATCAAATAAAAAGACAAATTTTATCAAGTCTCACTTTAGCTAATTAATCTAGCCTCACCTAGTCTAAATGTATCTAATTAATCAAGTAACTATATGCTTCTCTTCAAGTGGTTTTCTTCTTGACTTTTATGCGAAAGATTATAAGTTTGAATATGGACCGAGACATATTGTTGATACAAGATTAGAAAGTTTACCCAATAATATAATTCCTACTGTAGTGTGTTCGAACAACGTATGCCTCAGAGTATTAAATATTAAGTTTGATTGAAATTTTGGTATATTATGTATAAGTAGTTCAACAAAAAACTAATTAATCAAGTCTTTTGTTTATAACTAGATAAGACGATTAGAATTTATCTATAAAAAATAAGTAATATAATAATTGTTTTAATCATTAAATCAAGCATCACTTGACAAACGAGTAACTTGATCTTACCATCTAGCAAAGTTATTTGTATATTACGACGGGGCAATAAGATTAATACCTGTGCAGTATTACGAAAAAGAACATACGAATTTGCGACCGATCGCTTATGGATACTAAAACGTAAATAAAAAAAATATTATCTTTCATATGCTGCTATATAAAAAGTTTTTTTAAAAAAAGTTAAAGAGAAAAGGGTTGCATTTTATTGTCATTATCATTAAGCCATCTCTAGTACCAAATAAGCCACACGAGATGGTTTATTTACTAGTACAAATCACAAATATGATATTATTTTGAGTTTTTATTTATTTTTTAAATATATTTATTTAAAATTTGTTGAAAAAGCAAGAACCTAATTAAAAAAAATAGTTTTGATAGGTTTATTTTCCGATAACTGGTATAAATTAATGTAATTTCACACTCACATCTTCTATAATTATAGCAAAATAATTGATAAAAGGTTTAGAAGAGATCTCGTAAACAGATAAGTTAAACGGACATATTTAAAATCCATTTAAATACCGGGTGTCAAGACACCGAATTCTTATCTAATATCATGGTTGTAGAAGTCGCTAGGCGCTAGTCGGGTGGCGAGGTACCGCCTAGGGATTAATCAGCGCTAGACGGATTGGAATTTTTATATGTAATTTTACAAATATTTATTATATACACACATTAATATCAATAATTTAATATAATACTTCAAATATATTAAAAAAATAAACTTAAACATACTAAGTCAAGTACTTCAAATTATAAACTTAAACACAAAATTCTGAGTTTATAGATGGATTTCGATATTTAGTGGCAGGGTTCAATGTTTCAGATGTTGGATTTGATGTTTTAGAGACATATTAAGTATTTAGGGTGGAAAATGTCTCGAATTATCACTTATTTGGGTCATTTTTACTTGAAAAAAGCCAAAAATAAAAAAATAGGCCGCCTAGGGCAAAATCGAGAAGGAATCCGGGCGCCTAGCACCTAGGCCGATTTTTACAGCCTTGTCTAATACAATGTTAGATGTTGAATTTAATGTGACAAGCTTGTCATAAAGATATTTGAACACATTAGTCAAATTATCCCAAAGTAGTGTTCAGACTCCAAGATAAAAGATGTTTAAATTTAATTCTTAATAGTTTATTGATAAATTGTAATGCATGTGTAAAAATAATGAACTACTTGTAAGAATATGGAGTTTCGCTGTGTCAAGAAGCTTTGGACTAGGGGTGTTCAAGGGTTCGGGTTACGGTTTAAACAATTTATTCGATCCGGTTTAAATGGTTTTGCAATATTTTACCCCAACCGTAAACCGAACCAAACCGTATTTGAGAGGGGAAAATAAACCGAATTCATATTGGTTCGGATTCGGTTAATAATCAAACAACCCGAACTAAACCGTTCTCAACCGTATTTTGTCAAAGGAAAAAACAAACCCTAACTAGATAAACCCTAACACGTAAGAATCTTTCAAAAAAAAAAAAAACTAATCAAATGAATTGGAGGTTTGGGGTGCAGATTGGTCGGAAAAGACGAATGGCTTCTGCTTGAATGCTCTGGCGTTTAAACAAAAAAATATAATATATATAAATATTAATTCGTTTTAAACAGTTTAAACCGAATTCAAAAAATTACTGGAACGGTAAACCGACCTGGCAACCGAATTTGTAATACGGACACGATTTAGAATCGAACCGAAAACCGAACTTGCAATTCGATTCGGTATACTTCGGCTACCGATACCGTTCGGATAACAGTTTTAAATGATTCTCGGTTATTCTGAACACCCTAACTTTGAACTTGAGGTTTAATATATTCTTTAAAGAACACATGCTATTAATTATGATACGATGTTATTCTAATATTTGTATGATGTAATATGCTAAAGTGATAATTCAATCAATAAAACATTTTCATTTATGCTTACATTTGAGTTTCTATTAGAATAGTTAAGTTAATCATGAATATCACTAAAATAAGGAATGATTGTTCGTAGTTTTATTGTTATCAACGATTTTAAGATATTAGATTAACTTGTTGAACGAAAAAAATAGAATTAGTGAATAGTCGAGTCAGATGATGCAATAGTGCTAACTTGATTAACTATAATAGTATTTGAATTTATTTTCATTTTAATTAGTTAATATTGGACTTAATTAAATTTGCCTTTAGGCCAAGTTTTGGGTTAATTTTGTTGGGCAAGTCTTGGGACTTTTGTTGCCGTGAAAAAAGAAGGCAACAAAGGAGATTTATTTAATTTTTCTTTCTTTCTGTTTTACTTACTTGGCTCTCGAAGAACATACAGAAGTATACAATTTCTTCTCACATAACATCAAAATCCGAGTCAACTCAAGAAATCTTTGTCTAATCCGACAAATCATTGTGCGTAACATACAAATAAGTTTATCTAATAATGATTCAAAAATTAATCTAAGAAATTGTTTGAGGAGATTCACTAAAGTAGGGCTGTCTGAAAAGCTCAAAGTTCGGATTTGGCTCGTAGCTCGTTCGGATAAAGCTCGTTTGTAACCGAGTCCGAGCTAGGGCTGGCTCGGTTTGTAGCTCGCTCGTTACTCGGATCATATGCTCGGCTCGAGGCTCAGCTCGTTTGTAGAACATGCTATACTAAAATATAAAACTACTAGGCTAATACCCGTATATTATACGGGTTGAACAAAAAGAATTATATAGTTAATAATAAATATTTGTAAGCTATGAAATATTTTTTACATAAAGTATGATACAAATTAACTATAAGTTAATATTTAATATATTAAAATAATAAATTTATTTTTAAAATTTTTTAAGTTTGCAATTTAATATTTTTTTTGAAAAAATTCATTTCGAAAAAAAATTATTCTTTTTTTGCAAAAACATAGGCTAGTGCTATTATTACATGAATTGAACTAACAATATTAGATATTTCTTAATGAAATTTCAGAATTTTAAAAAACAATATTTTAAGAAAAAGATGATTGAAAATACATTTAAGTAAATAACTTAAGTAGTAAAAGAGTATCATTTTTTCACCTTTCGTGTTTTAAAGAGTTGTCTTTTTCACCATTTCGTTTTCAAGCTATTTTTGTAACATTGTCATTTTATTATAAATATCTAATTGTTTAAACACTTCGGTTTGTAATTATTTTTATTTTCTACTTTTAGAAAAATATATTTTATGGTAATTTAGTTTTTTAATGTGTGGTTTTTATTAATTTTTTTTATATACAAGAAGCATAAATAATATAATTAGTATTTAAAATTGTTATTTAATAAGTAAGATATATATTAACATGAGAGAAAAACAGAAGAGTAACATTAGTTGATACTTTAGAAATGTGACTTGTGACTTGTGTCTAGTTTATATTTATTTGTTAATTGAAAACTGAAAACTTCCATATTTAGGTATATTAAATAAAAATTAATTGACAAATAAGAAACTTTGTAAATAAATTCCTAAAATTAGCAATTTGAAAAAGTTAGCAAAAATAACATCTAATTTTATTCTAAAATTACATTAAAAAATACCAAATTTGCAACATTAATTAAATTCTACCGGATACTAATAATTAATATTTTTGTTGATAATAATAAAAAACAATAACAATTATAATAATAATTATTACTATTATTAATAATAATATTAATATTATGAGCCTTGGGGATATTTTTAATTTTAATTGAGATGGTAATGATGAAAATTTGAATACCACGTATTTAGAAATTTTAATTTAAAATTGGTAAAGATGAAATGGATAGTAATATCAATTTTTAAGGGTATAACACATACTACTATTATTTTAATTATTGTGATCAAAAGTTTTAAAAAAAATTTCAAAAAGATTGAGTGATTGTTTAGTTTGTATTTAAAAAACAAATAAAATGTTTTAAAAGGTTGCCATATTAGCTGTTACCAAAAATAAATATTTAAATTTAAATACTCTATTATATATATTTTTAAAAAATGTCATGTGGCATATTGAAGGCTAGCTAAGTGCCATGTGGCACCCAAAGTTAATCCTTTATTATATATAAAAGATTTAATTTAAAATTGGTAAAGATGAAATGGATAGTAATATCAATTTTTAAGGGTATAACAAATACTACTATTATTTTAATTATTGTGATTAAAAGTTTTAAAGAAAAAATTCAAAAAGATTGAGTGATTGTTTAGTTTGTATTTAAAAAACAAATAAAATGTTTTAAAAGGTTGCCATATTAGCTGTTACCAAAAATAAATATTTAAATTTAAATACTCTATTATATATATTTTTAAAAAATGCCATGTGGCATATTGAAGGCTAGCTAAGTGCCATGTGGCACCCAAAGTTAATCCTTTATTATATATAAAAGATTTAATTTAAAATTGGTAAAGATGAAATGGATAGTAATATCAATTTTTAAGGGTATAACACATACTACTATTATTTTAATTATTGTGATTAAAAGTTTTAAAGAAAAAATTCAAAAAGATTGAGTGATTGTTTAGTTTGTATTTAAAAAACAAATAAAATGTTTTAAAATGTTGCCATATTAGCTGTTACCAAAAATAAATATTTAAATTTAAATACTCTATTATATATATTTTTAAAAAATGCCATGTGGCATATTGAAGGCTAGCTAAGTGCCACGTGGCACCCAAAGTTAATCCTTTATTATATATAAAAGATATGGTTACGTTCAATAATAAATATACTTTGGTGTTATTTTGTAATTATGTTAAAAAATAAAAATAAAATAAATAAAATAAAAGATGACAGAAATACGAAATAAATCTCAATTCTCACGTGCTGCACAAATTCCTAATTCCTAAATCATATTCTTAATTTCGAGTTCAACATATTCACGCTTCTTCTCTTATGTAAAAACCAAGCCAAAAACGAACCAACTAACCGAGCCAAAAACGAGGCGAGACGAGTTGAGGTGAATGCAATTCAAATATTAAATTTCTTATGTAAAAATCGAGCTAAAAACGAGCCGAGTCCGAGCCAAAATTTCAGACTCGGTTTACAATCCGAGCTAACCCTTGGCTCGGCTCGTGAATTTTAAAGATGGGTATTTTATGCTTGAATTTTAAACCTAGAAGCATAATGGTCATGACCTCCGAATAATCAAGTGCTAGATCTGAGATACGTGTACGAATAAATTGTATATATTTACAGTATGACCCTTATTTATTATTATCTAATTGACCAATTACTTAATTATTTCTATAAGATGGATAATTATATGTTTGACGTAATGACCTTTACTATCCTAATTACAATAAGACCCTTATTTATTATTATCAAATTGACCAATTATTTAATTATTTCTATAAGATAGATAATTATATGTTGGACGTAATGACACTTACTATTCTAATTAGGGTTTCCCATTAGGTAAGATTTTCTCTTGCGTATATATAAAGCCAAATAAGACTCTTAATTAAGTTACACTGCACAACCTCACAAAACGAATTCCTAAGCACATAGAATTTGTGAACCTCTCAAGCCTCTACATTTAATTTCATCCTCATAATACATTTTAAAAGGAAACCTGATTGGATTTACAATCAAGAAATATGTTAGGGATCAATGTTGCGCTTACAGATTAGGTTTCATCTCATATTATCATTATTATTATTGTTTTAGTACACATTTTCATATTTAATCATAGGGATCGATCAACAATACATATGCATGGCAAAATGGGCAGGTTGGGTTGAGTAACAGGTCAGAGTGAGTGTGGGTCATGTTGGTTACAAGCAAAATCAATTTGGATATAAATGAGTTAATTAAAAAACATCAATTTAGTTCAAGTTAGAATGAGTTGTAACAAAACAAATAGCTTATTTGAATAATTTTTAATGATTTTTTCATCAAATATATTATTGATCATTATTACCTATTTGAATCCATTAAATTCACATAGTTTTTAAATTACTCATCTTGAAACGCATTATGTGAACGTGTTACTCATCTCAACCCGTTATATGTCATAATGCTACACATTTCAATCCAAAATACAATTATTATTTACCCAAATTTATCCATTTATCTTGACATGGGTCAATATTGTCAGGTCTAGAGTTACAGTTGTACAATATAGTATGCCACTCTTATTACCAAACTCATAATAGCCCGTCACTATCCTTAGGCAACGGGTAGCTGGGCTTTACACTTATGTACCATAAGAGCAAGACCAAAGGCTCTGGATAAGTATAAATGTTGTAAGCTTATTTAACTTGCATTAATGTTTGATATCTATAATTAATATGACAAATGATGAACATTATTATTTCATGATAAGTTTACTTAAAGTGGGTATATAACCCATCCCCATTTGTCAACAAGCCGGCTCAACCAACCTTTTTTATGTCAGGTTTATAATTTTTTTTCTTTGATAACCATAAGAACTCACTTACGTGGTAAATCCTCAGATCCCCTCATCCCCCCAATACTCGACTAACCGAGAGAAACAGGTAAAACACGGCCTCAATCAACTGGGTCAATGGCCTCCAAAGACAATTGCCCTAAGTGGGGATTGAACTTGAGACATCTAAGTTATTTTTCATCCACTTTAACCACTAAACTACTTCTTGAAGGTTTCTGGTTTATAATTTAGTCCTTTCCTAAAAGGGTAGCATAACTAAAATTATTGAACAATGATAAAGAGTGAAGTCAATAACTTACTTATGATTAGAAAGAGAATTTATAGCTTCCTCAATTATTGAATTATTAATTGTAGGATTTTCTGCAAATGCATTAAATAAAAAGACAATAATAAGTTAAATTAATCCCCTTAACTCACAAACACATGTGTAATTGAGGAAAATGAAGGATTTGTCACTATCAAAAAGATGTGTTCACATGGAAAATATAATCCAAAAATTGTTATAAATTTCACCAATCACCTTATGGTTTAATGACATAAAGAATAAAGGATATAGCTTGTGCTCTATAAGGACTCATGTTCTAATCCTAACTATAAGATATTTTAACATATTGATAGGTTTTCTCTCAAACTGGTGAGATATAAGTGGTGTGACTGATTTAGTTTTCTACAAGGACATGATAGCCAATCGATTTAGACAGAAGGGTATATAGAGATGAGAACACACATAAATATTTTGATTCATTAAAAGATTTGCATTACACAAGAAATTTTTATCATTTTGAATGATATATGATGATGATATTTTAATGACAAGATTAACAAGTACATGAAACGAGTAACACTAATTAAAGTAAAGATCTTGGGAAACATTTTGAACAATTAACTGTTTAGTACTAAGAATGCGCTGGAGGATTATATGGTGTAATAGTAAATAGATTTCTAATGGTAACTTCCTCCTCCAAAATTGACACCACTTTCACACACGACCACCAATGCCGCCACCACCACCGGCACCGCCACCACCTCCTCCTCCAAGGCCACCACCACTTCCAAAGCCTCCACCTGCTCCAAAACCTCCACCAGTACCACCTCCTCCTCCAAAACCACCGCCGCCTCCACCTCCAAGGCCTCCACCACCACCTAGACCGCCACCACCTCCAAATCCACCACCAGAACCACCCCCGAAACCACCACCAGAACCACCCCCAAAACCACCACCACCACCTCCACCTCCACCTAGTCCGCCTCCTCCCCCAAGTCCACCTCCACTACCAAAACCACCACCTGCTCCTCCACCAAGACCTCCACCTCCCCCTAGCCCTCCACCTCCGCCGAGCCCTCCACCTCCACCCAACCCTCCACCTCCCACTCCACCACCAAGTCCACCTCCATAACCTTTATGGTGACCTAACCCACCACCACCACCAAATCCACCTCCAAGACCTTTATGGTGACCTAACCCACCACCACCACCATATCCACCTCCAACACCAACACCACCTCCTAGATGTTTATGGTGACCAAGCCCACCACCACCACCATATCCACCTCCCACACCTCCCCCTAGACCTTTATGGTAACCTATCCGACCTTTACGGTGACCTAGTCCACCACCAACACCACCTCCACCACCCAGTCCACCACCACCGCCATAACCTCCACCACCACCAATGCCACCTCCCGCACCTCCTCCAATACCACCTCCTAGACCTCCCCCACCACCTTTGCCATAATGTTTAAACCCCTTCTTATATATCCCATGACCTATCCCTTTTCCAAACCCAAGTTTAGGTTTCCCAAACAAATTCTTCTCATCCTTCACCCCCTCAACAGCATCACCTAAAACCACACCACCATCTACAATAAAAGCAAGTAAAACCACAAACAACACAAGGAACCTACGCATGGTATCCACACCCATTAACCCTAACACCAACTTAATCATGTCACTCACAGAAAACTATCAAGAACTGATCGATGAAGCATGCATGCAGATAAAAGTTGTCTATATATACACACACAAAAAGTGAACCAAGAAAGAGCCACCAAACAACTTTATTTCTGGTTGAAGCATTTCATCAAACACATGGTGGGTCAAAACCAAGCCCTTACAACTGTCATCTACAATGAATGCTGCCCTATCAATGGCGTAAGATATTAAATTTTAGCCAACTACCCTGATATCTTTTACACGAATAGCATCGCTGTATGCATTATTTGTTTTTGTGGCACAAAGCTGCTGTTCAATTTGAAATTCTACATTATCAAAAAACTTTTAGTTTTCTGAACCACATTAAAAACATACCTTTACTCCATTGATGGAAGATCAATCAGCAGACTCTAATTTCAGCCAATAAATCACCTTTATTGCATCTTCATCTTCTTCGTCCGTGAATAATTTGAATCTGGAACTGCTGACTTCCATCATCATAGGGTCTTAATTATGAGTACAAATTTAATTATGGTTGTTTGACTTTATCGTCACAAGAACGTGAATTTGTCACGAGAATTGGAAGGCAATAAATATATAGTGTGAATGGTTCTAAACTTCTAATTTTTTTTTTATTTATTTTAATTTTTTTTATTACTTATTTTTTTTTATCAGCGGTCAGATGGGTAAAATTATTGATAGAAAATATCGTATGATCTGGGTCAAAACAAAATTTGATCGAAATTGATTCATGTGAAAACGGATTGTTCCAAAAAATCAAATCAAAACAAAACAAAATTTGATCAAAATTGATTAAGGTGAAAACATATAGTTTTAAAATTTAAACAATACAACAACATAACATACCCAATTAAATCTCACTTTTAAGTAAGATCGGAGGAATGAGAGATGAAAACAAACCTTAGTACCTTACTCTTACCCCAAAAAACGGGTAGAAAGACTGTTTCAAAAGACTTTAAATAGTTTAACGGATATGCACCCGAAGAGTCATTACCCATGCCTCTAAAATATAAAAGAGTCTACCTATCATTACCGGTGCCTATGAAATAGTTTTAACAGATATGTAATATGAAAGAGTCTTTACCCATGTCACTGACACGATGAAAAAGACCATCAATATAAAAAATCACTGTACAAGTCACTCTTAATATGGTATTACGGCAGGCAATACAAAAGTGTCTTTACACATGTCACTCTTATGGTTGTGACAAACGGTAGGATAAAATCCTTAGACAAGTTACATATAAGATGATTCATGATTGTGAGAGGAAACATAAAAGAAAACATGTTTTGATCAGATTATGACTTAATGTTTAGTCTTGCATTAGTGACATCAAACAAGTCTAGACCATTAGTATGTTTGACTAAGATGAATACTTATGATTTAGCCCAATGTGTATGAGCATGCTTGTGTGTATCCTAAATATATAGTTGTTTAAACTAAATATAATGTTGAAGTAGTGTTATAAACATTGACGAAGCTTGACTGGAAAAAAGGAGAGGACCCAAGGATTTTTAGGAAGAAAACAAGAGAGCCGAAGAATTTTTAGAGTTTTGCAGTGTTGTAAAAATCGCTAGTCGCTAGTCGGTCGGCGAGGTAGGGACTAGGGATTAATCGGGTTTAATCGGGATTAATCGGATTGGAATTTTTATATAGAATTTTTCAAAATTATACATATATACAAAACTTTATACATAAATTTTCAAATATATCAAAGATTTTATCCAACTAATTCACATTGGGCCTATTAATATTAGTTTTTTAAAAAAAAAACATGGCCCAATTCATTAAATAGACCAAAATAAAGCCCATGTGCAGCTCATCAATCCCTTTATTCCCTCCCGTCGTTCCCGTTGTTCCCGTGCGCAGCACTGCAGCTCGTCGAATTAGGGTTAATATGAAGATACATCGTCGGAATCATCGATCGTTCACATTTAACCTGGAATTATGGCCAATCCATCTCATAATCGTCGTTCACACAGTAAAACGAAGGTTTGTTTTCGTATCCTAGTTCTCGAAATCATCAAAAACCGGCCGATTTTTGCCCGATTTGTGGCCGAGTAGGACCGATTAGGACCGATTACGTCCGGCTTTGACCGTCGTTGACCGACTAGCGATTAATTGGGCGATTCGACGAAATTTAGTCGGTAGACCTCCGACTACCGATTTATCACCGATTAATCGCCGATGAATCGCGATTTTTACAACACTGGAGTTTTGTCACATTTATATCTTTAATTCAAGTATAGTTTTGTCAAAAAATTTTAAAGTTTTCGAAATTACACTGATGTAACGAGCTGAATTTTTTCAAAGTGTTCATAATTACACTGATGTAACGAGCCGAATTTTTTCAAAGTGTTCCTAATTACACTGATGTAACGAACTGAATTTTTTCAAAGTGTTCATAATTACACTGATGTAACGAGTCGTTACACTGATGTAATGAGCTGTAACTTATTATTTTTTTACGTTACAATTATCTAACTTTCTATCTTATTTGATATAAAATTATAAATTTATCTAATTAACTAAATTTTATAATAAAAAAATAAGTTTGTAATATATATTTAAGATGAGAGAAAAAAAATTTTGATGGGAATTTTTGAAAAAAGAGAAAAATTATTATACTTATGTTTTTTACGTTAGTGTAATTACGAACACCCGAAACAAATTTGGCATGACTATAATGAAATTAACGAGAAAAATATGACGAGTTTAATTGTGTAATTTTTATAAAAAAAATAACATAGTATAAGAAAGTTATAAGTGTACAAAAATCAAGGAGGGAACTTTAATTTAAAAATAGGAAAATATATGGTTTTTAAGAGTGTGACATTTGTCACTCTTATATTAAATCTGATTTTTGTAATTAACACAAAAGACCATAATGTCCTTTTGTATTAAAAGTTAATTAGTGACACATGTCACTATTAAATTAAATCTTGGAAATTTGAACCATTGGATTTGAGTTATACAGTTTTCTAAATTAGAGTGGGTTATTATATGATCCCTTCCCTATATATATATGATTGGGCTCTAATTAGAACACAACTTAATTGAGGTAACCCATTAACCCTGGCAAAAAACGCTCAAATCGCAAAAAAAAAATTCATGGTCTTTTTTATACAAAAATAGAGGGCTCCTTTTTTAAGTTTTTGCTAATTCACAAACGTTTAGAAGTTAAACGAAGTGTAAGTTTGCGTTACACTGCGAAAATATATTTAAGTGTCGCATAAAGACCTTATTTACATAAATAACACATTTACTTCGAAGTAAATTGTTAATGTATACACATAAAGACGATTTTATGTGGTGAATAAATGGTTGCATAAGAGGCTAATTTGAAAGAAATTAAATTAAAGTTGTTACTTTTTTTGCAAATAAATATATGGGCCATCATCCTAATTATAAACTTTATGGATCCTCTCTATAACTCATGTGACTCTGTCTAAACTAGTTGAACTCTTTGTTTTTTCACGTAAATTAATCACGTGTAATTTCTTATGAAAAGTGGTTGATCGATATAATGCTTCAAAACTTGAATATCTCATTCATTCTTGAATATATAAAACACCCTTTTGTGAAGACATCAGTGATTTGATATCGAGAAAGAACGTGAAATGTAGAGTGTATCACAAAAGGCAAGTGGGTTATCTATTTAGAGAGTTTTTTTTTTTTAACAGCATTTGATTTCAACGTGTAAACCACTGATTTTCAGGACACGTCACCAATGTCAAATTACCATGACCTCCGTTCCCTTCAAAGTTTCTTTTTTTTAAGCTCTATCACTGGATATCATACTCGAATTTTCAATTCTATTTATTATTTTGTTCTAAACTTTTGTTTGAATTATGAAAATGATTAAAACTTACTATGTAAATTTGTTCACTAATTTTCATTCTTGTCAACAAAATAAATTAAACTTTCGCATGCATATAATCTTTTATTTTATTCTATTGCAATTGGTCACTTTTATAATTCCACCTATAGCTTGTCACCAACATTCAAATTTTGATGTAAAAAAAAAAAAAACCTTTGCCTAAAAAATATATGCCTAAAAGGCTTAAACAAACAAACAAACATAACGACAAAAACCAAAGAAAGAAGGATCGGGATTGTACAAAAGCAAGTGCATACCCTCTCAAACCAAAAGACCCAAACAACCTGCCCAAGATTTTTAAATGTTTGTAACGTTTGTTAATAACAATATATAAACATTAATACCCATTCTTTTTTTAAAAAAAGGTTAAATTAATATCTTCTATTAATTTTAGTACTAATCCATTGTTTAAGCATGACAAAATAGACGGGTCGGGTCGGGTTGGGTAACGGGTTAGAATGGGTTCAAGTCAGGATGAGTGTGAGTTAGAATAGGTTATAAGCAATTTCACTTTGGGTCAAAATGGATTGTTTTTAGAAAACATCTATTTGGTATAAGTAAAAATGTATTCGAATTAAACAAATAGTCTAATATGATAACGTTTAGTGATTTTCTCATCAAATATGTTATTAATCAATCATAAACATTTGAACCCATTACTTTCACATTGTTTTTAGATTACCCATCTTGACATGTATTGTGTTGCAGTGTTACCTATTTCAACCTATTCTATGTTATAATTTACACATTTTAACTCATTATTCAATAGTTGTTCATCCAAACCAACCGATTTCTTTTGATTTAAGTGAAGATCGACTCCTCTACCATTGTTAATGAAGGGTTAGATTTTAAACCATATTGAAAAACTCGAACTACAATTTATAAATTCTCTGAAAAACTCACTCTATGTTACTATTGACATGAGAGCATCCAAATGAGGATGACAATTGGACATTAAGGGTGATATTTTTACCATTTAATTTTGGTGATTTAAAATTGAGGTGTATAGCATTTCTAAGTTTTGAATAATTTGAATAGTAATTTAGTAATTTTGAATTTTGAATATTTGAATGAAGATTCAAATAGGTTCAAATAAATCAATTATGGTTCAAATTTTTGAATTCAATCGTATAATTTGAAATTTAATTGAATTTGAATTTGGAAACTGAACTCAAGTTGATTCGATTCAAATTTACCTAAAAATAGTTAAAACTTTATTTATAAAATTCATGCAAGTTTAAACATATGAAGTATCAAATGACCTATTACTTACTTGATTACCTATAATTGCAACTAAAACAAGCAAAAAATAATTTGTCAAGTGATGTTCATGTGCTCTATGACAAGTCAAAAAGATTCGTGTTAAAACAAACAAGCAACAATAATGACATAAATATAGTTTACACATATTTAGTAAAAATAAACAACTAATTAAGTAGCAATTTTAAAATTCCACTCTAGATTACTAAATTTAATATATTTGCAAATGAAATTTAGTGTTGATGGATATATGTCCATGTTTAATTGTGTATTACAATTTACAACAAACACACATAGATGGATGGGTGAAATTATATATGCAAACGAGGGTGGAAAACAGAGAGAAACTTCGATTGACGATGATGGTAAACCAAGGTGAGAGTAGAGAGGCAGGGTGGGAATATTGTTTCAAAGTTTGAATCTTTGACGATGGTTGGATTGCCAAAGTGTTGATGATTGGAGCTATAGATTAGACCATTCAAAAAACTTGCGATTTGATGCTCGCTTGAAAAAAGTTCGACTTGACTTGTTTAAAACAAGCTGAGCCTAACCCAGGGTTGGCTTGGATTGATTTATAATATTTATTAAAAATCATATACACACATATTATATAACACACACACACGTATATGGGTTCCTCTAAAAAGTTCATTTTGCCTAAAAAGTAGAGATATTCGCGGTGCAATTGGGCGGTTTTGAAAAAAATTTTGAACCAAGCCAATAAGTGCGGTTTCAACAAATGGCAAAACAAACCGACCACACAGATTGTCTAAACCAAACCGACCGATTTTAACGGTTTCAGGGTTTTACGGTTCGGTTTTTGCGGTTTCATGTATAATGATGCAAAAAAACCATAATCTATTTCAAATTCAAAGAAGCAAGGTAAATGAAAAGAAGCTAACTTAATTTTTCAATAATTTTAAAACACACACACAAACGGTTGGTGCGTGTTTCTAAAATATTCAAAACCATAAATGTACCATCAAGTTTTAAAACCGACCAAACAGACCGATTGTCTTCGATTCGGTCCGGTTTAGAAGGTTCGGTCGGTTTATGGACACCCTACTAAAAAGGATTTTTAAAAACCGACCTAAACAAACTCCGAACGAGCTCATTTTTGTGTCATTGGAAACGGCTTGTTGAACCTTAAATCACAAACATTAAACTCAAACCATAAACCATAATATAGAAACCTAAACTTTAAAACCAAACATTAGAGCCTAAATATACAACCTACATGTTAAAAACAAAGCCCTAAAACATAAACTTTATTTGCAAACATTGAAGCAAAAACTTAAAAGCTAATGTTGTAAAGTTCAACGATACGGTTCCAACATCATCGGAATGAGTTCAATCAGAGTTTGTTTGAGACAGTTCTGAGAGTTTTATAAATACTTTTTAGTATTCTTAGACAAAATTCACTTTCTATTTGATCCTACCTCACGTGTATTACAAGCCTTGAGATTTTTTATAAGCTCAAATTTTTGGCTAGAAAATTTTTTGAGCCAACTCGGCTCGCCTAAAAGAATTCTCGAGCTCGAACAGGCCTAGCTCGGCTCAATTAGATCCTTAACTTTTTTAGACACTCATTTTGTACAAGCATTAGACCTGAGAATGGTGAATGGTCATACCATTTAGACCATGTGTAATGACCCGTGATGTGGGCACGAAAGGGCATGGTCACGTCCTAATGTTCCTTAGAGTGGTCTAAGAAAATGACTCTAAACACTAACCTAGCCTTAACTTAAACACAACGAGTTATAATCGAAAAACCTAAACTAGACCACTACGACAGGCAAGTATACCTATCGATTGTAGAATACTCAATGGAAGTCCGGATATCGAACCCATGAGACACTAACCTAACGAAACAAAATTAGAAAGTGATTAATTAAAGAAGGGGATTTTTGAATAAAAATGAAAATTACTAAATTAATTAAACTAATTATCCTAATTGATTTGGAAAAGACAGTTTAACTAATATTAAACCTTTACAATAGATTAACAAATTTATTTGAAAGAAATGAGACACAACTTTTAGAAACACCTTAACAAATGAGGAAAGCTCTACTTAGGTTGGATTATAGTTTGTGATTCTTGGAAACTATTGACTTTGGTTGACACGATGGAACTAAGATCTTATACAACAAAATATAGATAACCTAATGGATTATGGATCATTTACCAACTGTAACCAACTAAGAAACCCAAATCTTGCAATATGCACATTAGTGAGTTGGATCACCTTCCGGATTTTTCCAACAACATTTTTGTACTCTAACAGACAAGTCATATTCCTGATTTTTCTGTCCCAATACACCAAAGATGCAAGGAGTAATCTTAAGATGTCTATTTTGACACGAAATGACAATATCACAAGGACTTCCAAATGAACATCCCTTCTAGGTAGTTACTAAGGAAACCTAAGGCTAAAGATTACCCGGCAAATCTATCACCTTCCGGATTTCTAGACTTGGAAACACACAAAACCCTAGAAACATCAATCAAACATTTTCCTATGGCTAGTGGTATCAAACAAGCCACAAACTAGTCATAACACAAAGTCAATGACCTAATACGCGTCTAACACTGAAAGACATTCAATAAACACGTATGAAACATGATATTAATTGGTATAATCAAGATTAAGCATGTAAAACTCATCAAAATGACATAATAAGATCTGTTACAAAAGCATTATCCATCAATATTCAAACCAATAGTTAATAACAACCAGTAATCATTCAAACAAGCATCCAAACCTAAGTAGAATCAAAGATCTAGCCAATCAACATCATTTTCATCCAAACACAAACAAAAACAATGAAATAAAGTGTACTAAAATTACTGAAAATAAAGAACAAAAGAAGAACAAGATGTAACCAATGTGTCTTCACAAAGAAACTAGCCTCCTAGCAATCTCTATACCTCCAAAGGTTCAAAAATGCTTCCAAAAGCTTCATAAATGCTCTGGGCTCGAAAAACGGCCGAACATGCTACTAATTGCTGCTGGAAAGCTCCCTTTTATATCTTTCGAATTAGGTTAACTTTTTTAAGTTTTTAAAGCCGTCGCGTACCGTCAAGGCCCTCACTTACACCCTTGGCGTACCGCGAAAAACAAAACAATCGGGGTAATCCCGAAATGCTTGGCGTACCGCCAAGCCTGACAAAACATGGCAGATTTGTCCTTTTCTTCTATATTCCCCCATGGCTCGATATCTCGTATTTTAGCCTCGATTTCCGCTCATTTCATTCGACAAACCTGTAAAAATAGTAAAATGTAAAAAGAAACTAAAACTAACCTTAAACAACGTATTTACAAATTAAAATCGACTCAATTACACATAAAAACTGGATGTGTTTAGCAACACATCATGCCCCCCACTACACAACTACCTATACAGGCGTGAGGAGCCTCACGAGCTTTCGACCGTTTGAAGGTTTTTGAAATAAATAAAAAATAAATAAAAAATGGCTATATCACTGTTGAAAGAAAAAAAATCAAAATTTTTACCTGTATAAACTCATTCAACTTACAACAAAAAACACTTACACTCTCTCAAAATTTTATAACTTTCTTAAAATTTGAACTATCAAGTCTTCAAAAAATCTTCCACAAGCTATGGATCGAAACAACCCAAACAATCCGTTTTCAACCTGTTTATAAATTGTTATCATCCTCATTCCTCAAGGCGATACAAACAACCCGAACAACCCAAACTCATTAATAACGTTTGTAAATTGGTACACACAAAAACCGTTTTTCAACCAACATTCATCCGCTTTCGAAAATGTTTATAAAACCCAACCCGAATCCGACATTGAGGTGGTTCCGGAAACACAAGCCAACCCCCAACCAGCTACATCGTGACGAAGGCACAGACTAAAGGATGTGCCCGAAAAACAACGAAACCAACCACCACTCAATGGACGGAAGTTGAGGAGGTGGCACTATGTGACACCCCGTAATTTCTAGGTCAGCATCTTGTTTATTTAAATGTTTATTTAAATGATTTATGTACACGTGGCACTAGAATTTGATTTAATTTAGTGTGACACGTGGCACGACAGTACGAGCATTGATACACAACATGATAATCCAAGGGATTATCAGAAACAGCACACACGTGTCAAAACACACGAACGTTGGTGAACGTCACAACACTAAAGCACATAAACACTTCACAAGTCAATTATGGCTAGTAATTGACCATTAGAGTCCAAACGACGCTCGAACGATGTTCTACAGTCGAGAAACGGGCGAGAATGGGCCCAGAACAACAAAATAGGCTTATTGGGCCTGACAAGTGGGCCAGGCGGTACGCTTGACCCGAAGCTTCCATCTCTGGCGATACGCGCGGATGAAGAAAATGGCGCCTCATCCGCCTCACCCGCGCGCAACGACTGGCGAGTGTCAAGGCACGTCAGGCGATACGCCTGACACCCCAGATTCGCAGATTTTCTTTTTAAACTTCCAAGATCATCATCACACCTATTTTCATCATTTTGCTCGACTGAACACGCCACCACTCGACCATCTTCACCCTATAACCTCTGCTACAGCCATTTTCCACCATTTTTGAACATCTTGGAGCTCAAGATTGAAGATTTGGAGCTTGGAAGTGGAAGAAGGTTGCTAGGGACTCGAAGAATCATCACCATCTTCCTTGTTCTTGATCCAAACCCAAGAACCAGAAACTCCAGAAGCTGTTGAGCCCCTATCTCGACCCTTTGAAGCATTGAAAGGTAGATTTCTTGAACCACATGCACATCTACACATTTACACTCACATGCATGGGTAAAACCCACATGCAAGCACCTATGGCTCTCATGCA
Organism: Mikania micrantha; assembly: GCA_009363875.1. NCBI lineage: Eukaryota > Viridiplantae > Streptophyta > Magnoliopsida > Asterales > Asteraceae > Mikania > Mikania micrantha. Next base: position 62,568,763 of record CM018686.1, on the reverse strand, counting down.
CGAATTTTATTTCTGGGTTTGTTGATATTACAATGTTTCTTGATGATCTAAGATGATTAGATGATGTTCTATGATGATCTAAGATGATGGGTATAGGTCTTGTTGCTTAAAATGATGTTTTGTGACATTATATTGCCATGCATGTATGATCCATGATGGAAGGAATGATCTTGAGTATGTTGATATGCTTATTGATGATATTAGAAGGATTACTCATGGTTGGATTTGTTTAAAATGGTTAAAATGTTGATTTTTGGTAATCTTTCTATTAATAGAAACTTTATATTGTCAAAATGGTGTTATGAATGATATGGTGGACATGCATGTAGGTAAAATTACTATTAGGACGATAATATGATGATTTGAGTATTTGAAATGTGATTTTGATAATGTTTAGGGTCATTTTGACATAGTTACTATATTTAGTAACTTTTACTAATGAGATGTTGATAGATGATGAATTTGGTTATGTTGACATGTTTAAACGATGCTAGATTGGTTATTATGATGATTGATGATGAGAAAATGGTTTAGAAATAGTAAATGGCCATTTTTATGCTAAAAACTACAAAGTTACTATTTTTAGTAACTTTATTTTTACAAAAACCAACTTATGAACGTTTTGAATGATTTGAGCTTGCTAAATGGCTTAATATGTTATAACATGATGATTAGATGCTAAGTTAGATGGTTTCCGATGTCACATATGCTAAAAATGGAAACTTTCCATTTTAGGAAACTTTTGTGTGCTAACATGTTATAAACGACTTATGTGATATTGTATGATGATGTGCTATGTGTTAACATGATCACATAGGACTAATGAGCATGCTAGAACTCTAAAATCGTTATGCTTTGTGAACTTTCCATAAATGAAAACTTACTATAAATAGTAAGTTGTCCATAGACGCGACTTGCGTGTTTTGCACACGACAAACACTTACACGTTGTTACACGATTCACAAACTGTCACACGGTTCACCAACGGGTCGTTGACTTGACACGGTCAACTCTGGTCAAACACGGTCAATGTGGACCAACACGAGCAAACACGGTCATTATGGATCGACACGGGCAAACATGAACAACCAAGGGTTGTTGGACACAAACACGAGCACTAACACGAACACTAGCACGGTCACTTACACAAACTCACGTACGGTATACGATATAGGTTGCCGGTGATCGACGCGCTTACTACTTCAAGAGCTTACGCTTACATTCGTTCATATCACTAAGGTGATGTCACACCCCGAGCCGGCGGGGTAGGATCGGGTTTCCCCGACGGGCGGAAGGTTCCCAGGGCGCGATATCGTGAGTGATAATCGAAGTGATTAGATTGTTTACATTGCACATGATATAAATGAGAAATGCTAAATATAATAGAATTACAAAGTTAAATTACAGCAGTATCGTTTATAATTTAACAATGTAAATCTATTGTAAACATCAATAATAACTATCTTGTATTTACACAAGATATACAAAATAATTTGTGTAATGATGTCTTCAAAAGTATGCAGGTCCAAATACTAAGTCTTCTATCTGAAGCCCTAGTCCAAAAGAAATGACTTCTTAATTGACCTGTTCATCACCTGAGAAGTCATGCAAAATAAAAGTCAACACGTGGTTGGTGAGTTCATATAGTTTTAGTAATTGAAAATGATTTGAAAACCTCCTTTGGTAAAGACCCTAACCTCATTAACACCACATGTAATATCCACATCGGTATGCTTATATATAGGGCATATGTAAGGGACAAGCCCTAGCCAACATCCCACCACATACTAATATACATATGACACTGTTGTTAATGATAATTAAGCATTTTTACCCTTAACACAACCCATAAGTTCTTCTGTTTGTTGTCCCTGTAATTACAATCATTTGAAATCCATGTTGATTTCATAAGTTCATCACACAATATGATCAACCATAGTAATTGTATAAACAGTTATAAATGCTTAATTAAATAAATAAATAAACATTTAATAAAATCTAAGTCCTAATGATTGGGGCCTGTGGTCATACTCGAGTAGACTAGTCTGTCAATCTAGGTACTTAGTAGTTAGGGAAACTGTAAATATCCTCAAACATACGACCTACAAGTCAAACGGTCTAGCTAGGACTTCTTGAAATGCAGGATTTTATGTTTCGTCATGTTTTTGGCGTATGCTATCTCTGATATTTCCCAGACTATCCCTTGAAAATGATTTATTGATTCTTCTGATTATGTCACAAGATGTACTTGATGTGTTGATCATAGAATACAAGATTCATTGATCGGTAGTACACTTGATTCATTGTTCAACAAACACTTGATTTGTAGAACATTGAATGTTGTCTTTGCAAAGATTGTCTCATTTGATTTCTTTGAAGTCCCACACTTGTTTTGTCAAAATGTTTGATTTGATTCCTTGAATTCACCCACTTGATTTGTCAAAATGTTTGATTTGATTTCTTGAATTCACCCACTTGATTTGTCAAAATGTTTGGTTTGATTCGTTTGAAATGTTATGACATATTGAAAAGTTTAGTTTAACTCGATTATTCACTTAATATATAAGTAAATCGGTTAGTAAACCTGCATAAAATCTTCCTAGACATGGTCTAGGATAACATTTATATATATGTAAAACATATAAATTTAAAAGCATTTAAGTAAACAATTTAAATAAACAGTTTACGCATGCTTCTCAGCCCCACGTTTTAAAACAAAAATGTTAGAAAAGGAGCAATGAACTCACCTGTGTTGATGTCTAATGTACTATCACAGAATGCGCACTCTTGTTTGTAAGCTAAGTATCTTCAGTTCCTGAGTTATTTTATAAGAATTCGAATACAATAAGTACGCATAGTAGTCGTTGTGCCTAATATTTGATCTTGCCGTGTGTGCAACTAAGTATCTTAATCACTAAGTGTATCTAAGATCTAATCTACCTTAGTTACCCCTTTTTATAATCCCTCAAATCCCATGGTTAGTTATAATAACTTACTTTTATATTTTCAGAAAATTCGGCAGAGTTTCCTTTGTTTTATGTTTAAAAGCCAGACAATGACATTGTCTATTTTATACAACATCCCAATCAATGATATTAAAACTAACTTTTATAACAAAATTAACTTAAAGGAACCCAATAACATTTATAAAATTACATTTCAACTAGTCAAAATTTCAGAAAAGTATTTAATTAAGTTTTAATAAATTCATGTTGTCTTCATTTTAATTAAACATCATTACTTGAATTTGAATAAGCGTTTAATACATGATGGACTTAATTAAGTCCCACTGGGCCCACTTAAGCCCAAATGCCAATACTTGATTCCTAATTGATCATAATCATAATTGTTTTAACCATGTGACATAGATATCCAATACATACATGTTAACAACTCATATTAAGTTGTTATTGTGAGTTAATGATCTTTGTTATAGAATTTCTACCCCACCTATGGCTTCATTATTCCTCATCATTTATAACCCACTCTTGTATTAATCCCATGCATGCAATTTACTGGATCCATTCCTTGTTAGAAACTTAGGTTAATGACCAACTATCCATCTCTTATGTTCTTAACACTAGTCTTGTTGATTATGGACCCATATTATTCCGATTAACAACTTTTAGGTTGGTTAGGGTGTATAGGGCAGCGAACCTTTCTAAGGAATTACCTAGGGTTCGGCTGGTCCTAGTGTCATAAGGTTCGGCTAGATAGGTAGTCTGTAAGGTTCGGTTACATCTCTAGCCATCCATGGGTTCGTGTACTAGTTCGACTATAGAAGGTTCGTAGTTTAATTCACCCTAAGGTTCGGTAGTCAAGAACCTTGCATGGCCATGGTTCGGCCATGCATGTTCGTGAGTTCTCAAAGGGTTCGGCCATACCTCAAGTCCCACGAATCTTTAAGGTTCGCCAAAGATTCCAGGCTCGTGGATAGAGGGTTCGGTGCAGGTGACTACACTGGTTCGTTGCAGAGTCCCCCACGTGGGTGCAGGGTTCGTTACTCAGGGCTGGCAGGGTTCGTTGCATCAGAAAATGGTTCGGCTAGGTTTGTAGGGGTTCGGCCAGGTTCGGCTGATGCTGATTGGGTTTAGTTCGCGAACCTGTCGTGGTTTTTCATCATCTTCTTCGTCCTAGGGGGTTAAACCTGTTACAAAATTCATCCCTAACAGTTTCTAAACATGCTAGACACCATTACTTAAGTGTTTTAAGTGTTTATCATCAATTATAGTAACAAAACCCATGAACTCGTGAAAAACCTATAAACCGAGTTTAAATTTGAACATTACCTCAAATTTCGTGGATGAAAGCTTGAATGGGTTGTACTCCTGAAATCTAGACGATGAGAGGGTTGTAATGGAACCAAGATAGCTTGAATTCGACGAGAAATGGTCACGAACTTGTAGAGAGAAGTTGGATGAATTTCTTTTTAGAGAGAGGAAGGGGAAAACGAAAATGGTGATGGTGGGGGAGGGTTGGTGGTGGTAGATGGGAAAATTAAATGCCCCATAATGTCTAACACATACCGGGTAGTTTAATCTCGTTCGGTTTCGCGTAAATAGCCGTTTCGCGTAGTTTTCAAGACGAGACGACCCGATTATAAAATTAGAAATCATTTAATTATTCTAGGTTGTAATTCCTAATAAATTAACTAATATCTTCTTATTTATTAAAATTTTAAAACAACATTAACTGTTTAAATCGAAATGTACGGTCATCGCGCGTATGCGTTCGAATCGTCACTCGTACGAACACGGAGATAACTATACTTTTCAACCTTGTTTTCTAATTATAGAATATCATTCAGAACGTTAAACTTTCAGATATATTCGGACAGATCGTCACCTATACGAATAACCCGTAAATTTAGCATTCACGTAACAATATTCACGTGTTTGTTCTATAAAGTCTCACATACGTTCATACATAATATATCCTAACAAATAATCACATGATGGTTCTGTATTGCCAGATAATTATCTGACTCAAGAACCATTGTTCTGAACTGTGTTTTCTGTTAAATGTTTCTGAAACTGTTCTATGACAACTCACCATGATAATGATAAATGATATGAATATGAAAGTTACTGAAATGTGTAGGATTCGTACCTGTTTACTGTTCTTGATACTGTTTAAGATCACTGTTCCGGCGACGGTTCCGGCACTGATGTTACAGGTGAGTTTACGGCCCCTCTTTACTCTTTTTCAAACGCTTTCAAATAGGGGGAGAATACTAGTTATATCGAGTCAAACATTTACACTATGACAAACATTTTATTGTGTATGCTGGCTTATTGGACAAACATTAAGTGTTGAACTCGTATGAAGCCCTCACAAAGTCTTACCGTTAATGTACGAACAACGTGGTAGATTTGAATGGATCCATTAGGGAATGACTAACCCCACGGGGCACCATGTTGACTGGATGTCATAACCCGTGCAAACTCTGACCTAACTCGCTATGTATACGAGACATAGCGGAGGCAAGGACAAACAAGTCTAGTTCGGTAGCGACGCACTGACACTTGGAGCCTTGGGCTCGGTACTAACATTTGATAAACAGCATGACACACTTTCTTACTATTTATGTATATCAAAACCTGTGAACTCACCAACCTTTGTGTTGACACTTTTATAACTTGTATTCTCAGGTAACTAGCGTGGCTAGCATGAGGACAGGAATGCACGTTTTAGGGGACGAGCATTAGGGATCTACTTGCATTCTGTCATGTCATTTTGAAAACAATTTAACTTTTATTATGTTAATCAATGTTGTATTAAACTATTTACATTTCCGCTGCATGTTATGTCAAACATTTGATTTCCGCTGCAATATGATATGATAACTATTATTCCGCTGCAAACTATTTTGTCAAGTGTATGTGTCGAACATTGTATTTGTAAACGCATATAGAGGTGTTCTATATGACCTTGAGCTGTGATTCTTGACACGTCACATCCACGTGGACATACACCACGAGTGAGAATTTGGGGGTGTGACACACTAGCTCGTGCCTGCATCGATGTTTCTGAACATCCGTTTGTTGGTAACAACCAAATGAGTACGGAATTTTGAAAACGTGTTAGAGCCCAATTTTTTCACCAATAGGTCGTGAATCCTACAGGACGAACATCATGATTTCCGAAAAATGGCGCGACCTACAACGTAAGTCACAAAATTTAACATAATATGTAGGGCTGTAAAAGAACCGAAGGTTCAGCGAACTGTTCGTGAACCGTTCGGTGGGAAGTTCGTTTATGTTAGTTCATTTAATAAACGAACGAACACGAACAAGATATTACGTTCGTTTAGTTAAACGAACAAACATGAACAGAGATCGTGTTCGTTCATTTGTGTTCGTGAACGTTCGATAACATGTTTGTTTACATTCGTTTATGGTCGGTTAAGTTCATTTATGATATTTATTCATTAAATGTGTTGCTATTTTTAATTTTTAGTTTAATACCATAATACTTAAGTTAGTTTTAGTTTAATACTATAATATCTTAATTTATATATTTATAAATGATTATCTCTATTGCTAGAGATTAAAAATGTTGATTTTTATTGTTTAAATAATATGTGTTCGTTAGCGTTCGTGAACCGTTTGTGAACAAGCTAAATTCCTTAATGAACGAACACGAACAAGAATTTTCGTTCCATAAGCGTTCGTGAACCGTTCGTGAACAAGTTAAAAGTTAAACGAACGAGCATGAACAAGGGCTCATTCATGGTCGTTCGGTTCGTTTACAGCCCTAAGAATATGGATTCAACACCACAACAACCGAAAAAGTGGTGAGAATGATGAAACGGTCATGAACGTGGCGTTGATGACCTATGCTTGAGAAAAAGAGCCATTTTCTCATATCATGGCGTGACAGCTTATGAGAAAATCAAAAAAATGACATCCCGTCCTGAAGTTACAAACTTCGAAACAGACGAAGACTCGTTTGGCAAATACACGACCCCTCAATCCGACTCCACCGGCCGATGTTCACTTAGCTTAAACGAGTCGGATGAAGAAGTCGATATGGACATGCCCCACTCTCTCCTCAACATCCGCCATGTCGAAACAATAAGTGAAAACGATCACAAGACCCGTCTCAACTGACTACAAAGACACGGAGACCATTGGCGAGTCGTTGCAAAAATTTGTCGACTTACAGGAGCAAAATCAATACAACAATGACATGAAATTGTTGTAGGCTCCAACCGATCATTAGCCGGTAGCCCTCGTGAGATGACCGAGAAGACGAATGAGTATATAATGAAAAGATATAATATGGATTAATTATATTTTTATGTATTTTTTTTATTTTATTTTGTAATTTTAACCAACTTTTTATTTTGTTTCAATCAAGTCACTTAAACTTTTTTTGTTTAATTAAGTCATTCAAGTTATTTTGGTGTTCTAATCTTATGTTTTTAACGTGAATAATATGTAATACATGTTGATATAAGTTTGAGTAAATAATTTATTTTTAAAAAAAATTAACTAACTTTAATCAATAATTATTAATTTCAATTAATATCTGACAAAGAACAAAAAATTAATAATTAATAATTACTTATTCAAGTCAGTCATTTTTTATAAAAAATATTGTTCACTCAAACTTATATTAACATATATTACATACTATTCAGGTTAAAAACATAAAATCAGAACACAAAAATAACTTGAATGACTTAATTGTGACAAAAATGTTTGAGTGATATGATTGGAACAAAATGAAAAATTTGTTACATTTTTATGAAGTTATCCCTTATTTTTTAATTATATTATATGTCTTATCTAATTTATTATATAATTAAAAAAATAAAAATCAAATAATAAAATATTGAATAAAGATGATAATGGCGTGGAGTGATATGGTGATGATAAAACATGTGATAATAATAAGAAAGAGTAAATTACCGAGATGATCTATGTGGTTTGTTAGTATTTCACTTTTGGTCCCTAAGTTTCATAAATTACCCATATAGACATATAGTTCTTATGTGAGGGTAATTTGGTCAAATACATGAGGATAATTTGGTGTCATAAGGACTATATGTTTTATTAATGTCAAAAGTTAGGGACCATATGAGTAATTTATGAGACCTAGAAACCAAGAGTGAAATACTAGCAAATTACAAGAACCATATCGGTAAATCTACTCTAATAAGAAATGACAAGGGGGTGGTTTAGTTGTTATTTATATGACACGCCTATTGTGTCAAGCACTGCGATAAAAAAAGGGCTGTTTTATTTGGACACCCCACTTTTATATTTTTACACCCCTGCGGGCCAATACGGGCCGTACTGGCCATTACGGCCCGGTATTGAGTACAGACAAATATTCCAGAGGATTCTTTGGAATCAGTGAAACATTCTGTGGGACGGGCCGTAATGGCCATTACGGCCCGTCTTGGCCCCAAACTTATTTTTCCAAGCCATTTTGGGTGTCAACCAGTTTTTTTATGTTGGTACGGCCCGTACTGGCCATTACGGGCCGTCTTGAGTTAATTTATTTTATTTAAACATAATTTACGTATTTAAATATTTTTTAACAATGTACGTTTAATACGTGAATTATTTGAACGATATGTGTTATTTATTTTATTTAAACTTAATTTACGTATTTAAATTTAATTTTTAACGATATACATTTATTATGTAAGTTATTTGAACGATACACGGCTATTACGTTAATTAAACGTCATAATATCGTTTTAACTAAATATTTCATTTTCTAGTTTGTTTACGTTAATTAAAATAATTTAAACAATATAAAGTTTTTCGCGCAAATATTAAACAACACAAACAGAAACAATACAAATGCAGAAAAAAAATACGTATATACACTGTACGGTTTTATATACAAGGAAACAAAATACAAAAATACAAAATGAACTACGATCCGGATGGTCCATCTGGCAGGACATCTTGTATGTTTATCACGTAAGGTTGAATGAGAGGAAGGATGTGATGACCGAAGCGATAAACATTGTTTAATACTTCTGGTTTCATGTTACGTGGAAAACGAAATTCGTTTTGACTTATCGAGTCCGATGGTGGCATTGCTTTTGATACCGATGTGGAACGGCTGCGCCGAAATACGGGTTTCTGACTTATCTCGGTCACAGCTGTAAACGAACTATGCCTCGAAGGTTCAAATGTACTTTCTTGAGACGCTAAATTATCTTTAACAACGTCTTCCTCTTGCTCTTTTTGTTTCTGTGCCTTTAAAGTTGGACGACCACGTGTATCTTTTTGAACTGAAGGCGCCTTTTTGTCGCTTTTGTTTGGAAATACCTGCGCCAAGACCTTCTTTATTAGACTCTTTTTTATTTCAGGAGGTTTGGAATTTATTTCTTCTGTAACCAAACCCATTTGTCCTATAACATCTATTTCTTCTTCTTCTAACAGTGTTGGGTTAGCTGTGTTAAGTTTTGTCCAAAAAATATCTATATCTGAGAGTGGTAACTTTTTATCTGCATAATTTATAATTAGAATTAATATAGCAGTAACTACGTGCGAAACATCTAAGATTTACATTTAATATTACGAACCTGTGTTGTAATATTTTGATATATTACAAGCGCACGGCAACACACAACTCGTCCAAAGCTGGTGGCCACACGTCATATTTTTGTCACGCATGACTCTTATTTTGTCTTTTTCCTCGACCAACAAATCAAGAGCTTTATGGGACACCTTTCCTCGAAGGTTATCAAATATTGGTAGTTTATGATGACCCATAGTTTTAATCAAGCTCGTTTCAAAATCGTGTTTCATTTGTACCTCCTGTGCTTGCACGATTTCATTTACGAAACCTACAAGCGAGGCAAGCGTGCTGTTTGGTGATCTGAGGAATCGTTTTAGGTTCGAGTGCTGACTTTCCACCCGGTTTGTTGTACGTTGACCAAAGTTGCGCGTTCTATTGGTCCATGCTGTTACAAACATATCTCTGTAACTGTTTAACCAGGTGTGCGTCAGATACTCCAGAACCCCTGAAATGAAACAAAAAACCAATGATGATATGATGATAATAATTATGGTATATGATGCTTACTTTTTTTGTCGTCTTTGATAAGTCTTTCGTACAGACGGTTGTAGTTGTAGTCGTATAACTCTGTTGTCGGAGAGTTACACAAATTCGCCCATCGACCTTTGAATTTCTTCCAGTCTGCGTCAGAAAAGCTTGCCTTGCAGTGTTTGGCAATATTTTCGTCTATGTGCCATCTACAGAGATATTTTGCAGCTTCTGGAAACACTTTACGGCACGCATTCATAACAGCAAGGTCTCGATCTGTTATGATCACACGTGGCTCCATACACTTATTCAACATACTCTTAGCCATTTCCAAGACCCAGACGTAGTTCTCCTCACGCTCTTTGCTTACGAACGCGTGAGCAATACTAAACGTCTGGTGTGTGGAAGTCACGCCAACAATTTGAATAAATGGAAGCCTGTACTGGTTCGTTTTGTACGTCGCGTCCATCATCAGTACGTGCGGAAATGCACGCCACCAACAATACGATTTTGGATGACAGAAGAAAATGTCTTCCACGACGTTTGTTTCAGGATCCTCACGGGTATAGTAAACGTACCGCTGACTGTGAAGCACGTTTTCCAGGACCTGCATCGGAGTATCACCGAATTTCTTCTTGTTTTTTAGCTTCTGCTGTAAATTGTATACATCCCTAGGGATGGATACATTTGCAGGGTTATGTTTCTTTATGCTCAAAAGTATGTTACGAGGATCCATGTGTCGCTCGGTCAGATTCTCAACCAGATCTTCTTCCTCCTGCGTGAATCTTCTAACATATGGATGACCCTCTAGATTCTGAGCAGGTTCGTGATTGTGATTGTCGTTAATCACCTGTAATTTCCAGGATTCACGAACTTCGTTGTATAACCCTACCAGTTGAAACGGACAACCGATTTTCTTGCTGCCTGACCGTCTAAGGATTGCGATGCTATTGTGCTCGCCACCACGGTCACACATGAGCCAAACTTTGATTACACTGCCTGTTGTCTTTGATTTCTTCGTTCTTCTTTTGACTACAATGTAACCATTGTCTACTGCTCTACTTTTCACCCACCCTACCAGCGCTTCCTCAGTCATAAACTCCTGACATATAAAAACAATAAAAAATACCTTAAATGGATAGCGATAATATACAATTATTAACATTTATGTTTCATTTAAGTTACCTCTTTTGTTTCCCAGTTAACGTTTGAAGCCACCGGCTTTTCTTCATAGCCCTCCTCCGTGTAACTTTGTTTACAGTCGTCATACACGAACCCATACGATGCTTGACTGTCAAAACCAACATCAGCGTTAGGTTCAGCATTCAGATCTATCGTGCCGTATGAATACACGACAGGAGGCTCTTCGTTCAAATCTGGCACGGAATAGTTGAAAAAACTCCCGTCCCAAAACGACATCGTTACAGATATGAATTATCGTGAAATATATTTGAATTCGAAAGTTACGCGTTCGTTTGAAACGATTCATGCTTATATACAAATTTGAAAATGTTCAAGACGGCCCGTAATGGCCTTTACGGCCCGTACTGGGTCAAATCAATGTCCTTCTGTCAGAATTGAAAAAGCAAGACGGGTCGTACTGGCCAGTACGGGCCGTCTTGCTGTCAAATCATTGTACTAGGTTGCAGCGAATGTCTGTACGATGAATGAGACGGGCCGTCTTGGCCATTACGGCCCGTCTTGCTCCCAATCATTGGCACAGGTTGTCAGGAGCGAATGTTTGACCGAGGGCTGAGACGGGCCGTAATGGCCATTACGGGCCGTCTCAAGGGTGTATTTTTAAAAAAAGTGGGTGTGAGAATAACAATACCCTAAAAAAAATAGCTTCGTAAAAAATCTTCTTACACTCGTCCCGCCTGACAGTTCAGATTACTTCCTAACACAACGAAATCCCGCTGCAATGGGTGGTCCTGAGAATGGTTCTGCCGTCGCTGCCGCCGCCGGTTCCGGCGACGATACCGACGAGGAACTTGAAGAATTTTCAGAGGAGTTCAAATGTTGCGTCTGCTTGTAAGTTTTTTATTCGGATACCGATATCGATTTGATTCGTTATATTCTGTTCGTAACTTAATCGAAACGCGTTGTCATTTTGCTTGTAAGATCTTGTTTGTTTCAGTTCGTTCCGACTCGAATCAAAAGATGAACTCAATTTCTCACAGGAATTGAAACCGGCAATTTCTAGATTCAGAATCGATGTTACTTCTTTTGAAACATTTTACGATGTCGGTGTATAAACGATGAAAACCTGTTAACGGAGTAGTATAATTAGAATAACTATTAACTACACCGGAAACCTAATCTAATTTTAAAACCTAATTATATTAAAATATTCACGATAAATCTTGTCTATGTAACAAATCGTGTCTAATACGTTTTATCTAATAATAAAGAATATATTATATGTAACATATATATGGTTAACAGTAGATTCACATGGCATTGAATTATTTTCTGTAAGTTAAGAGAATCATACCAAGTACATAGGATGAAATGTGATTTTGTTGGCCTCAAAAGGTTGAAGAAGAGTTGTTTATGTTCTTTTAGGGTTGGATGTTTCTTATTAAACGCTAGGCATCAAATTTTTATAGTCAGGATTGGCTCAAGGAAATACTAACTAGGTATGGCACCACCAATTAGTTAGCATAATTAGGCATCAATGGAGGTGAAAAAGGTTAATGTTGAGTAGAATTTATTTTTATCATAAAGTTTCCTTGTTTAACTATACTAGTATACTATAATACGTTTGAGGAGGGCAAAAAGGTAATTTCAAACATATTTTAAGATTTTAAGTTATCACAAATTTTAAAGCATATGGTACAACCCTTAAAAGCTAAATTGTGATTAATTTCAATACATCAACCCTTAACATTGAACAAGAATAACAACATTGATAACCATTAACCACTACGATTTTAAACGTCCATAACCTTTTCATATGTTAATTTCTTTTTTAAAAAAAGTACACTATGAAAATGAAATTCTATTCTCTTTGATTTTGAGTATGGTATTGGTAACTTTTTTAACTTAAAAAAATACTAGCCTATAATGTGATTACATATTGTTACATGATTAAGTGCTTTACTAGTGTCTGTGTTGTGTTCCCTATCGTATCGCGTAGGGACCCCATATATATGATATGTGTGTATTAAAGATGAAAGAGGGAAATAGTGACTGTTTTGTCATTTTGTGAGTTTTTTTAGGTTTCTTAATGCTTCTTTTTATGAATAAGTATTGAAGTGGGCTTGTGTTTACAACGGAGTACACTTAAGGCTATGGCGAGTGACAACTGTTGCAACGTTAATCTTAATTTGTGTTATGTATTTTTGATCGTGTTTGTTACTGTTGTAACTAGGGATGTTCAAAAAAGTCAAAAACCATATATAACCAAAAACCCAATTGTATCCGTAATCTAAAAAAACGAACATAATTGTGATCGGTTTTGGTTTGGTTCAGTTCCTAACCGTATCCGAATTCAGTTTTTGGTTCGGTTATCGGTTCCTTATGTTTTTTTTGAAATTAGTTTGTTTAGTTTATTCGATTAACCAACTGATTAAAACGAAGTTTGAATATAAATGTAATATTTTTATTAATAATATACTGGGTAAGCTTGCTTGTTTGTATGGTTGAATTTGGTTTATTTCATTAGATTTAATCGGTTTATATAGTTTTTTACTGGTTTATTTGGTTTTTAATCGGTTTATTCGGATGAATTCAATTTGTTCGGTTTTTAACCGAAACCAAACCAAATTGAATTCAATTAGGTTAATGATCTTCCAAGCCAAACAAACTGATAAACGAACCGATGAACACACCTAGCCGTAATGCGTGATCAATAAGCTGCTATTACTACATATATTAATTCCCATGGATGGGAATAAAGTTTTTTGATGCTTTCGTTTCAACCATGGAAGTTTCTTTGCTTACACATTTTTATTAAGAACGACACATTCATAGGAGTTTCCAGCCGTAACGCATGGAGGTAAAGCACATTGTGTACATTTAGTTGTGTGATCTTTAAGAGTTGTTGAGTGAGGCCTAATATGAGTTATTACCATATGTTTGTATATTTAGTTATGGGTGTTAGGCTCAAATGAGAACCTCTAAAAGTCATAGTTGTCAAAGGCACGACGCGCGCGCATCTAGGGCTCTAGGCACACACCGGAGAGAATCCAACAAAATTCTGGAAAATCTGGCCATAAACCAGTCTAAAAAAGCCATAAAAAAGTTTTTAAATTTTAAAAACTATGTATAACTACATTATTAATTGTCATGTAGTTAGACATTATATTTTTAAAAATTTTCTAAGCCTAAAACATGTCAAACCTTTAAAATGGTAACTTTATACTATGCGCCTAGATTAACTGACCAACCCAACGCTTTTAATGTTATTTTTACAAAATTAAGTAAAATAACGTTAATCCTTTTGCCTCTCGAGAGCCGACACATATATACATTATATGCGTGTATTGCAAACAGCGCCCATATATATATATATACATACACATATATACATATACAGGGATTCATTCTAATAAGAACCAACAAATTGTAAAGAACTAAAAGAACCACATTTATAGCCATATGTTTTGAAAGGTATAAAAGTAATTTTCCTTAAAAATAGGGAAGTTACCTATATACCCTTCAAACTTGTGGCTAGAAATGGTTCTTTTAGTTCTTAACTTACATTGGTTCTCAATTGAACATCCCCCCTATATATATATAGGCGGTGAGGAAGACCAAATATAAGTTATTAATGCATATATGTTTGTTATTCCTTAGCTCAGTCTTGAATCTTTGTTTGTGGATAATTGTTTTATTTTGCAGGGAACTCATCTACAAGCCGGTTGTATTGGGTAAGAAGGGAATGCAAAAGCTACAAGTAATGCTACTTGTTTGCGGACATTTTAAATTATGTTGTTCTTGTTTTGCAGCTTGTGGCCATATTTCATGTTTTTGGTGTGTCTTCAGAGCCATGGACATTTGGCAGGAATCTCATTGCCCTGTTTGTCGCCACCCATTTTATCATTTTCCCAGTATATGTTGGCTGCTTCACTCTGCCTTGTTGAAGTTGTATCCTAAAGCTTACCAAATAAGGGAGAGTCAAGTGACAAGTATGCTATATTCAATAGTTAATCGTTTTCATTTATAGCCTGATTAGTCTTTGTACTTGGAATTTTCTGATCACAATTAATAGGTACCTAATTACCCCAAATTATCCATCAAGCAGTTTTAATGGTGGTAAATTGGTTCTAATTTAAACTCGACACTATGGGCAAGTTCAAATGAGAACCACTAAATATTTGAGAACCATTTTATCGCTGTCGAATCTACTTGATTGGATTTTTTACAGTGTCATTTTTGTAATTAAGATAAAAACACGGGTCCGGACTTGATTCACTGATGGAGACATTATATGTATGCATATAGCCATAGTGCATTCTTTGAGTGAATAGACTGTAGTTTCCAATTGCATATTCACCAGTGAATCTCCTATATTTATACACATAGCTTATTCATGGGTATATACATGTACATGTAGTGTGTTGTCTCAATGTGCTTGAAAGCCTTGATAAACAAACCATGAGCATCAAATATGTTTTGCCTTCTTTCACAGCTTTTTAGTGGATAATTTATGAATTACTAAATTTATAATCTTATCACTTTCTTGTGGCAGAGATGGAAAAGGACACGGAAACCTTCTCACCACAGTTTGAAAACTATTTGGCTGTATCACCTGGTAGTGAACAAATTGCATCACAATGTCATACCATGGTGCAAGGTAAAGATTGTTTGGATAGAGAATCACTGGAACCTGTTCCATCTGCAAATAATATTAGCACGGGAATCCCTACAAATTCGAGTGATCAAATCACTAAAAAGGTGGATGTAGAAGGGACCTGTTCAGCTGGAAGTGATCATGTTGACAGCTGTTGCAAGCAGATTTCTGTCAATGATTTACTCTGTTTAATATGTAGAGAACTTCTCTATCGACCTGTTGTACTGAATTGTGGTCATGGTAAGCTTTAAAAACTTTAGCTACAGAAGTGGGAATTTCAACCCATTTTACATGTAATTTTTCAAAATTACACACACACAAAAAAATTTTTATATATAATTTTTAAAATTTAGTTATTTCAAATATTTTAAAGATTTTGACCAATTTTGATCGATTTCTAACCAATTTTATCAAAATTTGACCACTTTGGATTGAGTTTGACCAGTACCGATATTTAGGGTTGATTAGGGGAAATAGAATCGGTAGCCCTAAGATTTCCAATTAATCGGCACCTAGGCGCAATTTTTACAACATTGGATTTTATGCTTGTTTGATTAATAACATTAGGTCTGATGATGTGTTTTATTGGGTGTGTTGTGTCTTAGGCCTTGTTTGTTTTTTAACAAAAGGTCTGCGCAACCTCTTATGTCTGCGTCGCGCAGATGTTGACATTTGCAGACTGTTTGTTTTTTCGAAGACGATTCATTAAAAAACGTCTGCGTGAGGTCTTCTTGGTGCAGATGTGGACCAACCACTTCTAGGATCTTCTAAGGTCTGCAGAGACTACCCACCATCACCGGCCACCACCGCTGCCAGCCACCGCCGCCGCCCTACACCTCCCGCCGCCCACCCCTGCCTCCCACCACAGCCCCCCGCCCCCCACCGCCCACCCCCGCCACGGCGTCACCCACCACAGCCGCCCACCACCGCCACCCACCACAGCCGCCCACCACCGGCCTCCATCGCCGGCCACCTCCACCGGCCACCGCTGCCGCCCTCCACCGCCGGTCACCCTCACCACCTGCACCACCGTCGGCCACCCTCATCACCCCCACCGTACACCACCACTAATTTATTTTAAGAGTCAACAGACGTTAAAAAACAAACACTCTTCTCTTCTTGCAGACTGCAGACATTTGGTCCACCTCTTCTCCTGCAGATGTCTGCAGATGTGGTCTGCAGACTGCAGACATTTTACCTCTTAAAAAACAAACACCACCTTAGTCTTCTTTTGTCTTATGCTTGTGCTGTTTATGTACCCTAAAAAAAGGTGTTGTATATGAGCTTGGGGGTTATCTGGAGCAGTCTCTTACTCTCTTTATCCTACTAGGATAGGGGTTAGGTTTTTTTATCTTATCTTTGTAAACCTTACTGATTTAGTGGGATTTTTGTTGGGGTCAAGCTGCCTAGAAGTTGTACAAAGTGTTATTTAAATGTTTGTCTTTTAAATTGATATGTTCTTACATGCCACATATTATTACAATAATAATAGAGATACATTAGTTATATGTAAATTGAAGAAAATGGACAAAAAGTTTTAGCATGTTAATCCAACCGGTATAAACAATTAACTGTTTTGACCCAAACTCAATCCGCCCAAGCCACCAAATTTTTCACCTCTAGTCACAACATACAACACTTGTTTTGTGGTGATATATAATTAACAAAATAAGAAAGTGCTGCATTTTTCTATTACAGTATTTTGTGAAGCATGTATCGTTGCTTCAAATAAAGATCCATGTCAATGCCCAGTGTGCCAAAGCATGCATCCAAATGGGTTTCCAAAAGTCTGTTTGGTTCTAGAGGGTTTCTTGAAGCAACATGTTTCAGAAGAATATAATGCAAGAATAAACAAGCTCAGAACTTGTGAGATAGGAAACTCATCAACAGGTAACTCTAATTTTCTCAAGATTTATCTATGTTGATGCTATGAGTTTTTTTAATCAAAATTGTTGTCTTATGTAATCCTTTAGTTAATTTACTGAAAGGTATTTTGTTGTTCATATATCACGATGATGGCTTTAATCATGTTTGTGGGTCAAAAGTGAAGTATAATTCGTATAATTATGCTGTCAAAATCAATGCAGTCAAAGTCAAGAAAAGGAGTCAAGGTCTAAGCATAAATCAATCATTTAAGCACTTTAGTCATAGTTTTTCTTTTATAAAATACGAGTTACTCTTTTTCTCATAAATAGCTAGTAGAATTAAGTTGTAAGATGCACAAGTTAGTTCTTTTCTTCTTGAATTCTCATTCATGTAACAATTCCGTGATGATTGCTTCAAAGTAAGTGTTGTTTATTTTTTTTCCCTCTTAGTCAATTGTCTAACAATTGATATCAAAGCATTGAAGAAACCATAGTTATCAAATGCGTAAGGCGCCCTCAAGGCGATTGGTCCTCGCCTAGGGCCTAGGCGTTAAGCGCCAAAAAAGCGGGGGCCTGAGAAAAAAAAACGCCCTAGTTCTTCTTCGACAAGGATAAGACACAATAGTTTGGTGTTTCTGGCAAAAGATTTTGATCAGAATTGTAGGAAAAGCGGACAAGAAGGATACGTCGAGCAGGATGCTTTGAATCTAGTCTCGCTTAGCGGATGAAGAGAAAATAGCAGAGGCAACGATGTAGTAGGCTTTGCTTTTCTTTGACTGATGGTCAAGAGCATATTGTTCTACGACCCAAAAAAAAGCTTGGTTTATCATATTTGGTTAGTAGGATTGAAGCTGTTTAAATAAGATGGAAATGGTACCATCAAAAGAAGGGAGTTATATGTCATATGTGTCCAACTTTGACATCTTAAACTATACGGTGTGGGCTATTAAAGTGAAGATGACGGACACTTATGGTATATTGAAAGCTATCGAACCAGTGGTTGGTGTTACTGTTGATCCAAAAGAAATAAAAAATGGCTCTTGCTTTCTTGATTCAGGTTAGAAGAACTTATGTTGCAAATTGCATCTTATACAAATGCAAAACAAGTTTGGGAAGGGCTGAAAACACTTTTTATGGTAGATGATTTTGCAAGCAAACTAAGTGGGCTAACTTCAAAACTAAGGAGTCTTGGATTAGACATTGAAGAGAAGGTTTGGTGAGACAGCTGCTCGATTTTATGCCTAAACCATTCCTTCAAATCATGGCCTCAATCAAGCAATTTTTTGAGTTGGAAATGATGATGTTTGATGAAGCCGTTGGAAGGTTGAAGGCATATAAGAAATGTGTCAAGGGACCCAACAAAGAGGAAGACATTCATGTGAGGTTGATTTTTATTAAAAGGGTAAAGGAGAAGAAGAAGGGTTGTGAGCATTGTGGTTGTGGAAGTTCAAATCGGGAAGAATTTGGACACGGTCGGGGAAGAGATAATAGGTTCAGGAAAGGGCAACATGGTGAATCATTCCAATGGCATAAGAGCCATATTAGATGTTTCAAGTGTGGTGAGCTTGGTCAATTTGTGAATGAATGTCCAAAGTGAAGAAAAAGTGAATTAACTTGACACGTTATGTTGCTGTGAAGATTGAAGTGCACAAACTATAATTAGAGGGGGTGAATGATGGCTTTATCATTTGGTTCCATTGCCGGGAAATGAAAAGCAAAGATGGTGCAGTCCGGAATCAAAACGAGTCCAGTGGGAGTAATTCCGACCCTATTGAAGCGCAGTTAGCAGCCATTGCTGCTAAGCTTGACTCAATGGAATCACTTAAGGCAGATGTAGCAGTGCTTAAAAATCAGGTGGAATCCAAGGGGAAGTTGAGCCGTTTCGAAAAGTTTGATGATGGAGAGGCTTCCTGGAATCACAACAGGTATATAAATCCTACAATAAGATTGATTTTCCGACATTTAGCGATGGTGATCCACGCGGGTGGATCCTTAAAGCAGAGAAGTACTTCCGTTATAACAACATACCCGATGATGAGAAGGTAGATGCTGCATCTATGCATATTGAAGGTGATGCTTTAGACTTCTACTCTTGGTTCTGTCATCTGTGTTGATCAACCATTGCTATTTTGGGAAGCTCTCGTACGTGCCCTGCAGAAAAACTTCGGGCCCGCTGAATTTCAAAACCCGGATGAACATCGTTGCAACATTAAGCAGACCGGGTCGGTGCAAGAATACAAACAGGAGTTTGCAAAACGTTCCTCCCGAGTCTCTAAATGGCCCGACCATTGCCTCCTAGGGGTGTTATTGAACGGATTAATGGATGAACTAAAGGCAGATGTTCAGATTCATAAGCCATGTTCTGTCTACAACGCGATGAGCCTGGCAATTTAGTTTGAATATGAGGTTAGCCACACCTGTGCCAGCAAAGGCATTAATCCCTCTACCTCAACCAAGTCGGATTTTATTTCAGCAGCCCCAATAGCAATAACACGATTGTTACAGCCAAAAAACTGGCTGAAAATCGCATATTTGATACTGAAAAACACAACAGGTATCTTCGGGGTGAATGCTTTCGATGTGGAGAGAAATATGGTCCAGCACACCATTGTAAAACGGGCACCTTTAAGCTGCTGGAAGCCCTGGTTGAAGCTGAGACACCGGTTGCCATAACGGATGCTGATCGCCTGGACACACAAGAAGATAAGGCTGATATCAGCTTTAATGCCCTTTTTGGTAATTTAGTCACCACGAAGATGCAACTTCTAGCTTCAATGGGCTCCACGGGGTTAAATGTGTTGGTCGACAAGTGGGTCCACACATAATTTTATGCCAGATCTCCTGGTAAGCAACCTTAATCTGCCAATTCAGTTTGTTACTCCATTCGGTGTGCAACTTGGCAATGGGGACATCATACATTGCAATCAGGTTTGTCCGTAGGTGTCATTACAGCTTTCAGGCATCAAAATAACACAAGAATTATACCCATTCTCACTTGACAGGGAAGAAGTCATATTAGGCATCCAATGGCTTTCATCTCTTAATACAATAAAAGCAAATTGGAATAAGATGTTCTTGATTGTTAAAATCGAAGGCCATACTCACAAACTCCAAGGAGTCACATCAGGACCAAAAAGTCATGCTGATTTCCAGCACATGGTGGTCCAAGAGAAGACTTCGCAATCTCAGTCTAAGGCACAACTAAGTTTGGTCTATCACACAGGTCAGCAAGCACTTTCTTTACTTCCTCCATTTCGCCTTGTGGACAAGTCGGTTCCATGGGAGGGAAGTATTGATACGAACCCTGCAACCTGCTTAGGCAAATTGGACCCAACCCGTGGACCTAGTCAATGGAAAATGGCGGTAGGTGATTCGTAAATCAAAGAAGTGGGAGAGTGCTCCAAAAATACAGGAGGGTGAGGAAAGGTGGCAGAAACTTCCGACTAGTTTTAGGGTTATATTTCCAATTCTTGTTTATTTTTTTGGTTGTCTTGAATTACTATCTTGTTTGTATTCAAACTCTTGGAGACTAGCCCCTCTCGAATCAGGTCAACTATCTCGTTGTTCTTGTTCTTAGTTAATCAAATTTCTAGTTTCTATCATATGGTTTTCCTTAGGAGTTACTATTTTTTTTTTTATAAAATAGCTAGTAGGATTAAGTTGCAAGATGTACCGGTTATTTTCTTCTTGAGTTCTCAATCATGTAACAATTTGGTGATGATTGCTTCAAATTAAATGTTCTTTGGTTTTTGTTCTTTGAGCTAATTGTCTAACACACAAGTGTATTTACTAGATGTGGCAATTTCAACCCATTTACTTAATTTAACATGTCACTTTGGGTTATGTTTTATCTAATAACATGTCAGATGGGTAAAATAAAAAATTTACCTAAAAGGAAACATTTCAAACGAGTTAAAACTTAAAAGCATCAAATGGGTCAAAAGATCTCAAATTGCCCAATTGTATTGTTAATGCATATGATTTTTCAACTCACTTTATTTAGAAAAAAACATATACCTATTGTTGTGTTGTCAAAAGCCCTAAGGCGCATGCCTAGGCCCTGAAAAAGCCCATCCTTACAAAAAAAGCCTCTGGAAGGGGTAGGCGTAGATATGCACTTTTTTTTTACAAAAGCCATAATAGGCGACGACTTTGATGCACGTGAAAGAGTATTAAGGCACATGCTTTTGTGAAAATAACATTCTTATCTTTTTTTGGATTGTTTAAATTTTGGTTTTTATATTTTTGGATTTGTTTTGATTTAAATTTAAAAGTTATGCCTAGAAAAATACAACAATTAACATATACGACATTGGTTTTGAATACTTGATATTGGTTTTAAACATTTGGTTTGTGAAAGAGTATTAACTTTAAATGCATAATATATATATATTTTTTCATTTACGTGGGCTTTTTTTCCTTAGGTTATCACTTTTATGCGGCTTGTGCCTGGGTGTTAGCGAGACCTTTGCGCCTATCGCTTTCGATGAGATAGACCTATTGTAATATTCTTATATAACTTACAAAGCAACGTCGGCCAGTTGGTGAAATTTTCCACCGACAATTGCTACCCTTAACTTTCTATGTTTACACTTATACTCCTTTAACTTTTTAAAAAACTTTATAAAAGTCATTTTCATATCCTCGAGTTTCTAAAGTTTTGGATTTACTTTTTCGTTTTTTAATAGTTTAACTCTGCTTTTGGGGTTGATATTTTCCTGTATCAACTTTCTAAAAAATTTGTAAAATGTCATCTTAACCCCCATAAGTTTCTAAAGTTTTGAATTTATCCCTTTCGTTCCTTAACTTGAAAAAACATTTTTTTTTATGTTATAGTTTTATGTGTGTGTCTGTATAAATTCGAGTTGATTCACATTTTGATGTAAACTTTATCTCGTAAATGACTAGGTAAAATAAAATTAGTTTTTCGTGCGTATTTTATGTTTTCAATTACTCTAAGTTTTGGCGTAAATTTTATTTAGAAACGAGTTGAGTTAAATAGAATGCGTTTTCATTCAACACATCGCCGCAACGCGCGACTAGCTGTAATTAATACAACTAATTATCAAAAATGTTCAAAATTTTGGGCAAAAATGTTTTTGGTCAAACCCAATATTAGGTGCAGACCCATGTGGAATGGCGTCTGGGATAAATAGTCTGTTATATTAAATAATCAGTCATCCTTTATGATTTAATTGATATTTGACCTTTCTATTTCTGAATTTTATAAATCTAGTAGCCACTTTATCTCATTAATACGAGGGTAAGGTTTGAATTCATTATATTTACTTTAGACCAAGGTTTAAAGGAACGGAAACGAGCCTGGAGGCGGACTAAGGCGTAAGCCTCGAGACAATATTAAAAAGTAACTAAAATAATATATACATATCATAAAAATCACAATTTAATACAAAACAAGCGTAACAAGTGTCAACCTAATTTAGTTATGTTATGAGATTTAAGTATTATATACTCAATTTCCTCCGCCATTCTCAATCAAAAGCTCTTGGAGATGATCAAAAGTCGATTAAGTGGTGGGTTCTTCAATCTCAAAAGCCAAGAGTTTGGAAATGATAGAATCTAAAAGCCAATCGAATGACGTATGAAGAATGATTATTAGGATTGGCGTATGAAGATGGAGTGTCTGGGTTTGCCAAAATATATAAGAATGATCGAATATGAAAGGAGGCCGAATGGTCGAGGTACTGAAAAATGAAATTAGGCTTTGGATTGGCTAATCAATATTCTATTAAATGGGTCAAAAACAGTCAAAAAAATAAAATTTAGGCATGTTTATTGAGGCTTAAGCCTCAAAGCCTCGTCTCACCACCTTGGACTGCCTCAGACAAGCCCCGAGGCTTAGGTTACTGCTTACCCCCATGAAGCTAAGCCTCTTATGCTATGCTTTAGACAAAGAACTTGTATAAATGTTATTTAGTTGTTAACTTGTCATCCTGCAGAACTAGGATGACATATGTGATCCTTGTATGTCAGTATGCCTTGTTGACCTCTAGCAATTACCTTTTTCACTATATTAGTTGTGTACTTGTATTATTTTCATTTACATATATGATCTGAAATCTGACTAAATTTGTTTCAGCAATATCAGCATTAGTTCCAGAAGGTTCTAAATGTTCATCTGTAACTATGGATGAACACTTGTGCAGTTCAGGCCACAAGATTCACTTTGGAGTAGGTTGTGACTGCTGTGGGGTAATCTTCTCTCTTTTGCTAAACTTAAATCTATAGGTGGCAATTTCATATGAAACTGGATCAATTCAGTGTGTACTTTTTTGATAACGAGTCAAACACATAAAATAGATACAACTAGCTATAAAGGAATGGGTTAAATGGGATGATTTTTGTAGTATTTCCCTTTGTGTTTTCAAATGCTTACCTCCTACATAGCTTTGTTGAGAGAATTAGATTATTTGAACTTTATATTTTTATGTTGTATATTTATATATCAATTATTTATAAAATTTAAAAGAAATCTGCTTCAGAAACCCCACTTTCGACCTGTACCAAATCCGTAGCTACCTAAGCTCGCATCCATACATGCATTTAAAAAGCTATAGCTGCCAAAAAAAAAGACAAGAAAGATTACATCTACCTACAAAATACGTTTGCCCTAAAAATGATATATATATATAGGGACTTATTCTAATAAGAACCAACAAATTGTAAAAAACTAAAGGAACCACATTTATAGCCACAAGTTTTGAAGGACATAAAAGTAATTTCCCTTGAAAATAGGGGAAGTTACCATTATACCCTTTAAACTTGTGGCTATAAATGGTTCTTTTGGTTCTTAACTACATTGGTTCTCAATTGAACATCCCCCTATATATCTATATATATATATATAGAGAGAGAGAGAGAGAGAGAATTAAAAGGTGGTCGCATATGTGTGTCAGGAAGGCACTAGGCAGGGTAAAAATTTGGGTCTAAATGGGCCAGTTGCCTACCAACATCTTTTATCCACCTCTTTTATAGCTTATAATAATAGATAACACGTTTAGGGTGGAAGGGGTGGAGCTCGGTTTCGGCCTCGGGTTGGAAGGGGTTCACAACTACACTGTCGCACATGGCTTAAGCAGTGGCTGCAGGTTGGGTTAACAGGATACAAGAAATCGAGTATTTAACCCTGGCTAGTTGGAAGCAAGTTGGTTCACAGCTTGGCTTCCTTCCTCGGGTTTCTCAGGAACTACCACGTATGGTTGGGTTAGTTTAAGGAAAAAATAACATGGCAAACTTATTAGTTTAGGGAAATATTACTGACAGGTTGAGAGGGTTCCACCCCCGGTGCACAAACCTGTTAAACATTCAAAGTTTGATCAATGGCTTTACCAATAACCGGTATAACAGGTTTTTCAAGCTCTAAAAACAAAACCGATGTAAAAACTGAAACCAGTTAACCGTTAAATAGCCAATTATTTGCTTAGGTGGACTGGTTAAAATTTTGGTCTCTTGAAACCTCAAACCAGTTCTAAATCTCCGGATTTTTCAAAAACCAAAACCAGTTTCTAACCAGTCCGGTTCAGTTAACTAGTATTTTGTGCTTCTCTACCCTCCACCCTTAAATGGTACGAAATATATATTTATAGCAATTATCAATAATATGATTTATATGGTGGCAAGTACTGGTAAGTATTTACTTTTAAGCAACTTGTCTGACCCATATGAGATAGTAATATACGACCCAAATTGATCCATTTTAATTTGAACCGGTTGAAATTACCTTCTCTGATATTCTTTATATAAAATGATTTAAAATATTTTCTATTTCAATATCTGTTATATTAAATTCAGATTTGATTTTTAACTTACTTATTAGTTAATGATATACAGATGTGTCCACTCATTGGCAACCGGTACAAATGCATAGATTGCTTAGAGAAAATTGGGTTCGACTTATGTGAAGATTGCCACAACAGTTCCTCTAATCTTCCTGGAAGATTTAATCAACAGCATAAACCGGATCATAAGTTCGAGGTTTTAGAACCTGAAATTGTCATAATAATGCCTGCTGATTTTCACCAAGATCATGCATTCGATCATCCTGAAAACGAATCAGATGGTTCCATTGCTCCTGACTTGTCCCTTGACACTCTACAAGATCCAGAAGGTGATGTGTCGGATCCCGTTCATCCTAATGATACATTGGATTTGAACCTTCCTAATGATACATTGGATTTGGACCTTGGACTCACGTTGTAACACTGCTTTTAGCTGATCCAAAATTGAACTTCTTCATGTCTCTGTTGGCCACAGATATACTCATATACCCCAGGTTTGCGTAAAATGTACTGGTATTGATAATTGTGTGTTGAATGATGTTACAGTGAGGGTTATAATACAGGATAACCGTATATACATAATGCTACATCCTAATATTGCTAGTTACAACATAATCTAAATTTTCCTGCAGGCTAAGGAGGGACGTAAGCATGACAAAATGGGCGGGTTGGGTAATAGGTTAAGTATGGTTTCAGATAAAGATGAGTGCATGTCATGATAAGTTTTAAACAAACTCAGTTTGGTTTTAAATTGGTCGTTTTTAAAAAAAGCTTCAATTTAGTTGAAGCTAAAATGAGTTTGTAACTAAATAAGTAGTCTATTTTTAGTAAATTTTGGTGATTTTTTCATTAAACATATTATTATTATCATAGTTTTATAGTTAAGGAGTTGCTCATCTTAGTCTGTTTTATGTTATGGTGCTACTCATTTCAACTCAAAATACGGTACTTGTTCATCAAAACAAACCTATTTATCTTTGGAAATTCCCTCTGCCCCTACCATACTCGACGCTTTACGCCCGATCATTCCGGATAACGCTTGCATCCTTTGTATTACCGTGGCTGCTAGCACAGAGTTAGCCGATGCTTATTCCTTAGATACCGTCATTGCTTCTTCTCTGGGAAAAGAAATTCACGACCCGTGGGCCTTCTACCTCCACTCGGCATTGCTTCGTCAGACTTTCGCCCACTGTGGAAAATTCCCCACTGCTGCCTCCCGTAGGAGTCTGGGTCGTGTCTCAGTCCCAATGTGGCTGATCATCCTCTCGGACCAGCTACTGATCATCGCCTTGGTAAGCTATTACCTCACTGGGCGGATTCCTCTTTTTGCTCCACTTTCAAATTCAGAGAAACCCTGGAATTAATAATGGGTCAAAAGTGTTAGGTTTAACGGACGGGAAGTAACTTGTAGCTTGGAGCGTAAAAACGTAAATCTTGTAGTTGGTATTTTATGAAGATGTATGCAATCTGATTATCTGTTGATATACGTTTTCAAGTGTCTATCTTCTCCAACGTATCCCCCGCCCTCATTTTTGTTTCAGCTGCCATCTCTCTTCTCACTTTTCTTCCCTAAAAATCACATATCCATAAATCAAATGAAGATAAGAGATGAAGTGGTGCTAATTGAAATGGGTGCTAACCACAAGGGGGATTGGTCCCATTTGGGTTGGATAAAGAGATGAAGGACATGTTCAATTCTTGGTGGTTTTAGGTCAGGTTTTAGTCTGTATGTTGATGGGACGGAACATTGTTGACTAGCGGTGGTTAGTGTTAGTGGTAGTGGTAGTGGCAGTGGTGATAATGATAGGGTGGTGGAGGTGAGATAGTAATGCTGTGGCAATGGTGGTTTTGCGGCCAAAAGTGGCTATGGTGAGTTAGAGAAGATAAGGTGTTCGTGGTCAGGCTTTTAAGTCAAACTTGAACTGAACCATTAGTATCGGTAATTAACGAAAATCAGAATCAAACCTTCAAAATTTAAAACCAAACCAAATTAAAAACAACATATTGGTTTCATGGTTTAATCTCATTGAGTTATTGGAATTTTATACAAGTTAGCTAAACAAGACACAAATTATCTATATATAAACACAATAATAATATTATAATATATTATTATTAATTATATATATACATTTGTGTAAAGTTTATGAACAGTAATGATATTTTAATAATAATAATATAATATATTATTAATATAAAATAGTAGTAATTATTATAATATATATACAAAAAATTAATTAAATAATCACTTTTTATATAACTATCTATATTTTGCATGGTAGTAAACATTTTGCTCACATCTCCCACTGGTTAAAGCTTTATGTAATTAGGCAAATGGTCAGCTGTTCTATTCCTAGCAGTAGCGAACGTTTGTTTTTATGTTGTTTCCTTTTACTTTAATGATAAAACAATGTTTTCTAAGTTTATTTGTCAGCACTTTGTTTGTATACTTTGTGTTAGATTTTGCGAATACAAAAACATTTTATATTATTTTCTTTCAATTGTTTTTATCATTGGATGCTTATACATGTGTTCCTATTCTTTGGAAGTGTCGCAGTTTTTACGATAGTTTGATTAATTGTTTTAGGACAGACTGACAATCACTGCTACCAATTTTTGGGTATATGTTTTGATATTTGTTATATTATTGCTTTTGTCATGATGGCGTACTCATATCATCAAGGCGATATATGTTTTGATATTTGTTTTTAGGATAGTTCGATTATATGTTTTGGTGCTATGTTTGTTTCTTGACGCTCAATTTTACGACTATACACGACCCCTTATATGACGTGACGGTAAAACGCTTATGACAAGTACCCTTTAAATTTCTATTTAGAAGCAACAACTGATATCACACATTTTTATATCTGCATTTTTATCTACAAGTGATAATTTATTTTTTTATATATATATCCCGATGAGCCGGAACGAAGTGATAGTCGTTGTGACATGTTTTTATATAAGTGTTTTGATATATAGGATCATGTCTGCATCATGATATTAAAAATTGTTACAGAATTCCCGCTACAACACGCGAGAAAACCCATTAGCTAAAAACTAAAATAAAACATTTTTTGTATTACCGAGTAAATAAAAAATAAGTCTAATATCCCTATGAGAGTAAAAAGTAATATATATATATATATATATATATATATATATATAATAATTGTTTCATAACCGGACTAGATCATACATTGAACCAAATATCTTACTGGTTTATTACTCGGACTTTATTCAATAACCAGATAATATCATGAATAATTAAAAGTATCAAAAAAATTATAGATTTATAAAAATATTTAAACAAACATAATTATGATTAAAAAGTATAGGTTTGGTTCTAATGTTATTTTTTTTTTTTGTAGTTTAGAGAGAAAAAAAGTTCTATTTGACCACCATTCGGTTCGTTGTTCAACTAACAGCGATTCAAACACCTTATTTTTAACCAGTTATCCCACTAGTTCACAGTCTAACAAGTTCGGTTTGGTTCGGTTCAGTTTTAACAAGATTGATAAAAAAAAGCCAAAACTATATAAAATTACTTATTCTATTTTTATAAATAAACTAAAAAAGCACAAAGTTAAACAAATATTTTTTAAGAAACTAATAGTAATTTAAGGAAATAAATAGTATATCTCCCTTTTATAAAACCTCGTCATTGATTAACATAACATTGTTCAAAAAGCTCACTATACGTCTTTAAATAGTTTCTCTAAAACAACAACAACATCTACTCAGTGTAATCTTACTTTGTGGGTCTGAGGGAGAGATATGAAGATATACCATTACCTTAATGTGGTAGAGATGTTGTTTCGTGAGAGACTCCCTGCTAGGTTTCTCCAAAAAAAGATGTTTTTAAATGCTTCAAGCTAGGCTTGACTAGGATCGTATATCAATTATGACTTTGCTAATTGGTTTGTTTAAATTTTATATGTGAGAGTTTATGTATGTGTGTGTGTGCAAATACAAATTTTAGGTTATTGAGTTATACTTATTCATCATTTTGTATTACGTTTAAGATTATTTGATGTAGAAAATATAATGAGCCAGAAAATGTAAAATTTTTTGAATTTTTTTATGTAAAAATACTTTAAATTGTTTTAAATATAAATAACAATGGTTTATATGGTGTAATTTAAAAATTATTAACAATGTCGTATATAAAAGTTCTGATTATTTAAAAAAAGTATGAAACATGATAAAAAAAAAATAACAAAAATAATCATGACTAAAATAAAATTCTACTAGGTTCTTAAATAAAATCTGATCTCCACTATTAGTTGTAAATTAATGTTTTTAAATCTATCTTACCCCTTTTGCTTTAAATATTATTTTTATTATAATCTAATGTTATATACACATTTAAAAAAATCCACTAAAATCTAAATATGTTTTTTTTAACAAAAACCCTTAAACTTAAATTGAATTAATAATTCGTGATCGAGTTAACTTATTTATTAAATAGATCATGTTGGATTAACCCCTTTTATTATTAAACTAGGTTATTACCCCGTGTGTAACACGGATTACATATACAATATTAAATAGTTAGTAACAAAATTTAAAATTCTTAAACAATATTTTGATATAAAATGATTAAATCGTGTATTAATAATTACTTTAAGTAATAAATAATAATTAAAAAATTTTAATAGCAGTAGGAATATCATTTAATCTTTCTGATTTTTAATATTTGAGATCTTTGAACTAACCAATTTTCAAAACTTAAGTTTATTTTTCCGCAAAAACTAATTATTTCAAATTAGTAAGATAAGCTAATATTTTTGTAATTATTAATGCTAAACAACCTAATTTGCAATTATATTTAAACATACAAAACAAAATAATGTAACATGCATTATCATTTTTATTACTTTCGGTTTATTATCATTTTTTTTTTAAAAATTGTTTTTTATGAAAATTTTTTTTGTAAAACTTCTATTTTTTTAAAATTAAAGATTTGAAATATATAGTTTTTGTTTATTATCATAGTAATATTATATTAACCATACCAAACCTCATTATTTTCATATGGTGGCTTCAATATTGGAGAGGTTACGGGTTCAAGTCCTGGCATGAACAAAATAGGGGTTTCATGCTAGGCTAGGGGGTTTTCTCTCACCTATGGTGGGTTTCCTCCTATAGGGTGTGGATATGATCGGGTGGGTCTATGACCCGTCAGTGATCCAAATTGTCGTTAAAAAAAAAATAAAAATTTTCACTTTCAAGCTAAAAAGGTGTGCATAAAGATCCAAAACTCATTATTTTCATATGGTATTTGTATCACATGTCATAATGCTATTTCGTATTGGAATGTATTGAAAACTTTATCTAAAACAAGTAAAGAACACTGACGTATCGTAATATGTTTGAAACTTTACTGAATTTTGTTTGACACTTTTTTTTAATTACAAATTTTACAATTTTTTGTAATAAGTTATATATTAATCATGTAATAAAGATCGTTTATAAAAATAAAAACAATTACATATATCTCTTTATAAACTTCATGCATTAGATACATGCCCGATTTAAAAGATATATTAGATATATCTTTTTACTTAACCCTTTAAATTACATATATTTTCTTAATAAATTACATATATTCTTTTACATAAAGCAAGAAAATTCTAAAAAAATGAAGATAAGATGTAATTTAAGTTTTGACTTGATATATACCTAATTAGAGTTGTAAATAAACGATATATGAAATTAAATCTTTTAAAATGATCTCTAAACTATTTTTTTTTGAACAAACACCCGGTCAACCGGGATCACCCTAGCAAATAGATTTCTTTTAAAGAACAGAGCGTGGTGACCTAACTTACTTGCACAATAGGAAACTTACAATTAGGAAAAATACATGTCACAACCAAGAACAATATTTGCTTTAAGTGAGATTCCAACCTGTGACATTTCGTTCTTTACTACAAGGTAATTTCCTAAATTCATGAATTAATATTGTAATTAATTAAATCATGATTGAATATGTATACACGTGTGAATCTGTGTATATATGTAAGGAAATTACAAGATGAAACAAATCACAAATGACATTATGCAAAATTGCCGAATTACGCGAAATTTTTATAATAATGACCAAAAACCAAATTCAATGGCCCAAAACTAACTTAATATCAATTATATGATGAATTGAAGTGAAATAAGTGATAGCATAACGAAATCAAAGAATCCTTAAGGTCAATAAGTTAAATTGCGAAAATCTGCGGAAAGGCAATCCGGCATGCGTAATTGGCAAATTCATGACAACTTGAACTTCCTAATCACATTATAATCACAATGGGATGTAATTGGAAGCATGACAATGATAATTGATCATTATTAGCAATTCCTGAAATTATACGCGAAAAGCCGAACAAACGATCGCGAAAATGGCAAAAATCAAACAAAACCCTTGATTTTATCACATGACTATGCTATGTCCATATCTATCTTATCATATCTGATTAAAATCAGCTAGATAAGACCAAAATAAACTTATCTAAACTTGGAGAACAAGGGTCTTGGCCATATAAGTCCAAAAATCTTGACTTTGGTCAAGATTTCTACACTTTTCCTTCTCCCCACTTCACAAATTCGACCAAGAGCCTTCTCACAACTTCTGGAACTCAAAACCCATCTCTAACATCAGTTCCAAGTGGTATCTAAACTCAAGAATAAGGAAAACCAAGAATCAAGCTTCCAAAGTAGGATTTTTGGTGGTTTTTCAAGCAAATCTCTCATCAAGTAAGTCTCTAACTCAATACTTGATTCTAATAGCTTCATATGACTTAAATAAACATGTTTCAATGATTGGTGAAGTTTGAAAATCATCAGATCTTGAAAACCCATGAAAAGGGCATTTTGGTCCAAAAAGTGGATTTTTCAAAGTTGTCCAAATTGAGATTTTTCTTCACAAAACATTAAATATATGTTAAAAACTAGGATCTGGAGATTTTGGCCCGGAAAAAGTGCGACGAAATTTGATTTGGCTCACAAAAACCTTCAATGGCTCACTGTTGCCCGGGCGCGGCCCAGGCGCGGCCTGGGCGCGGCCTGGACGCGGCCTGGACGTGGCCTTGGGGCGGCCTAGGAGCATCCCTTGGCTGATCGTTACCGAGATCGTCTTGGTCGTTACCGGGATCGCCCTAGTCGTTACCGGGATCGTAATAGAAAACGACCAACCGGCTCGGCCATGGCTAGGCCAGCCCGGACCAGCGACCAACCGGCTCGAGCCATGAGCCACAACAACCGAACCGCCACCACTAGCCACCGCCAACCACCGGACCACCACTTCCGGCCACCGCACCGCCGCCGAACCGCCGCCGTTGCCGGCCGGCATCCGGCGAACTTCCGGCCAAAAGTTGCCGGCGGCAGAATATTCCGGCGAATATTCCGGCGAGATGGAATATTCCGGCGAAGATTCCGGCCAAAACTCTGATTTTGTCCGTTTTGCGTTCTGAACTGCGTTTCGCGCTCCGGTTCGCAATCCGATGGTCCGTTTTCGATAAAAAGGACATATTTTGAATCGATTTTGCATTCCGGACTCGATTTCGCAAACCGTTTTTCAATCCGATGGCCTGATTTTTGTCTGATTTCTGATTAACACTCCGGTTTCAATACAAAACTCAAATTAAGTATTGGTTTGCAATACGAAAACATATTTTCAATCGATTTTGCATTCCGGACTCGATTTTGCCAACCGTTTTTCAATCCGATGGCCTGATTTTTGTCTGATTTCTGATTAACACTCCGGTTTCAATACAAAACTCAAATTAAGTATTGGTTTGCAATACGAAAACATATTTTCAATCGATTTTGCATTCCGGACTCGATTTTGCCAACCGTTTTTCAATCCGATGACCTGGTTTTTGTCTGATTTCTGATTAACACTCCGGTTTCAATACAGAACTCAAATTAAGTATTGGTTTGCAATACGAAAACATATTTTCAATCGATTTTGCATTCCGGACTCGATTTTGCCAACCGTTTTTCAATCCGATGACCTGATTTTTGTCTGATTTCTGATTAACACTCCGGTTTCAATACAGAACTCAAATTAAGTATTGGTTTGCAATACGAAAACATATTTTCAATCGATTTTGCATTCCGGACTCGATTTTGCCAACCGTTTTTCAATCCGATGACCTGATTTTTGTCTGACTTCTGATTAACACTCCGGTTTCAACACAGGACTAAATTTAATCATTGAAATTCAATATGAAAACATATTCTCAATCGATTTCGCATTCCGAACTCGATTTTGCAATCACTTTCGTAATCCGGAAACCTGATTTTCGATCTAAAAGTCGATTAAGATTCTGGTTTTAACAACGGGATGCAATTATCATTAATTTACAAACAAATGAATATAAGAACTCAATTACTAAACGAAATCAGTGATTTTAACATTACAAATTAACTGATAACCTTATTACATTGATTCTGAATAAATAAGTGATTCCGAATCAGTTTGATGACTCGAATTACATTATCCTTGATATTTAATATCAAGGAATGTTCTGGTAATCCAAATTGGATACAAAGAACTTATAAAACCTTAATGATATGCAGAATTCAATTGAAGCTGTGTGTAACATTCCAACAACACCGGTGAGTTTCATAGACCCCCTTTTAAAAGTTTTGCTTTCCAAAACTCAGGGATTTAACTACAATAACAATATGATTACATAATTCAATTACAGTGGTATACTTATATGATTTCATTACCCCCTTTTTTTAAATCTTCGGATTTCTAAAACTCGGGGTTTGCATTACAATTACATTATGGTTACATGATTCAATTACAATGACATGATTATATGTTGCTTGTGCATTTCAACTCTTGTTGATGATTACATGAAAATTGTGCCATGCTATCGTAAAAGTCCTCACATAACAACTGTAACCAATAAACTCATGGATGAGCCGGATGATAACAATGATAGTACTATCGGGCTGACAACCCCATTCACGGGTAGATAGCGTCTACCCTTGTGTGAATGCCTGTTACCATTTATTACATTACAAGATAACAACTTAATGCAACGATAGGCATTAAGAGTGAGGCTAAGGTCTTACCTTCGGGTATTACCGCCAATTACATTACAGTCACATAGGCTTTGGTTATGGGTTTTCATGGTGAATCATATTCATAAAGTTGTGTGTGCCTACATATTCAACATGTCATAGCATATCATATCGCGTTATCATATCTATGAACTCACCAGCATCCTTGCTGATCTTTTATATTACAAAACCTTTTTCAGGGAGAAGGTAACAACTGCGAGAGTGAGGATGCACGATTACAAGACACGTTTAGTAACTTATAACTGGTTAATGTTGTTTAAGAATGTTTAAACTTAATGTATAATATTATAGTTATGATGTAATATATAGTGTGTATGGTTTGCCATGGATGCATGATACCAAAGTAACAATCAGTCACACCCATCTCTGCGACCTCACCATCAAGCTTCCGCGACACGATATAACAGTTACCGACTTCATACGTCATTCAATGACTATATCAGGTAAAGTGAGAGATGGGGGTGTGACAGGTTGGTATCAGAGCCATGGTTATAGGGAATTAGGTTAATTGGAAACCTAGTCTATAACCTTACGCTCATATGAACACACACAGAGTGCCAGGAGACACGCATTTTAGTTATACGCATAAGGTATGATGTCACATTTGCTGGTACTATTACTTAACGCTTGCAGTTCGTGAACGTCGTTCAAAACTTGTTACGGCTATGCCGAAGCCATTAAAGGATTATATTGTGGAAATTATACCAAAGGTTATACTAGATGATACCCTTTGAGATCAAGCTCCTCGAATAATGAACCTAAACCTGATAATCAAATGCCTGTAGCATCCCGGGGGCAGTATCCAGGTTTCATCGTATGTCCCTTCTCGTTCTCCTTCTAGGACCCCACCAATGCCTGAGGACATTGGATAGCAGAAATTCCACCATAAGAAAATTTTCATTTCTGTAAATTCCCTTACTCCTAAACTTAGTATTAGGAGCAATCAAGCCCAAATGAGAATAGGATGGCTTCCTACTGGACAACTTGCATCTCGAGACCTCCCCCTCCTAACTTTGCAAGACACTCGTGAACAACTGATGGGGACACACATGCGACTAGATGAGGCATATGAAACCATTCAACAGAACCGTTTCTCTTTGGAAACAGGCAAATGCAGCTCGACAGGGCTTGATAGAACATTCCATGCCTTGGAATCTGATTTCGTGTCATGAACTAGGACGTTAACAGACCAGATAAAGGGTTCGTTAGAGCATCCGGATGCTATGGAAGCAAGTGCTGCAGATTGGCGCCGTCTCTTTGATGATCGTATTCAGGGTTCAGCGAATACGATCGAGAGGTATCACGAAGAGTCATTAACTCAGTTGACAGGGTTGAACTAGTTATTGTTGGGTATAGCGATGGTGATAGCTTTTGCTTATTTCCTTTCATTCCTAATATTCATGAGTATGGGATATGGGAAATAGGGAAGATAGTTTTCCCAAAATTTTGTTAACCAGGTAATAGGAATTGGATAGGTTGTTGATGGGTGTGGTGCGTGTAAGTATGTGTATGAGGTGAGTGTGTGGGAGGTGTAAATGTCGGGTCTACTAACCAATAGGACCAATCGAGTTATTTAATTACATATATACAAAACAATAATTAAAATGAGATGAGTTAGAATGATCAAGGAAAATAATTTGCAAATATGACTGGCCAGCATAATTGGAAATTACGACCATGAGCATTCTAATAAATCTTAAAAATTAGGATAGAAAATAAATAAAAACTAAAACGAATTAAGCCAAAGTAAATAATTATAAATCAAATGAAAGTAACAATTTCAGATGATGGACTACATGACAAGCACGTGAGATTACAATACATATTGATAACAGATTACGACTGTATCAATTTCAAGTTTCAAAAACAACACATTATGTATGACTACATGTATGGTTGTTTCAATTACTTAATAAGTTGGATGTGATGTGAAAGCGCAAGGACACGATCGTGGTATATCGAAAGGGTGGTGGGTTGGTGGCTGGGCATTATGCTCTACATATACCCTATACATAAACTACTTTCGATATATCGGGAAAGTGTCAGTGTGCGAAGGATTGTGAATACATGTGTTATGTATCAATTTCATGAATTCAGTGACACCATGAACAAAATATCAAATCAATTTCTTGATATTACTATGCTAAAAATTCTTATATGAAAATAAGATAGCAAGTAATAATTCTATATCTTGATATGTATTACAGTTGATCTTAACTATATTCATGTTATTCATTTAGACTATGCCTCCTAGACGCGGACGACCACGTCGGAATAACATTGAAACAGAAAACAATAACAACCCCCCACCAGGAACAGTAAATGCTAATGCAACTACCGGTGGAACTGGAAACAATGACAATCTTCCACCAGAGACAGCAAATGCCAACACAAATGCTGGGGGTCAAAATTTTACTGAAGCTGAAATGATTAGGATTTTTCGGGAGGAAGTGACTGCTGCAATTCCTAATTTTATAACTCAGTTTCAACAACGTATGTCTTCAGCTTCGGGTAGAAATAATAATAATGTTAATAACAATATTGGAGGTAACACCGAAGTACATGCTTCTGGATTTGATCGTACTAATCCTGAACCACCTCAACAAGGATGCACGTATAAGTACTTTGCATCCTGTAATCCACCCACTTTCTTTGGGAAAGAAGGAGCGTCTGGACTCCTAAAATGGGTGGAAGAAATGGAAACAACACTAAAAATTAGTCAATGCTTAGAGAAGCATCAAGTTCTATATGCAACATGTTCATTAAAAAGCCAAGCCCTCACTTGGTGGAACACCCAAGTGAGAACATTGGGAACATCAGTTGTTGATCAGATGACCTGGAATGAGTTCAAAACATTGATTACAGCTGAATACTGTCCCATGAATGAAATACAAAAACTGGAAGAAGAATTTTGGAATCACTCCATGGTGGGAGCAGAACATCAGAGGTACACTGACCGGTTTCATGAACTCACATGTTTGTTACCCCACATGTTTCCAACTGAGATTAAGCTTGTGGAAAAGTACATTAAAGGCCTAGTTCCACAAATTCGAAACACAGTAATGGCTGCAGAGCATACTGATCTGAAGAAAACTATTATTTTAGCAGCTAAACTTACCGATGAGGCGGTAAGGAGTGGAACTTTGGTTAAGAAAGGAAAAGCATGTGACACTAATCTCAATAAATCCACAAGTGTCAGCAAATTCACTTCTGGTAACACTGGAAATGCTACTACCAGGAAACGTAAATGGCAGGATAAAGGAAAGCAAAAGATGCAGGAGGAAGGTAGTAAGGCTCCAACAGTTAAAAACTATGGAGCAATTGTGCAAGAGAAGAAAGCGTACCAAGGACCAGCACCAAAATGCACCAAATGTCCATTCCATCACCTAGGGCCATGCCCTGTGTGTGGAAATTGTAAGCAAACTGGGCACTTTACAAGTTATTGTAAAGCACCAGCAAGACCACTCCATCAGATGCCTTATCAAGCTTCATTACAACAACGTCAACCAAACACTCGGGCCTGTTATAAATGTGGGAGTATGGAGCATTTTATGAAGAATTGTCCTACCAATGCTAAACCCACAGATAATAAGGTACCACTTGAACAGGCCAGAGGACGAGCTTTTCAGATTGAGGCAGGTGAAGCTAAGAACAATCCGGATGTTGTTACGGGTACGTTCCTTCTTAATGATCATTATGCATCTATTCTATTTGATACTGGGGCTGATAGAAGTTTTATTTCGCATAAGTTCGCATTGTTACTTTCTCTACCTAAGATTAGTATAGGGCAAGCATATAATGTTGAACTTGCAAATGGAAAATCTATTCAAGCCACACATGTCATTCAAGACTGTACCTTAAATCTTAATGATCATATCTTTAAAATAAACCTTCTTCCAATAGAATTGGGTAGTTTTGATGTTGTCATCGGCATGGATTGGCTTTCAAAACAAAAGGCGGAAGTAGTGTGCCATGACAAAACTATCCGTATACCTCTAAACACAGCTGAAATATTAGTGGTCCAAGGTGAACGAGCAAATAGAGCACTAGGGCTTATTTCTTGTATGAAAGCTCAGAAGTGTCTCAGGAAAGGTTATGAAACTTTTCTAGCGTATCTTATCAATGGAGATCATGAGGAAAAGCGCATTGAAGATATTCCAGTAGTTAGAGATTTTCCTGAAGTCTTTCCTGAAAAATTGACTGGATTACCTCCTGTGCGACAAGTTGAATTTTGTATTGACTTGATTCCGGGAGCAGGCCCCGTGGCTAAGGCTCCATACCGTCTGGCGCCTTCGGAAATGCAGGAATTATCAAGTCAACTTCAAGAACTACTCGACAGAGGATTCATTAGACCCAGCTCGTCACCGTGGGGAGCACCGATACTGTTTGTCAAAAAGAAGGACGGGTCCTTCAGAATGTGCATCGATTATCGAGAACTTAATAAACTTACAATTAAGAATCGTTATCCGTTGCCACGTATTGATGATCTTTTTGATCAACTTCAGGGAGCCACTTATTTTTCAAAAATCGATCTTAGATCGGGATACCATCAAGTACGAGTCCGTGAAGAAGATATTTCTAAAACTGCTTTTCGAACGCGATACGGACATTATGAATTCTTAGTAATGCCGTTCGGGGTAACAAATGCACCTGCAATCTTCATGGACTTAATGAACCGGGTATGCAGACCCTATCTGGATAAATTCGTAATTGTGTTCATTGATGATATCCTTATCTATTCCAAAAGTCCAAAGGATCATGAACAGCATTTAACTCAAATTCTCGCTTTACTGAAACATGAAAAACTCTATGCCAAATTCTCTAAATGTGAATTTTGGCTGCGGGAAGTCCAATTCTTAGGGCATATAATCAGTGAGGAAGGCATAAAAGTTGATCCAAGCAAGATAGAGGCTATCAAGCGATGGGAAACACCTACCACTCCAACGGAAATCAGACAATTCTTGGGATTGGCAGGATACTACCGTCGGTTCATAAGAAATTTTTCAAAAATAGCCTTACCTTTAACGATGTTAACCCAGAAAGATAGAAAGTTCGACTGGGATGATCCACAGGAGGAAGCATTTCAATTATTAAAACAAAGACTTTGCAAGGCACCCATTCTTAGTCTACCTGAAGGCACAGAAGACTTTGTGGTCTATTGTGATGCTTCCAGACAAGGATTGGGAGCTGTACTCATGCAAAGGGATAAAGTAATTGCATATGCTTCCCGACAATTACAGATACATGAAAAGAATTATACAACTCATGATCTAGAATTAGGAGCAGTAGTGTTCGCACTAAAAATCTGGAGACATTATCTTTATGGTACAAAGTGCACGATATACACAGACCATAAGAGTCTTCAGCATATTCTAGATCAGAAAATGCTTAACATGCGACAAAGGCGATGGGTGGAACTCCTTAACGATTATGATTGTGAAATTCGATATCACCCAGGCAAAGCAAATGTAGTTGCTGATGCCTTAAGTCGCAAAGAGCAGGTAAAACCAAATCGCGCTCAAAGTTTTAGTATAACCATTCAAACCAGTTTGATTCCCCAGATACGTGAAGCTCAACAACAGGCCTTGCAAGAATCAAATCCGGAAGAGGAAGGATTACAGGGATTGGTCAAACGATTAGAGAGACAATCTGATGGAAAAGTATCCCCATCTATTTTCACGCAAAAGCTGATTCCAAATGAGTTTCGCAAAAATTTCGGGACGAAATTTCTCTAACGGGGGGAGAATGTGACATTTCGTTCTTTACTACAAGGTAATTTCCTAAATTCATGAATTAATATTGTAATTAATTAAATCATGATTGAATATGTATACACGTGTGAATCTGTGTATATATGTAAGGAAATTACAAGATGAAACAAATCACAAATGACATTATGCAAAATTGCCGAATTACGCGAAATTTTTATAATAATGACCAAAAACCAAATTCAATGGCCCAAAACTAACTTAATATCAATTATATGATGAATTGAAGTGAAATAAGTGATAGCATAACGAAATCAAAGAATCCTTAAGGTCAATAAGTTAAATTGCGAAAATCTGCGGAAAGGCAATCCGGCATGCGTAATTGGCAAATTCATGACAACTTGAACTTCCTAATCACATTATAATCACAATGGGATGTAATTGGAAGCATGACAATGATAATTGATCATTATTAGCAATTCCTGAAATTATACGCGAAAAGCCGAACAAACGATCGCGAAAATGGCAAAAATCAAACAAAACCCTTGATTTTATCACATGACTATGCTATGTCCATATCTATCTTATCATATCTGATTAAAATCAGCTAGATAAGACCAAAATAAACTTATCTAAACT
This sequence comes from Mikania micrantha, assembly GCA_009363875.1. Classification (NCBI taxonomy): domain Eukaryota; kingdom Viridiplantae; phylum Streptophyta; class Magnoliopsida; order Asterales; family Asteraceae; genus Mikania; species Mikania micrantha. The sequence continues at coordinate 62,527,842 of CM018686.1, read as the reverse complement.
TGGAGAACAAGGGTCTTGGCCATATAAGTCCAAAAATCTTGACTTTGGTCAAGATTTCTACACTTTTCCTTCTCCCCACTTCACAAATTCGACCAAGAGCCTTCTCACAACTTCTGGAACTCAAAACCCATCTCTAACATCAGTTCTAAGTGGTATCTAAACTCAAGAATAAGGAAAACCAAGAATCAAGCTTCCAAAGTAGGATTTTTGGTGGTTTTTCAAGCAAATCTCTCATCAAGTAAGTCTCTAACTCAATACTTGATTCTAATAGCTTCATATGACTTAAATAAACATGTTTCAATGATTGGTGAAGTTTGAAAATCATCAGATCTTGAAAACCCATGAAAAGGGCATTTTGGTCCAAAAAGTGGATTTTTCAAAGTTGTCCAAATTGAGATTTTTCTTCACAAAACATTAAATATATGTTAAAAACTAGGATCTGGAGATTTTGGCCCGGAAAAAGTGCGACGAAATTTGATTTGGCTCACAAAAACCTTCAATGGCTCACTGTTGCCCGGGCGCGGCCCAGGCGCGGCCTGGACGCGGCCTGGACGTGGCCTTGGGGCGGCCTAGGAGCATCCCTTGGCTGATCGTTACCGAGATCGTCTTGGTCGTTACCGGGATCGCCCTAGTCGTTACCGGGATCGTAATAGAAAACGACCAACCGGCTCGGCCATGGCTAGGCCAGCCCGGACCAGCGACCAACCGGCTCGAGCCATGAGCCACAACAACCGAACCGCCACCACTAGCCACCGCCAACCACCGGACCACCACTTCCGGCCACCGCACCGCCGCCGTTGCCGGCCGGCATCCGGCGAACTTCCGGCCAAAAGTTGCCGGCGGCAGAATATTCCGGCGAATATTCCGGCGAGATGGAATATTCCGGCGAAGATTCCGGCCAAAACTCTGATTTTGTCCGTTTTGCGTTCTGAACTGCGTTTCGCGCTCCGGTTCGCAATCCGATGGTCCGTTTTCGATAAAAAGGACATATTTTGAATCGATTTTGCATTCCGGACTCGATTTCGCAAACCGTTTTTCAATCCGATGGCCTGATTTTTGTCTGATTTCTGATTAACACTCCGGTTTCAATACAAAACTCAAATTAAGTATTGGTTTGCAATACGAAAACATATTTTCAATCGATTTTGCATTCCGGACTCGATTTTGCCAACCGTTTTTCAATCCGATGGCCTGATTTTTGTCTGATTTCTGATTAACACTCCGGTTTCAATACAAAACTCAAATTAAGTATTGGTTTGCAATACGAAAACATATTTTCAATCGATTTTGCATTCCGGACTCGATTTTGCCAACCGTTTTTCAATCCGATGACCTGGTTTTTGTCTGATTTCTGATTAACACTCCGGTTTCAATACAGAACTCAAATTAAGTATTGGTTTGCAATACGAAAACATATTTTCAATCGATTTTGCATTCCGGACTCGATTTTGCCAACCGTTTTTCAATCCGATGACCTGATTTTTGTCTGATTTCTGATTAACACTCCGGTTTCAATACAGAACTCAAATTAAGTATTGGTTTGCAATACGAAAACATATTTTCAATCGATTTTGCATTCCGGACTCGATTTTGCCAACCGTTTTTCAATCCGATGACCTGATTTTTGTCTGACTTCTGATTAACACTCCGGTTTCAACACAGGACTAAATTTAATCATTGAAATTCAATATGAAAACATATTCTCAATCGATTTCGCATTCCGAACTCGATTTTGCAATCACTTTCGTAATCCGGAAACCTGATTTTCGATCTAAAAGTCGATTAAGATTCTGGTTTTAACAACGGGATGCAATTATCATTAATTTACAAACAAATGAATATAAGAACTCAATTACTAAACGAAATCAGTGATTTTAACATTACAAATTAACTGATAACCTTATTACATTGATTCTGAATAAATAAGTGATTCCGATCAGTTTGATGACTCGAATTACATTATCCTTGATATTTAATATCAAGGAATGTTCTGGTAATCCAAATTGGATACAAAGAACTTATAAAACCTTAATGATATGCAGAATTCAATTGAAGCTGTGTGTAACATTCCAACAACACCGGTGAGTTTCATAGACCCCTTTTAAAAGTTTTGCTTTCCAAAACTCAGGGATTTAACTACAATAACAATATGATTACATAATTCAATTACAGTGGTATACTTATATGATTTCATTACCCCTTTTTTTTAAATCTTCGGATTTCTAAAACTCGGGGTTTGCATTACAATTACATTATGGTTACATGATTCAATTACAATGACATGATTATATGTTGCTTGTGCATTTCAACTCTTGTTGATGATTACATGAAAATTGTGCCATGCTATCGTAAAAGTCCTCACATAACAACTGTAACCAATAAACTCATGGATGAGCCGGATGATAACAATGATAGTACTATCGGGCTGACAACCCCATTCACGGTAGATAGCGTCTACCCTTGTGTGAATGCCTGTTACCATTTATTACATTACAAGATAACAACTTAATGCAACGATAGGCATTAAGAGTGAGGCTAAGGTCTTACCTTCGGGTATTACCGCCAATTACATTACAGTCACATAGGCTTTGGTTATGGGTTTTCATGGTGAATCATATTCATAAAGTTGTGTGTGCCTACATATTCAACATGTCATAGCATATCATATCGCGTTATCATATCTATGAACTCACCAGCATCCTTGCTGATCTTTTATATTACAAAACCTTTTCAGGGAGAAGGTAACAACTGCGAGTGAGAGTGAGGATGCACGATTACAAGACACGTTTAGTAACTTATAACTGGTTAATGTTGTTTAAGAATGTTTAAACTTAATGTATAATATTATAGTTATGATGTAATATATAGTGTGTATGGTTTGCCATGGATGCATGATACCAAAGTAACAATCAGTCACACCCATCTCTGCGACCTCACCATCAAGCTTCCGCGACACGATATAACAGTTACCGACTTCATACGTCATTCAATGACTATATCAGGTAAAGTGAGAGATGGGGTTGTGACACAACCCAAGAGCTCACTAGGATAGAAACCTTTTTTTAGGATAGAAACCTTTTGATATTAACTAATTAGAGATGGCAAAACGGATACATATACTTGGTAAAATGGGTGGGTTGGGTTGGATAACGGATCAGAACAGGTGCGAATCATGATTGATTTTAAGCAAAATCAATTTGATTTTAAACATATCATTAAAAAAATAAATTTCGCACAATTTAAAACAAATGCAGCTAACAAATATGTTATTTGAATAATTTTTAAATGACTTTTCTTATCAATATATTATTGATCATTCTTAATCGTTGAATCTATTATATTTACATAATTTTAAATAACCCATCTTGATTCACTTTGTGTTAAAGTATTACACATCTCAACCATTATATCTCATAACGCAACCCATTTCAACCCTAAATGAAATAATTGTTACCTAAATCTACCCATTTATCTTGCTTTAGATCAAGATTTCCAGGTATACGAGTATTTGGTAAGATATGATTATACATGTTTAATATAAAGTACATCAATTAATTATATAGTTTCTTTAAAATAAGAGTAATTACGGTTTTGGCACATGTGGTTTAAGTGTTTTAACTATTTCGGGCCCAAAATAGAATCTTTTGTCATTCAGTTCCTGTGTTTAGACAACTATTGGTTTTGACCCCTCAGACTTAACTATTATAACGGTTTTGACCCAAAATCTAAACTATGGTTGGGGCTAAAAATGTTAGTTGTCTAAATCACATGTGCTTAATTGATAGAAAAATTTTATTTTGGGCCGAAATAGTTAAAATACTTAAATCACAGGAATAAAACCGTAATTTACATTTAAAATAATAAAAACTAGGATGTTAGGCTTTATAATTTCTCCTTTTTGATATAGAAAACATAAAACTCTCACTTTTAAATCATCAAAACAAGTAATAAACAAGTTGTTTTCATGTTTTATATTTGCATTACCCACGTCATTTCTAACATGTTAAACATGATAAACATCTGTTTACGAGATCTATTTACTATTAACAACCATTTTTACCATTTCCAATTTTTACCATACCAAAAATCACTTCCAAAATTCCAAAAACAGGAAGGAAATAGGCAATAATGTTGTGTGGTGGGGGAAGCAACAGCTACAATAAAACGCAGACAAAAACACACACATCGCTATCTGCCCCTAAATTCATGCATTTAATCTCAAATCCGCCATTTTTAAGCACCAATTCCTCCCAATGTACTCCGAATTCACTCAATTCCATTTGAAGGAGCCGGAATCGACTTCCCTCGCCCCTTAACCGCCGGAGATCCATGTTTGGTGCTCACCACGGACCCCAAGCCTCGCCTCCGCTGACGGCGGAGCTTCATGAGCGATTCGTTGATGCCGTTGCTCAGCTTGGTGGCGCTGATAGTTAGTTTTACACTTCCTTCAACTATTTCACTCGCATTGGTTCTGATTTGTTGATTGTTTGCTCCTATATCGCTTGAGTTTTTGTGGTTATATGTTGAGATTTTTGGTTTTTGTGTTGGATTTGTGAAGATGTTTGTACTGTGATTGTTTACGGGTGGTTTTGAGAGATGTAATGTGTGATTAGATGGCAGCATTTTGTGTGTATGTTAGGGTTTGATGGATTTTTTGTAAGAGTCTGAAATTGATTTTGATTCTTGACACTTTTTAGCTGAAAAAGGTTGATGAACACATTGTGTTTTGTGCAATTAAAGTTGGTAGCAAATTGGCAACGAATCTATAGGAAATTGACATTAGAAAAGTAGTAGGTTGACTTTTGAAGTCAAAAGGTTGACTAAAATATCACAAAGTTGACCACTGTTCAGCTTAGAGTTGACTGTTGAGTTGAAATATTTTTTCACAACAGCCTTCTGCATCAAGTTAAACTTGGTATTTTCACACATTAGTCTCCTCTTTAACCTAATTTTGACCAACTTTGACCGATACCTGCAATAGGCGACACCTCCGGAACTTGAGGCATTTTTTCAATTGCCTCGCCCCTTACACACACATGTTAAAATTAAGGAACTTTGCTTGAGAATTAACTCAGGGTGACAAATTTCATCAAAGAACTTGAATGCATTTTTGTTGGATATAGAGCCAAATTCAAGTTAAAATCCTTTCATTTTAATATGTTAATTATGTTATGGTTGAATTTGTTCAGGATTAAGTTGTGTTTTTCCTTGATAGATTGTACTTGGAGTAAAACTCAAGAATCGTATAATATTAGCAACACATGTTAATCATGGTTAATATGCTGAATCCTGTGAAATCTGTATTAATTTTGTGTCTGGCAAATATTGTGTGCATGTTTGAATATTGGTTTTAACAAACCGCTTGGAATTACATAATGAATACATTCTTCTATAGTTTGAATCGTTTAGTTATTTGTTGTGATAGAATACTGAGTTATAACTATGTTAGATTACCATATAGTGAATTTTAGTTATTTAGCGTGCTAAGATTGTGGAATACCATGTTTCTTTTGTGTCTAGCAATTAATATTTTGTACATATTCTTCCTTAAAACTGAATCTTTTAGTTATTTATCACCCTAGAATTGTGAACTTTGTTCTATAAAAAATGAAGCTTATCCTGGATTCAAATATTCAAATTAAAATTTTATGATTAATGAAATATGTATAACCATCCTTGATCAACCCAAGTTTGGTGGTACTTTCTTAAATGGGTTCTTAACAATTTGTATTTATTTCATGATAATGAACACAGAAGCAACACCAAAAATGATCATGAGAACAATGGGAGTAAAAGGCCTCACCCTCTATCATCTCAAGTCACATCTGCAGGTTTGTCATTTATTTTATCTACTGAAACTGTACATGCAATCGTCATGTTGCGTGACCATCAAACAAATTGCATTGTTATATACCGTATTTTTTTTAAAAATATTTATATAATTGATAAATATTTATTCTGAATACTAGGGTTGAGCATGAGTCAGTTTGGCTCGGTTATGGGCTAAAAGTGAACCTATAATTGATGTTTTGGGTTTTATATATTCATAACTGATTGGTTTCGGTTATTAATAGTTTGGTTAACCATTCGCCTCTGACGTGGCTGGATTTAAGCTAATTTCAATTAGTAAATTCAATTATATTTAAACTCAAACAAAATCTTAGGAATCTTTCAATTTGTAAAGAATAACAAGTGACAATTAATAAGTTATTTATAAAAATTTTAACCGTTCTTTGGTTAATGATAAGAAAGGATGCGTATTTTTGTCATTTTATATGTTATTACAACTTCGAACTGTAGTATCATATCCAAAACAATCTTCTGCAGCATGTAATATTTTACATCTGATAACTCACGCAACATGTGTATTTGCAGAAATACCGAATGGGGAAACAGTCATGCAAAGAGTTTTCAGAGAACTCTAAAGAAGGTGCCAACTTCTAATCATTGTGAATTAACAATACGATTACGGTCTATAATAGTGTATTAAAAATGTGTGACAGATAACATAACAACTTGATAAAGCCTAAAGCCTAAAGCCAATGAAGAATATGATTTAGACAATAAATTTGAAAATAAAACAGTAATTTGATTATTTTATCTCCATATAAAACACAAGCTGATTAAATCCCCTACCCCCCTGCTTGGCTATCATTGCTTTTTAGTTTATTATTAATTCTTGTAATCGATTGTGTGTTCGGTTTTATCTACAGTATCTTGCGCTGCTGAAAGCCAGGACATGGGTTCATCCACATCATCTTGTACAAGGATGATGCCACATGACTTAAACGAGTAATTTCCATTTTTTTTAAAATTTGATTTGCTAAATGGGCGGGTTGTATAATAGGTTGAAATCACTCAAGCACATGTTGGGTTGGCCTGTAAGCATTTTTTTCCCGTACTAATTATAGCTGCAAATATGTTCACAAGAAGTATATTTTTGCATGGATAATATGTATCGAGTAAAAAAATGTTAGGAATTAGGAGTTTCAAGGGACTTTGACATGTTAGAGATAAAACATAGCCCAAAACATACCGTTTGTTAATAGCTTTTTTGTGTTTGGAACAGTGGCTTTGAGGTTACAGAAGCTTTGAGAGCACAGATGGAAGTCCAAAGAAGATTGCACGAGCAGCTCGAGGTTAGTCGCTGAAAGCAATTTCTTCGCATGCATGCGTGTGTCTTTTATAATTTTGGTTTAAAGAAAGAATGATTAGTAATTTTGGTTAAAAAAACCATTTGTAACCCTTGGTTTAAAAAAACAAAACACACACACGAATGAGGCGCACTTAGGTGGGAGAGGGCCGAGAGGCTCAGAGGCATCACTTCCCGACGGTGTGAGGTGCTATAGTTGCAAGTCAAATTTGCTTGAGGCATACCTCTTGTACATGAGCAGATTTTATGCATCAGAAACATATGGCTTTTTAGGTTGTATGTAGAGTTTATTTATATATTATAAATTCATACATAGAGGTTATTTACATCTAATTTTAGGTGCTTGATGTTGGAAACCTATCAGAAATATAAAAAATAATATATAAACACCTTTCGGCTTGCGCCTCTTTGCCTCATGTCTTGGTTCTAAGCAACCTACCCTACATAGGTGCGCCTCGTAGTTTTTAAAACCAAAATCTCAAATTAGGCTAAAGATAGGGTAATTAGGTAATCTTAGGCTACAAAGTCACATAATCACGGCACATTTCAGGTTCAACATCGTCTCCAGCTAAGGATCGAAGCGCAAGGAAAGTATCTCGAATCGATTTTAGAGAAAGCTTGTAAAGCATTAAGCAATCATGCAATTGCAAGTGGTGGCCTAGAGGCAGCTAGAGAAGAACTATGTGATCTTGCAATCAAGGGTCTGCCACCCCTGAACCCGACCCACGAGCACCTGCCGGCTAGACTCGGGGACAGCTGCTTGAGTTCTCAGGCTGCAGCTCTTAACAAGAGGCAAAGGGCCATGGTTATGCAAGCTCAGTGGAAGGCGGCTAATATAGGTTAAGTTGTTGGAACATTGTAATGAATAGATGGTTGGTATGAAGTAGGTGTTTTATTTTATTTTATTTTATTTAATTAATGTATTTTGGTATCTAAACTCTTGTTAAATATATACTCTCTACAATCTAATGAAATCGAGACTCAAGCCACCAAAAAAAAAAAAAAAAACACAATAATTCTGAAAATTTTACACGAGAATCTCCACACTCTACTGATGTGTGAAGATTTATTTTTAGTTTTGTGTTTTTTTTTTATAAATAATTTAAATTTAAAAAAAAAAATAAATTGGTAAGGTGATGCACCAAATATTTTTTTTTTTTTGAACGGCAGGTGAGTCACCAATTGCCATGTGAAAAAAACTAAACAAAAATGAGAATGTATTCCTGGAAAAATTATGAAAGAAAAAAAAACCAGAAAATAATTTTTTTTTTTGAGTGGCACAAACTTTATATGAACTTTTTACATAATACGAAAATATGAACATGTTTATGGGTTGATTTTTTTAACCTATTTATATGTTTTTAATTTTTTTAAGTGTGTTTTATGTTATAAATTAACTTTTTGAGCATTTAGTACTAAAAGTTTAAACTAAGAAGAAAAATTAATTAAAATATCATATTTTTAAGTACATTTGTGTTTTTGGTAATTCTTAAAATTAACAAAAAATAAAAATTGAAGTTAAACGTGGAATGTTTGTGTTAAAATTGGGTTCGTATTAAATCGTATTAGATTGTCCCCAACCTACAAACACACCCCATTTAACACCCTTACATCCAGAGAGTGATATGAAGCGTGATAGCGAGAGAAGGGTGGTTGTGGCGGTTGTTTGAATTCTATTAAGAAAAGAAAACAGATGTTAATATATATATAAATATAGAAAAAAAAAGAACTAACCACACGAATCTTATATTTATTTTAACACGTTTTTTTCCCGCCGCGTGTTGCGCCGGGTTATTACAGTACACTACTGATAACGGGTATTGTATATCATTTGTAGAAACATATGATACAAAGCAAAATAAAATTTATCATCATGTATTCTATTCAAATTTCTTATAAAAACATAAAATCATGCAAAATTCATACAAATATGTTATGAAAATAAAAAAAATTATTTCACAAAAGTTTTTCACCGTCAACCATAGATTTAAATGGAAACAAATAAATCACTATTAACTTCTCTGAACACCACCGAAATCCTAGAAAGTACCGTTGTTTTTTCAATATATATATATATATATAAGGAAGGTTCATGAGAAAACCACTAGTTTTTAAGAAAACCAAGAAAACTCTCAACAACCAATCACATAATTTAGACATTTTTTAATTTCTTTTAATTGAAAAGGACATAACAGTAATTTTTCACAATTATTAATTAATTATTTTTTATTTTGTTTATTTAATTCCTTATTTATTTATTAATCATTAATGAGTATCAAAATTTTCATAGTAACTGAATCAAAAATATTAAATCGTTGATTTTTTGTGTATGTTTCATACAAAATTAAAATTCATATCAATTGAAATCAAGATCCCGACTACATTTTGACAAGCATATCATATTGAATTCGAATTTTACAGATTATTTTTCTGGGTTTGTAGTGTTCGACCATATTCAGAAATCCGAAAAATCAAAAATCGTGGCATTAAATCTAGCCGATTCAATATTTTCTTGTTGAAATTGGATTCTTAAATGATAATTGTACAATAATCAAATCGATTTATGCAATTTGCTAGGTTTCAGTTCGCGTTTTATATGTTTATGTGAAACAGGGAGTCGTTCATTTGAACAGGGGGTTCGAATATTGTTTGTTTTTTGATCGACATGGATTGTTCTAACGCTGAAATGGATTCGGATAGCATGTACGATATACAATTGAAAGATATATATGATCAACATGGAACCCACAGTGAAGATCATGATGATTTAATCAGCCAAGCAGGTAAATGTTCATCCCATATAAGTAATTTCTGATGTATTAATACACAAATATGATTTTTCATATTGTTTCAGTGCAAGTAATAGAAGATGTTGGTTTAGGCAATCGAATAGAGCAAATTTCAGACATGACAGGCACTTACACAGTTGAAAAAGATGGTATTATTCTTTAAAGATTATACATATTGTTATATAATTACATGTCAGTTGATTACGTATATGTAATCAAAATCACATCATGTGTAAAAATTACAATACCATTTTAGAAGATCTTTTTGATTACATATATGTAATCAATATAATCAGTTATTGTTTTGCTAATCAACGAATCATCAATATCAAGTTTGTTACAAACATTGAAATAGTAAAATGACATGCACGTAACTAAAAGGGCCACACTTTTTTTTTTTTAACATTTATATTGAATTATTACAAAAAATATTAACTTGATATTTTTTACAGCACAAGGAGTAGAAGATGTCAATAGACATAATATGGAACATGGTCGTCCTCCATATCTAACCGTGTTGAACACGAAGGTATTATAAATGTGATGAATTTAATATATACATCTATAACATAAAAATGAATTTTTGTTTAACTTGTTACTTTTTGTTTTTTTCAAGATACCGTTTGTAGTACTGTTTTTGATTCTCCTAATGGTACAAGATATTGGACACCTATTGTAAATGCTGAGTTGAAACCGTCTGTTGGCAGTGTTTTTTTGAAATGGGAGGATGTTGTAACAATGTACGAGGCTTATGCCCAGCTAGCAGGGTTTTGCACTCGGTTAGGTGCTATGAAAAAAAATGCTGCAGGAGTAATAACACATAGGTACATGATGTGTACTAAAGCCGGTAAACCTAATGGGTTAGTGTTTGACTCACTAGAGAAGTCTCCTGTACGCCGGTCTAATTTCAAAGTAACGGATTGCAAGGCACGTATAAAGATCAGAGCTATAAAAAATACATCAAATTTTGAGTTGTATGATTTTGTTGAGGAACACAATCATGGATTAATCAACAAGGATAATTTAGATTTGTCATTTAAAAGACGCAAGCTCAATTTTTCAGACCAAGAGTATATTGCAAAATGTCGTCTGGCCAATGTTGGTCCAACTAAAGCACACAGGTTGCAAGTTGCATTGAAGGGTGGACACCATATGGTCAGGGGTACCAAGACTGATTACAAGAATTTTGGCCGTGATGTTTCAAGTTTTATTGGTAATAAAGATGCTCAAATGTTTATGGATAGAATGACTGATCGTTCCAAGCATATGGAAAATTTTTCGTTTGAATATCAAACAGTTGATTTTGAGGTTAGAGGTCCTTTTTGGGCTGATGATGTTGGGAAAAAAAACTATAATGTTTTTGGTGATGTGTTGGCGTTTGATGCAACATATCAGACTAACAAGTGAGTCGACAATAATTACGTATGTAATAAGTTGACAATTGATAATATTATTTTGGTTAACCAGTTTTTTTTTTATTTGTAGGTACAATATGATTTTTGTGCCGTTCACTGGTGTTGATCATCATATGAGGTGTGTTACATTCGCTGCGGGTCTATTGTTTAGTGAATCTATTGAGTCATACAAGTGGTTGCTAAAATCCTTCCTAAAAGCATTTGATAAGCAGCCAACATTAGTGTTGACTGACCAAGATCCCGCTTTGAAGCAAGTAATCCACGCTATTTTTGACAAGTCAATACATCGTTTGTGCATGTGGCATATCACAAATAAGATCCCTAAGAAGGTATTTTTATTCAGCATAATATGATTAGTATGCATATACTAATGATTACATGTATGTAATCAACCCTTACATTTATCATTATATGGCATGTTTATATCTAATTGTTTACATATATTTTATTTATATTAATAGTAACAACATATACGTAAGTTAAATTAAGATAAGTTTTTTTTGTCTAATCAAATTATTTTAATAGGTATGTGGTAATGCGACAAGAAACTCTAACATCCGGAATGCAATACACAAATTAGTCTGGAATGTGTTCCTTAAACCATCCACATTTGAGAGTAGGTGGAAGCTGCTAATGGAACAAAATCAACTGGAAGATCATGATTGGTTATGTGGTATTTATTCTATCAGAGAACAATGGGTACCTGGGTATTTTAGAGATATACCTATGTGTTGTTTGATGAAGACTACATCACGATGTGAAAGTTCGAACTCGTTGTTTAAAGTAAACTCAAGTTCATCAAACACACTGATTCAATTTTTGTTATGTTATGACTCTGCAATTGATGGTCAAAGGTACAATCAAAGATTATTGGAGCATAGCACAACAACCACCACACCACAATTACGCACATCAATGGCGATTGAACGACATGCAGCCGAGATATACACGAGAACTATATTTAAAGAGGTTCAGAAGGAGATTTTCAAATCTACTTCCTTTTGTTACATTATGAATACACATATAGAGGATATGACACACAATTATTACATTGCGCATCAAGACAAAAGATGCGACACCGTCAACGAGTTTAAGGTATTTTTATTTGAACCATTGTTTGTATCACTTTTGTTAAACATTTATTACATGATACATATGTTTAAAAAAAGTTTTGAATACAACATCATAAAAATTTATTTAATGAAACGGTGTTGGAATTTATAGTAATCAATTTTTTTTGTTGACAACATATATAGTTATCATTTTACTTTTAATTGATTACAGTTATTAAGAATAAATTTTTAATATCTTATAGGTGATTTTAAAGCTTGAAGAAAATTTGGTGTCATGTTCTTGCATGGGATTCACACGTATTGGGTTTGTGTGTCGACATGTTTTTTGTGTGTTTAGACATAATAAAATTGAAAAAATCCCTAAACAATATATCCATGATAGATGGAGAAGGGATGCGCTTCCAAGGAGTGTTTTTAGTATGGCTAATAGATATTGTGGTGAACAATCTGAAAGTTCAGTTATCAGGTTTCGGATCATTGATAACATACAACAATGTGCAGACATAGTAAGAAATGATATGGAAAGATTAAAAGAGTTGGACCAGAAGATTCAACAGATTAAGGATCAGCTATTTGAAGAATTACCCAATGAGCCATCACAAAGGAACAAGAATGCCATAATAAAAGAGTTGGTTGATGTGTCTGAACCAGAGAAGGTTTTATTTACCATACCACCTGGAATAAGGAACAAAGGATGTGGAACCAACAGGCGTTTAATTGGTCCAGGTGAGAAAGCGGTTAAAAACAGCCAGAAACCTAAAAGGAAGTGTCGTTATTGCGAAAAGATGGTTAACGATCATGATTCTCGGAATTGCCCTGTTAAAAGAGAGATTTGGAAGAATCAAAGAAAGGAAAAAATCATGAAGGATCAAGCGAAGATGATTATGATGATTTCATAGAAGATGAAGATTAATATACGTTTGAGGAATGCAAATACATCATTCGAATAAACTGAAATTGATTTTGTTTTATTTTTTAATTTTTTGGTTTCCACGTTTTTTGTTTTAAATTAATACTATAGAAATCTGACGGTATTGAAGTTTATTAAAAAAATTTAAATTTTAATTTATTTGTATTTTTTGTTCAGGTTATATGTTATAATGTGTTGGAATTGTCAAAGATTACATATATGTAATATGATTACATATATGTTATCAATTTCACAAGTATTTAGTCTTATCAACAATTACTTACATGTAATCACAGATTATTAAATGTAAAAACAAATTAGTAACATACATGTAATCACCAACATACATGTCATACAAATGTTTGTGTAACATAGTAACAAAATATATTAAATACTTATAATCACGAATCATGCAAACATGTAACGAAAATATATTAAAGAAGTTCCATAATCACCACTATAAATGTCATGCATACATAAACAGTATCCATTCGCAATTCAGGTTAAAATGTTTGGAAATGTCACATAAAATAGCTTGATACATGTGTATCACATATAAGGGGTACATAAAACATGTATTATATATATGTAATAAAAAATGTTAATACACATGGTTGTATTCAAATCACCAATGATTACATATATGTAAGCACCAATGATTACATAACTGTACTCATCTATATATTCACCCCAAGTATTACACACCATAAATATTTTGATAAACCTGTTGATTGCATACATGGAAAATCCCAACAGGTTATTTGAATCATCTAATTACAAGCAGACAATTCACATGTAATCAAGATTTATTATATCAAAAAGACAAGTGTTCATAAACACACTAAATTGTATTACTAGATAAAACTTTGCATAAAATTCTAAATTCAAGAACCAAAACAGTTATAAATTATAAAAAGATAGTTAATAACATTCGTCATCAACAAAAATGATTTATCTACTGATATTATTTAATTGCTTCATTGTCCAAGTCGTTTGCTTCCTTTAACACCCTGTCTTTGTGCCTGTTAATGTCACTTGTCAAGATCTTGTATGCATACTTTTTCCTTAACAAATTCAACTTCGTCTTTTTAGCTCTTTCATCTTTAGGAAATCCACAATCCCAAGCCCTTGTATGATTGCCCATATACATCTCCATATGTCTCATAACAAAAACTCCACAATCAACAAAATTATTCGTTGTAGCCCAACTAATTCTTAGCTTCTCAATTTGACAAGTTTCGATTTCAGTGGCTTTGGGGTGACCCATCAAATGCAGATATAGCAAGAAGATATATTTCTGCATAAGTGTATAAACAAACATATTAATTTACAAATAACAGTTGTTTGTAATAAAATCAACATTTAATATGTAATCTGACTACATATATGTAATCAATTTCACAAGTATTTAGTATTATCATATATGTTAATTACACATAATTAATATAACTTACCACTTTATAAGGAATAGATTTTTCGAAGTAATCAGAATCATCATGAAGACGTACAAGGCTTTGTTTCTCATGCATGTTGTCAATAACTCGAATCGAAGGATTCTTCAAATCAAAGCACACCAAGTAATAATGACTTTTTTCTAATATCGGGAAAAGCACAACATCAAATGACCTTAAATTATAAAGGTCTTCCTTATTTTCAAGGACATGATGCAGATGATTCTCAAAGAAAGCGAGTCGCTGTTCATGGCTTTCTTTCGTGCCGGTAATGACCCATCCATACTGTGTAACATTTATTAGTAAACAAAATTAAACAAACAAGTACATAGTAAACTTTAAAATTAATATTCCAAATGATACCATAAATTACTTACAAAAGGATATGTTCCACAAAAAAGTCTTCTTATCGATGAAGGGCTTCGATTTTTCTCCTCAAAATTTAGCACTGCAGCCCAACAATCAATGACCTCATTGTACACTTCTTGACCAGGGCTCAAAGAAATCATATGAAAGTGTCTTATCACAGTCCCATGATGGGTTGCAAAAACATCAATCCTGTTTCAAATTATAAAACAATAAACAATACAATCCTTTAGATAATTTTTAAATTAATTGAAATAGTAACAACTACCACACGGTTCTGCAAACAACATTATCTTCGTCTAATCCACCAGTTGGTAATCCTTTTTTTTCAGGTCTTCTTTCCTGTTAATTACATCATGATTATTTAGGTTATAATTTCACTAAAAAATATAACAATATTAAGTATATAGAATATAGGATATGATTAACTTACTCATGATCAACAGCTCCTGTCATTAGATAATTCCATATCTTTTTTTCATCTTTTGTCACACATTTGTTTATGTTGACAGCTCTATCAATATAGGGTGAACATTTAGCTAAAGCATTTTGCTTTGACCGCCCTATATTTTTATTAGCAATACTCTTAACTCTTTTCAAACCCTGAGATTCATCTTCATTTTTGTTTAAACCTTTTTTAGATTCACTTAGCTTCTCAATCTCATACGCAGCGTCTAACATCTCTTGTGTCCAATCTCCAGCTATGTCAAATCCTCCATCAATATCGGGTGTTTTTAATACATCCTTTGCATGATCTGTCTTATTTACCCCAACTTTGCGTGACACAGGCGACTCTTGGGTAAGCCCCAGACTGAAACTTGGAATATCATTTTTTGAGATAGATTCTAAATCATTTTTATCAATTTTTGAACTTCTTTCTAAATTGTTTGCAATATCGATGACCTCTTGGGTCCACACGCCAGCCACTTCTGGTTCCTGAAAATTCCTTTCAAAATGTGTCACACCTGCTTGATTATCTTCTTCCTCACATGAAGGATTACCACAATCGCGATCTTTTTTTCCCGTCATTTCACCACTCAACAAATCACCAAAAATTGAAATATCACGAAATAGTTCCTCATACTTGTCAACAAAAACACTTACATCAGTTGTATTTGGGAACCTTATCAAACTATCCCTAATGGTTTTTTCAAAAACCCCTTTATCATGCTTTATCCTATTGTAGACAGAAGTAAGAATTGATAGCTGCCCCTATAAGTTTTTAACACAAACAACAACATATATCATGCTTACAGTATTGTAATAATGTTTAATAATTTACAAAAAATTCATACAAGTTTGATACACTTACTACACATATGTAACAATACAATTACATATCAACATATATGTGATCACCATATATATAAAACCAGATAATGAAAATCAGAAATATAAACTTTAATTGATTACACATGTGTAATCATTACAACTTTCAAAATGTATATATAATGTATTATATTAATTAAACCTAACTTAATAGCAGCTATATATACTGATAAGATACATGTAAATATAATATAAAAATAATATACCATTTATATGCACCAATTAATAACTAATATGCCATTTATATACTGATTACACATGTGTAATCAGTATAACTTTTCAACTTTATAACATGTTGCCATTTGTATACAATGACAATGAGATGATATTAATAACTAATATGTATTTGATTACACATGTGAAATCAACTTTACTGTCCAATATATAACATGTATTATATTAATTAAACCAAACATATAAACAACAAACAAATATTAATTTTTAAAATTTAACCTTTATGGTTGAACTGTCATGATTTTCTGTTTCAACTTCAGCATCTGTTTCATCGACTCCATCACCAACAAAGTGCTCCAACATATCCCCCAAACCAAAACCACCTTGTTTTATTTCCATGCTTTCCCTTTTCTGTAGCTTATCAAGAGTCCAGTAGCTTAGTGGTGATTTATCTCTAGATTCATTTATTCCAGGACATGATATACCATCAACATACAACAGCTGCATTCAAAAAATGACGACATTTAAAATTAATTTTAAACATTAAATTGAACATATTGATATTATTATAAATTACTAACAGTAGCATTACCGTTAGTATGGTTAACGGACCAACGAATGGTGGCGTCTTGGTGCATCTCGTCCACCCATTCTTACCACTTTTTATTGACTCAAGCACAAAACCACTCCAATCATAATTTTTGATATCAACCTCTAAATCTAGTCTCTCGACCACTCCATACTTACATAAACCATTTTTCCAACAACTTAACATGGTTGTTACAAACAGGACTAAGAAATCCAACTTAAAAATCAACCCATCATCATATCTATCATCACCTATGTTACTTACTACATCAGTAGGAGAAATGCTCCTTCTACCATACCTCCCCCTCCATAACAAGTATGATTCTGAATACTCATCTGGTTTGCTCAATGTGTTGATGTCAATACCTCCATTTGGCAGACCAAGTAAGTTGTGAATGGTGTTTATATCAATGTTGATGTTTCCTTTTGGGGTAGATATAAACATCCTTTTAGGGTCAAATTTGTCAACAACGTAATGACCCAGTTTTGATGGTATACCATTCACATTAAATAAAAGAAGTTTCCCAAATCCCATTTCTCTTAACCAGTCCTTTTGTCTTTTAGAGATACTCTTGATGGCAACAAACAATTGTTTGGGTGATGACCTAGTTACGATCCCAAACCATTTTTTGGGCTTAACATCACTATTCAATAAATGTATGTCATCAGAAATTTCAGCATCATTGTTATCTTCATCGAAATCAACTTTGTCATTTTCGAGTACTAAAATAGCAAACACAATAAACTTTAAGTTGACATATTAACTAAATAGCATAAGATATTACAACAATCACACCAATTAAAACAACTAAAATGGTTTACCGGAAGTATTTTCGGCATATAAATTATCCTCAAAATAATTTGCAGCTGATGATTTTTTTCTTCTTGTTTTCTTCATTTTTGTTTCTGATGTATGTAAAAAATTATAACAACTTATTCCTTAATATTTATACTAACATAAGGATACATTAAACATTCATAACATAGATGTAATCAATATTTTAATACAAATGGTTATATACAATTAATTTACGATTACATATATGTAATCATAACTAATTAAACATTTATTATATACTTCAAAAAATTTTAATACATCAGTTGATTACATTCACTTAATCACAGTAATTACAATTGATCTTTAGATTATAACATGTCCATATTTTAATACACCAGTTGCTTACCTACATGTATTCATCATTGATTACATAAATGTATTCATTATTGATTACATAAATGTAATCAATACTGATTAACATCATTACATACACTAAGTTTTTAAAACACATGTTGATTACAAATATGTCAATTTTTTATTTAACATAACTTTTTACCAGACATCTTAACTAAGTATCGTAATATAGGTCAACAATAACACAAATTAAAACAAAAAAATGGTTACCATTATTTCTTTCAGCATATAACTTATCCTCCGAATCAAATGCATCTGATGCTTTTTTACTTCCTGTTTTCTTCAATTTTTTTTCTGATGTATGTGAAAAATAGAATACCAATTCATATCTTATTATGCATACTAATTATAGTATAATACAAAGACATACCATATTCAGATATTATAGCGCTTTTTGTAAGCTTTCTCTTTTTGGTGTTTTCATCAACTGAAATTAATAAGTCCAAAATTAATCACATTATACATAAAAATAATAACACATGCTGATTTACACTAATAACAATTTTACAGATTAAATTACCTTTTTCGGCTTCCATTCGCTTACGTATTTCTTCAAAACTTGCTTTAATTTCCATCAGGATTTTCATTTTTTCTTCATCGCTTTTCCTATTCTTTGTAACTGATATAACATCTTATAATCAAATACAAACATTTTAAGAATAACACAAAATAAATTATGGTATTATACAACATTCATATATTCCTTCAGCACGAGGTTGGTCAACTTTTGTGCATTTAGTAACAACTGCATTCAAATATAAAATACATTAGATATTACATATATTTATGCAACGTAATTAGTTTATTTTTTTACAAATCATATATAATGTATTACCTTCATCATCAATTTCATCTAATTCTATTGGGTCATTCGATGTGTTAATAAACCTACTGAACGAAACCTTTTGTGCAATCCTCTCACTCTTCCTTCCTTTTTTTCATATATGAAAGCCAACAACATATAAATAAAGCACATAATCAGAACATATTACAAGCAAATCAAGATAAATATTAAAAAAAAACATACTTTTAGGCATCCTTAATCCTTATTTTTTAGAAACTCCTGATATTACAATAACCTGATGCATCAGTAAACATAACATTAGTTTATTTATCCTACTCAACAATTAAAAAACAACATTACTGTATTAATTAGCAAATATAACAATCATCTTGTGAATCGAAAAGTTGATTAACCTTCAACTAGTTAGCAAAAAAAGAATTAGGCAAGAATGGATTTAAATCTCGGACAAATTATACTCAACAAAAATAAATTATTGAAATGTTACTAAAAGGTTAAAAAATTTCTCAATGAAATTGTTCTGTTTTATGTATATATGATGTAAAAAAAATGAACCATTTTTGATTACATATATGTAATCAACCAAATATATTGATTACATATATGTAATCACTCCACTTGTAACTAATATATGTAACTAAACAACTGATTACATATATGTAATCAACCAAATATATTGATTTACATAACTTGTTTACAACTGTGGTAATTGATTACAAAAACTTAATAACAAATATATAATAAAAATCACTCCATTTGTAAAAAGTACAATACCATTTTACACTATCCTATCTAATTACACATATGTAATCAATATATTCGGTTACAATACCAAACATTTTTTGTTTGATTACATACATGTTTTCATCAAAAAAAACAATTACATACATCCCATATCAGTGATTATTCAAAACAAGCGAAAAAAAAACCCCCAAAAAACCCACATGCAGTCGCAATATCGCATAAACATTTCAAAACCCTATAATCGATTTATCGGTTATCTACTGCGATTACAACTTGCATTCAGTAATAAACTACTATTAATGATTGCATTTGTAAAAAATAACATTTATGCTTACCTTTAATGAAGAAATTTCTTGAATCGAACCAGATTTCAACCGGAATAAAGAGACTTCAATCATTCAGCAGTCGCATGTGTGTGCAGTTGCGAAACCTATTCCAACTCAAGCATTCCGTGTTCTTAATCGAACATGGATTCACTGAAATCAAATATTCTTCTTTGCCGCAAGTTTAGAAACCATATCACATTAATGACAAAAATCACGGTTACACAATAAATCCTCCCTAATTAGCTTTTAACAGGTTACCCATTTTACCCTTTTTAATTTTTTTAATTATTTTTTAAATGAATCTGATTAACTCTTATTTACAATCATGCCACAATGAATGATGTCCATTGATTAGTTTATTTAACGGTTAGATTAAGGTTTTCTTGGTTTTCTCAAAAATCTTAGTTATATATGTATATTGTATAAGGTTTGGGTAAAAAGGATAAAAACCCTAAAAAGTCTAAGAAGGGATCTCAACCATTAGATCACTTGGTTTTGTGGTTGAGATTAATCTGGTGGTATTTTCGCAAATAATTATAAGTTAAAAATATCAGTAGGGGTAGAATAGGAAGATCTAGTAAAAAATCTGCACATGCAAGTCACATGCATTTTCCTCCATCTTTTTTAAATGTTCATAACTTTTTTATACGTTAGTATTTTTTTTTAAAAAATTACACCATAAAATCGAGCATTTCTTTATCTTTCTAACGGGTATAATATTAATATATTAAAAAAATTAACAAAACTAAATGTTCATAAAACTTGCGTTTTTATGGCGTTTTTGAACACTACTAACAGAACATAAAACACCACAGGGCATTTTATGGCGTTTTTTAATATGTGTTTAAGAAACTGGTTGTTTATGGTGTTTTTTCGTAGGTTAATGAAACTTAGCGTTTTATGGTGTTTTTTGAATGCTCATAAAACACTTTGATGTTTTTCACTAAATAAACAAAAAGGATAACAAATGTTTTGTGGTGTTTATTTTACGTCCCTTCTAAATTTTTCTCAGATAACAATATTTTATGGTTTTTTTATCTTGGAAATACACATGGTGTTTTCATTCAGCAAATGTACATGTTGTTGAATACATACATTCGTTTTATTTTGTAAATTAACGTGGTGTTTTGCGAATTTTGGTGTTTTATCATAAGTGCATGAAACTAAACATTTAATAATTTTTTTTGATGTTCATAAAATTACTTGTTTTATAGTTTTTTTTAATGAATAAACAAGAAGAAAAATGATGCTTTATGGTGTTTTTCTATATGCTTTTTTTATGTTAACAATTTTCTTCGAATAAAAATGTTTTATGGTGTTTTATCTTTAAAATACATGATGTGTTTTTATTAAGCAAATACACATAAAAAACGCCATAAAATGTCCCTATGTAAAATTATGTAGTTTAAAAACACCAAGTGCAAAATTAAGCGTTATTATTTTGTTTAGTGCTTAAAAAACACCATAAAACATAAAGCAAAAACACCATAAAATCAAACATAAATGTGCTTTATGGTGTTTTTCAATATATTTTATTCGATAATACCATAAAATGAAGCTTAAAAAACACCAGGTTTAGACTTAAGTGTTTATGGTGTTTTTTATATTCAAAAACACCATAAAATGCCCTGTGGTGTTTTATGTTCTGCTAGTAGTGTTAAAAACGCCATAAAAACGCAAGTTTTATGAACATCTAGTTTTGTTAATATTTTTAATATAGAAATATTATACTCGTTAAAAAGGTAAAAAACGATTGATTTTATGGAGTAATTTTTTTAAAAAAATGTTAACTTGTAAAATAGTTACGAACATTTAAAAAATGGATAAAACTGCATGTGACTTGCATGTGCAACCTCCTTTTTTATTTTGAAATATATACCCTTTAACCTAATGTACACATGTCACTTTCTTGTTGTTTCTCACACTTTTTATGGTTTTCCTCCTTTTTAGAATATCCTTACCCTAAATATTATATATATATATATATAGGGAAGTGTTCAAATAATAATCCAATCTTAAAGCAATTACCTAGATAACTTTGCCAAGATGAAGCCAAATCTTTGATTTTTTTTAAACATCATTGTAACACATTTAGAACACTATGTTTTTTTATGAGTTTGTGAAAATTCATCACCGTTTAAGAGATATCATCGTTGTAAGTTTTTGATTTACAGCACTGTAACTGTTTTAGGCCCAAAACTTACAACGATGTAAACTCTCAAACGGAGATGAATTTTCGCAAACTCATAAAAGAACATAATATTTTAAAAGTGTTACAATGATATTCAAAAAAAATCCAAGATTTGGCTTCGTCTTGGCAAAGTTATCTGGATTATTACTTTAAGAGTGAGTTATTATTTGATCTCAATCCTATATATATATTTACTATTAAATATAATATATACATCAAATATTTACTATTTTCAATACAATATAATATAATATAATATACATATTATATTATATATATAATTAAAGTTTATGAAAATAAATAGTAATTTTATATATATATATATATATATATATTATTGAATAGTAAATACATATATATACAACAATGATACATAGTAAAATGAATAGTATTGCATATGTGTGTAATTCATGTACTGACTTTTTGATACTTTAGACTTGGATCATCAAAAGATTTTACTTAAAATGTAGTAAGCAGAGAATGAGTACTAAATTTGAGATATTTGTTTAAAGATTTGAGTTTTCATTAAATTTGAGAGAGTTGCTTGAAGATTTTGATTTTTGTTTTAATTCGAAACGATTGGTTGCCGGCAAAAATGATTTTGAGAGTAATTTTTTCTATTATTTTTGTAACATATTTGAGAGGATTTTTATGATTTTATATTTTTATAAAAAAAGAGTTCGTGATGAGATATTTGATTCTTATATGTAACTTATTCTTTTTCAAATGATATATAATACCTCTTCTCGAGATTGTATTGTGACGAACCCGCCGTAACGCGGGGTTTGAATAAACCTAGTTATATTGAAAATAGTAAAATAAATTTAAAGGTGTGTGTTATTTCTTTTTTTTTTAAATTAATTTTTTTCCTTTTTTTTTAATTAATGTAGTTAATGTGGGCCCATTTACATTAACTAAGAAAGAAGAAAAAAACTATACATTTAAATTTTATTTTAATGTGGACCCCAAAGTAATAAGATGTAGTTAATCGATTATCACAATAAAAAAGTGTTAACAATTGAACCTTCCATATATATATATATAGGGAAAAGATCAAATGAAACCCCTCCTTACGGTGAAAACCATGTAAAAATCACGTTTACGGTTGTTGTGGTGTTTAACCCATACACCGTTAACTTTCGCGACTTTACGTTGTAAGTCGCACCATTTTCTGGAAATTATGTCGTTCGTCCGGTAGGAGTCACGACCCATTGCCGAAAAAAACTGGGCTCTAATGCGTTTCCAAAATTCCGTGCTTGTTTGGTTGTTACCAACGAACGGATCTTCGGAAACGTCAATGTAGGCACGAGCTAGTGCCACCTCCTCAACATTCCGACCATCGAGTGATGCTCGGTTTTGTTGTTTTTTAATAGGCACTTCCTTTCGTCGGTGCCTGCGACACGATGTAGCCGGCTGCGCGTTGGGTTGTGTTTCCGGAACCACATCAACATCGGGTTCCGGTTGATTCTCAGAAACGTTGTCACAGGCGGGTGGGTTTTGGTTGAAAAAAGGTTGTTGTGGGTACCAATTTAAGAATGTTAGAAATTGGTTCGGGTTGTTTGGATCGACTTGAGGTCGGTAACAATTCGTAAACGGGTTAAAATGGGTTGTTTGAGTTGTTTGAATTCATGGTAGTGTAGAAGTTTTTGAAGATTTGAGGGTTGAAATTGTTGAAGATTTGAGGGTTGAAATTTTTGAAGATTTGAGAGTTGAAATTTTTGAAGATTTTTTGAGAGATTAAAAGAATACGTGAGTGTTTTTGAGTGTGTTGAATAAGTTTATATATAGTTTAATTTATTTTTTTTTCAAACGGTCATATTATCGTTTTTATTTTATTTATTTATTTATTTATTTTTTCCGTCCTCAACGGTCATCATCTCGTGAGGAGGCTCACACCTTGACCCATCACGTCTCCCTCACGCCCCTGTGTAATGGGGGGAGGGCGCCACCGGGTCCCCTCACGCTCATGTAGCACAACACATAACCTTATCATCAAGCTCCCCATCACTCCACGTAGGCGCCACCTAATCAACCAACATCATCACTCCACGTCATCACCACATGTGTTATCATAACCCTCTCAGCACGCCCCAATCACCCTTTTTCCCTCTTTTTCTTCCTCTTTCACATTGTGAGGGCTGTCAAGAGTGAGCCCCTCACGCCCCCTGTTTAGTGGGGGAGGATGCCACTGGGACGTGTCCGGCCCCTCTCACGCTCCACTCACACATGATAACACATAGCCTAACACATGATAACACATAACATTAAAGCACATCACATAATATGTTTTTAAGACTGGTGCTATTGATATAATATTATATAACTTTACAAGTAATATAATTCTAAAACGTTTCATATATATTATAAAGGTCATGTTACATAGATTCTTGGTTTATTCAAGTAAATTATAGGGTAGACGTTTATTTAAGTAATTAAGTTAGATTTTAATTTTCATATAAATTATTAAGGTCATGTAACATAGAAATAGGGGAGCTCTTTCCTTTCATTTTTCATTTTTTAGGAAGTCTTGAAACAACGACGTTACCACCGTCTTCTCATCAAACAACTAAAACATTAAGGCTTTGTTTGGGATTTCATTTAAAAATAACTTATTGACTTATTGACTTTTTTAAAAAAACTAATAAGTTAATAAGTTGTTTGACAAACCTAAAAGGAATTTTGAAACACATTTTTAAAAACTTTATTTTACGAAGTCACATAAAGTTAAACAAGCACTCCCAAATAAGTCCAGATAATCTTGATTCAAACTTAAGCCCTTTATAAGATAATCAGAGGCAAAACACAACGAGAAACACGTAATTATTTCACTTTTACGAGAACCCGATTCTTCTCCAAATTGCTCTCATTTTCTTCTTTCTCAATGATACCATTCTCCCAGCATTTACGTAGGCTTCTCGCATTCGTAATCAACTCACTCAGAACAATCAAAACTGCAAATGAGTAAGTATATTTCACGAATTTTGATCATCTATTGTTGTGATTGATGCCGATGTTTCAACATTTAAAAGTTAGTTTTCGTGATTTGATTATGAGTGTCAATGTTTTGTTCTTCACTTCGATCATTGAGGCTACGATCATGTTGTAATTAGATCGCTAAAATGTTTTAATTTTTAACTCATTGTCTCCGAACGGTGCCTTGATCATGCTTCATGACAGATACTTTAGTTAATCGAAGATGATTTCACTGATATCGAATGTTTGATATCTGCCCTAATTATGAGCCAATTCAATCGAACAATCAAAACTTCAATGTATGTTTCATTTATTTTGTTTATCTTTTTATAATTTTGACTTATTCATGATGTTTTTGATATAGAAAGCTAGTTTTCATAGTTTAATTACTAGTGCTATTTTATTGTTGTTGTTCATGTTGGGATCAGAATGCGGTTATTGTTCGGAAATTTGCCCTAATTGGCTGCATTACAGTTAATTTATCAAACTGCAAATATTAACATCTGAATTGTATGTTTAATATGTCTTAAACTTTTTGCCAGTGCTTTCATTGCAGAGAGCTAGCTTGCTTCTTATTATAATTTTTTTCTGGAGATTATGATCATGAATTCATGATGGAAATAGAATGCTAAGATAATTAATTTTTGAAATTATTGGTTCAGATTTTTGTCCATACCAGAGAAGTTGTTATTACTACCAAGTGCAAATCTTATCACCAAAATTACATGTTAAATATCTTTTGAAGGTACGTCTCGTTCGTTGCTTTCTCTCAAGTTGTTATCCAACAGATTTGGAGGAGTTTTAAGCTGTTGCAAATCAACAAACAAGTATGAGAAGTTGGACAGTGAGCTTGAGAAGAAAATGATGGAGGCCAAACAAAGAAGCACCCAAAGTACAAAAATCAAATCCATGAATAGCATAATTCTGAGGTTTCCCCAGTTCCGAGAGGGATTGGAAGAGATTAGAGGCATTTTTCATCAGTTTGGTCAGTTTAACAATATTTTCTTGCCCATCTTCTTTTATGCTTTCATTTTGCAGATCTCATTTATATAATGTGAAAAGAATTAAAGATGCGAGACAGTTTTGGATTTGTGTGATTATCATTGACTGAGCTTAAAAAAACTCCTAGGAGGCCGAAAGTCACGGGCCTAAATTTTTTTGTCCTATCGTTATGTTTTGGATTATATATTTGGGTTAGGTCAAACATTTAAAAACATTAAATATATAATTTTACTTGCACTAAAAAAAACTAAATATGCACAATTAAACAAGGCTGCAAAAGTCTTCAATTCATCTTTTCTTTTTTTCTTTTTAAATTAAAATATTACATATTACCCCTTACAACTTAAACATTTTTATAAATTAAACTTTCTAGTTCCATTAACCGCTAAACGCATTGTTAAAAGACTAGTAACTTTAGTTTTTCTTTAAAACCAAGGGGGCCCAAGGGTTTTTAAGAGGAAAACCAGAAGAGGCCAAATTCTAGACCTATCAAAATTTCCAACGAAATACCGCTAAATCGACCCTTCTGAGCACAAAAATAGCAGGGGCTAGGGCACCTCCGGGCCCCTTAAAAGCTTCATCCTTGGTGATTATAGTATTATTGTAGATATTTGAAACGGATGATCAGTTGATTGAAACCAGGGGAAGTTAGCTAATTTGACTATATCTTATTAATTTCTTTTTGGACGGCAAGTCCTTGCTTTTTTCTCCGTTTATGATTATTTTAACCCTGAATAATCAATGATCTGAATGATAAACAAGTTTTCTAAAAAAAACCAGAATACTTTTCATTGCAATCTCACTTTTAACACACATCCAAAGCACCCACCCTAATAAAGATGGTACAAAAGTATAAAGTTTGATCTGCAATATAAAAAAGTATGCAAACTATATAGTTTTGACAATGAAGAATGTGGAGTCGTGGATTTTCTCTCGTATTATTTTTTCGTTGTTTGATTCCCTTGCTAAGCATGTATTGCCTTACTCTGATATATTAGTGCTGCTATATGCTTTTGATATCTATTAGAACCATTTCAAAGCTCTTTGTTTTTTAAGAAATTTCTGAACTATGTAAATACCATGTCCGAGTTTGTTCTTGGTTATTATTATTTTTTTGTGTGTATGTGTGTGTTTATCTATCCTAAAACACATTTGACCCACGAAATGCAGATTACTGATTGATTAAAATTGCGTAAATATAAAGCAGTGGTTTATTTTTGATTCTCCTCACTTTTTTTACTTTCTCGTTCAGATGTTGATTCAAATGGAATTTTGGACCGTGGGGAGCTAATAAAATGCTTACAAAAATTGCAATTT
Organism: Mikania micrantha; assembly: GCA_009363875.1. Classification (NCBI taxonomy): domain Eukaryota; kingdom Viridiplantae; phylum Streptophyta; class Magnoliopsida; order Asterales; family Asteraceae; genus Mikania; species Mikania micrantha. Next base: position 62,500,047 of record CM018686.1, on the reverse strand, counting down.
GACTGCACAGAAGAGGAAATTAACGACCTTTTTGACTCTTGTGATTTGGGCAGGAACAAAGGCATTAAATTTAACGAGTTTGTTGTTGTATTGTGCCTTATTTATCTAGTTGCTGGTACTTTATCTTCAAACCATATGGTAACCACCTATTCTTTGATCTTTTGATCCTTCCTTGAGTCAAATCTGATAAAAGAGATTTTTGTTTTAGGCCACATCAATGGGATCTCAAGAGCTTAAAGCAACATTTGATTCCATGATTGACGCGTTCTTATTCCTTGATAAAAATGGTGATGGAAAGCTAGACAAGAAGGACATGATCAAAGCTATGAATGATGACTCTTCTAAGGAAAAATCTCCTACCCATGTCACCATGACTCGATTCAGTAATCCTCTAACTTTAACCATTCAAGTCGATGTGTCAATTTTAATACATTTTTGGCTCAAATGGGTGGATTTGGTTTATATTTTATCTCAAAAAATGGGCAAATGGTGTTGCTTATTTAAGATGAAAGGTTAAACGGATCTAAAATCTTCCAAATTATAATCATAATACATAACATATATGAGTTTCTGGAAATATAGTTAACACGTTAACTATCTACTAAATTAAGAAGAAGAAAAAAGAAAAAAGTTAAACCGACCTGTTTGACCCCAATAAATATACCAATTTGACCTGAACTTGTTTTGACCCGTTGCCCAACCCACCAATTTTCCTACGTATATGTTGTACATTTGTAGCACAAACAAAAAAAATCATTCATCGTCTAATCATGCCATTTTGGCCTATTTAATTCTGCATTAATGCAGAAGAATTGGACTGGAATAAGGACGGGAAAGTCGGGTTCAGGGAATTCCTATTCTCTCTGATCATCTGGGTTGGGTTCGACTCCAAGGATGAAATCTCTGTCATGCGGGTGTAGTATCAAGCATTAACAATGGTAACAATGTTACATCTACTTAAAACAATTCAAATTTGCAACATATAACTTTGTGAAGTTCCTTTTATGTTCATATATTTGTATATTATTTTGCAAAATGTTACATCTACTTAAAACAATTCATATTTGCAACATATAACTTTGTGAAATTCCTTTTATGTCCATATATTTGTATATTATTTTGCAAAACCTCAAAAGACTACTTTACATATCTGTAAAAAATAAATTAAAATCATAACTCTGAATGCATGATTCAGTTTATTGTATTCCTAAAGCCTGAACTCTCCTAACTATTGACAAAGATAACATATTTCTTTCTTTCCATTCTTCAGCTCTCTCTTTCCTATACAGTTCTTCAATGAGACTATCATTACCACCGAGTATGCTCACAACCTGACACATGTTCGGTCTTAAAAGTGGGTTTGATCGCGTGCAAGCCATGCCTAACTTAACTAGCCTGATCAGTTCTTTATGGTCATACTCTCCATCGAGTCTAGAATCCACCAACTGTTCATAATCCCTTTTCCGAGTCTCGAATTCGTGTACGCGTTTCACCAATAACACCTCTGGTTGTCGAAAATCTACTGCCATCTGTCCACTCACCACCTCGAGCACCACCACACCGAAGCTGTAAACGTCCACCTTCGTGGTGGCCTCCCCTGACTCCATATATTCGGGTGCTATATACCCAAAAATCCCGTTTACTGAACTGTTCTTGTTAACTTCAACATGATGGTCGTGTTCGTTTCTCGTTAAAAATTCTGCTAATGCAAATGAACCAAGCCTTGGGTTCATATCAGGCTCGATTCCTATGGCGGATGAGGTTATATTTCTGTGAATTACCTGCTGTTCCCATTCATCGTGAAGGTAATGAACCGCATCCGCAAGTGATTTCAAAATGCCGTATCGGTGGTTCCATTTCAAAACCAGCTGTGATCTTTGATGGCTATTGTGAGAGAGGATTCGGCCTAACACACGGTTAGCCGAATACTTGTAGACCACAAGCATCTCGCCTTGCTCGGTGCACCAGCCATGGAGCTGGACTAGGTTCCTATGGCAGAGTCGACCCAAATTTGAGAGCTCGTTAGAAAACCGGGACCGTAGTGCTGGGCATGTCTTCATCGCGAGTCGCTTTACGATTATGTCTTGGTTGTCAAGAACACCGTAATACGCAGTTCCGAAATCGACCTCTGCTAGCCGGTTAGCATCCGAGAAATTATCTGTAGCAGAAATGATCTCCTTGTATGTTATCTCACGTGGCGGTTTAACCATCATGAAATTATTTGATTGGCTTGAGCTCAAATTGGTGGTTGAGATCATGCTCGAGATCATGCCATCATCGACAGTGTATCCAGTCTTGGTAAGCTGGGAGGTCAAGATCATGTCATCACCTCTAGTGTATCCGACTTCTGCGGTTACATACAAGCTTTCTCCCTTGGCAGAGAGGAAGGTGGTTGTGCTATCAGAACTGGTGGCGGTGGCTGTGGCGGTGGCTGTAGCTGTGGTGGTTGATGACGGTGTAGTGGCGGTGTTGCTAACATGACTACTACTAATTGGTGACGATACAGTGATGTACCGCGGGTGAGATTTGAAAGTTGGAAGATCAGGGAGCTTCCTACTGTTAATAGAAAGTGATTCCAGGACCCATTTCATGCTGGGTCGAGACTGCGGGTCATGGAGCGTGCATAACAACCCGAGGCAGATCAAATGCTCCATATCATCAACTTTGTAAGATCCATATTTTAATCTCTTATCAACAGCTTTTAAAACCATTTGTTCATCAGCCAACATTCTGATCCAATCAAGTAGAATGATCTTTTCATCTGATAAACTTAGATCAATTGCTTTTCTTCCTGATGTGATCTCAAGCAACACTATCCCGAAGCTGAAAACATCTGATTTCGCGGTGGCAACACCTCCTCGATGGAAACTCTCTGGCGACAAATACCCGATTGTGCCGCCCATGCGTGTGGTGTCTGCCGCCTTGAACCGATGATGTTTTACTGATGGTGCGGTGATTTGGTACTTGAGTTCATGTTCTAACCACCTAGCCAACCCAAAATCACCAAGCCTTGCATTAAAGCTTGAATCCAGCATCACGTTACTCGTTTTCACATCGCGGTGTATGATCTGTGCATCCAGTTGTTCATGGAGATAAAACAAGGCTGCAGCCAGACCGGTTACTATTTTCACCCTCTGAACCCAGCCCAGATCTGCCCCAGCCCGCCTGAAAAGCACCCTGTCAAGGCTGCGATTCGGCATGTACTCGTAAACAAGCAATAACTGATCATCATGAACACACCATCCACGTAACGGAACTAAATTCCGGTGGCGAAGATTAGCCACCGCCGCCAGTTCCGCTACAAACGTCTTCTCAAACCTCTTTCCCGTTTCCATCAAACATTTCACCGCCACCACGGTCCCATCCCCCGGCAAAACCGCTCTATAAACTCGCCCGAATCCCCCACTTCCAAGGACCTCATCTTTACTGAATCCTTTCGTGCCTATGTAAAGCTCGGAGTAACTGAAGGTTTTCGGGCTATGGCCCTTAAACACCTTCTCGTCTGGAAAATGAACCCCCTCGGTGTCATGAAAGACGGTCGACGGGTGTTTCTGCCTCCCACAGTTGTGGCAGAAACCGCATGAACGAACATTCAGTCTGGTGGCATATAACCGGTGAATGGCTCGTAGGAGGAAACGTGGGATGTGAACACCACATGACCGGTGTTTGCGCGGGTGGGTAACCGGTTGTTTAGGCTGGTGGTCATGTTCAACCGGTGTATCATCATCACCGTCGGTCGGTAACACGATGCATATGCGGCCGATCATGGTGGTTACAATGGCATGAGGGTGTTTAATGCTGGTGTGTTGAAGCATGAATTATATTAATAGGATTAATAGGATGGTATGGATAATGGCTTACGCGTGTGTTCTTACTCGTTCAAAATGGTTGAATTTTACACGGCTTGTACATCGTGCATGAGAATTTGTACAATTCCACTAACCAGGTCTTAAAGAATTTGTACATCATGCATTAAAAGGTTGTACATTTTTTATAGTCTTGTTTGGCCGCCTGATTTGATTTCTTTTTTGGTTTTTGTTTTTTTTTCTTCTTTTTTTTTTTTTTCCCTATCTGCTCTCTCTTGTTCTAGAATCATAGTTATTCGTCAAACGTCAAACATTAAATGAGAATATTTTAAAACCTAAATGGTTTAATATTGCATGAGAATATATAAATCGTCTAGAAAATTATAGGGTGAAAAGTGAAAACCAGTGAACAACCTCACTTAATTTATAGCAGAAAATATAACTGGGAGTTGACTATTAATTAATTAATTATTTTTATTTATGGACGTAAAATTACTGATCTCTAGTTGAAATTGGTATTGAAAACTTAGGCTTTGAACTCATTTATTAATTGAGCTTCAGTTTAGACTTGGTTAGGGGGGGAGAAAAAACCGAAAAAACTCAACCCGACCGAATAACCGGAAAAACCGAACGAATAACCTAAAAAACTGAACCGAAAAAACCGAAACCGAATTTTCCGGTTCAGTTTCGGTTTTTCATATTCCAAAATCCGAAAAAGTGAATCGAACGGAACCGATGTTTTATCTTGTTTGAAAATTAACATATATATATATATCACTATTATTATTATAATTATTTAACGGGATGAAAAGACATAAAGAGTCTAATGTGAGGATGATGAAAATTTGGATTAGATTAACTCTAATATTTTAAAAGATGATAAAGATTGTAATTATTGCATATTTAATTATTTACTTTTGAACTTTTTTTAAGTGCAGTTAACATGATGATAATAATTTAGTTTTATTGTAATTAGTTGATGTTCAATCAATTAATTTTATACATTTTCCATTGGGGGAAAGAGGGGGGAACAAAAAAAAAGAGTAAAAAGTTACCAAAAAAACTGAAACCGATAAAAAAAACCGAAAAACCAAATGGTTCATAATAACTAGAAACGACCATCTCAGTTTCGGTTTCACCCAAAAACCGAACAAAACCGAGCACACCCTAGGCTTGAGCTTGTGTTCAGACTTGTATTAAGTTCGGATTCAATTAAGCTATATTAACTAGTCTTTGAAACTTTATATAAAAATTAAACTATGTAAAGAAAAAAATTCACTATGAAACAAAAATAAAAATAAGCATGATGTAACGATAAATTTAGAATTTTGCAAACGAAAACTCGTAACAACTTCGGTAGCTTGTATGTTTGTGCTTGATTACTTGCTGATTATTACCCATGACTTAATTTTGAATAAAATATTGATGAAAATTAAGCTTGTCCTAACATTTCATTCAAAATTTTATGAAGGGTTTGCTAAAATTTTTATCACTTTAATTTTAAATAATTTATCCCTAACCCAACCCATTCGTAAGTAGCCAGTTTAGATAACATCATTATTAACCAAGGGCTTCTAGCCTAATGGTTACCCCTTTGACTTTCCTGTGGGAGGTTACGGGTTCAAATCTCTCCCAAAGCGAAATAGGGTCCTTGGGAGGTCAGGGGGTTTTCCGGTGCGGTTTCCTCCTGAGATGGTGGTGGGGTCTCAACGGAGGTCATGGTAACTAGACCTTGGTGACGTGGCCTGAAAATCAGTGGTTCACACGTTGAGATCAAATGCCGTTCAAAAAAAAGATAACATCATTATTAAAGAGCTTATACATTAATGATACCTCTTTGACTTCCTTAATGAGAGAGATTGGATTTAAGTATCACCTGAAACAAAAAAAATACTCAAATTAAGCCAGAGGGTTTTTTCAGTATAAGTTTCCTCAGGAATTGTGGTGTTTATATACTTATTTAAATAGTGGGAGTTGATGTTAGCTGTATTTAAAAAAAGATAATATTATATGTGGTAATTTAAAAAGGATAATATTATATGTGGTAATTTGTTCATCTAAATTATAGTTTTATCTGTATTGCATTTCATATTCTTAAATGTCCATATAATAAATCAAACATTGTTTTCAATAAACAGATTTGTAAAGAAAATTAAATTCTTAGTACGTGAATCTGTTGAAAATAAGAACAAGTCATCACGATCGAAACGCGTGAACTTGGAACTTACGGTCAGTAAATGTGTTTTTTTTTTTTTGTTATTAAGAACCATTCGGTTTTTATTGTCGATTTCGGTTCGGTTTTTTAACTTTTTCTTTTGTTCTCTCTAACACACAATATTGAAGTACAAAGATGTTTAGCAATAACTAATTGATAGATTAATTAATCGAACACCAACTAATCAAAATAAAAATAAACAATTGTCATCATATTATAACATTTAAAAAAAATTCAAAATAAATAACTAAATATGCAATATTTCCGATCTTCACCTTTTAAAATGATAGTATTCATCTAATCCAAATCTTTATCATCTTTAACGGTAAACTATTTGTGTGTGTAAATAAGTATAAAAATAACAACATATATATATATATGGGTGTTCAAATGAGAACTATTTAAACTTGAGAACTAAAAGAACTAATTTTAACCATAAATTTAGAAGGGTATAAAAATAACTTCCACCATTTTAAAAGGAAATTACTTTTATACCCCTTAAAATATGTGGTTCAAATTTAGTTCTTATGGTTCTTTGATATTTAATGGCTCTTAATAGAGTAAGTCCCTATATATATATGTTAATTTTTAAACAAGCTTACATATTGGTTCGGTTTTCTTCGGTTATTCGTTCGGTTCGGTTTTTTAAGTTCGGTTTTTTCGGTTAATTCGGTTCCGGTTCGGTTATTTCGTTTTTTGCTCACCCCTACATAAGCTAATCAAACAACTCAATTAAGAAAAAAAACACTCTTCTAGTTTAAGCTCCCCATCTTTTGTCTAGTTTCCACCCATAATGAACATATCGTTTTTATCTTCTCAATAATCTTGTTTGGAGACACTAACTTTTTGGAGAACCAGAACTATTTCTTGCCTTTCATATACACCAGCATGATATCAAAACCACTTATCGCACCATTTTCCTCTTAGACTACGTCAGAAGTGTTATTTTGATGTAATTGAAGGTCGTTTATGGAGAACACAAATATTGGTGGAATCTTACACCAATTACCCACCCAGTTCCACACAATCAAAGCCACATAACACGTTGTAAATAATGTTCACTTGATTCCTGTAATTCCCACATTGACACCAACCAATCTGGAATTTAATTAAGTTCTCAAAGATCTTGTAGAAAAAAACCCATCCTTTTCAACACTCCAAGACCACCAATCCCGTCCTTCCTGTAGTTTAACAGATAATAACGCATTCAAACATTTAAATAACTCATCAACCTCAACTAATGATTGTGGTTGACGCACCTGTTGGGTATCTCACACGCAGACGAGAAAAATAATAAACGATAAACACGACACAAGAATTTTACGTGGTTCGGTTCCAGTGGGGAAACCTACGTCCACGGGCTGTAACTAGGTATTTTTCATTAAGTTCAGACCAAATATTACAATCACATGACAAGAAATATATAGAGATACAATTTAGGTTAAACAACTAAACGGGCCGAACATAGGGCCGGCAGCCATAATCTCCCTAAAAGCTTTTGTAAACCTAACAGCACCCATACCTGGTGCAGATTTGGTGCCAAACTCCATTACTAACTCGATCAACCACCCTGACTTTCTAATCCGATTCCAACTCGAATGAAGTTGGAAATCCATCTTTTAGTGGTTTATCAAACTACCATAGATGAACCACCACCCTTTATTAGCTTGATCAACTCATTCTCCATCAATAACAATCAATCCTGCAGCTGCACTTAGAGGTGTTCAAACTGGTTTTTTTGCTCAAACCGGTTCGGTTTTCAAACCGGTCCGGTTTGGTCAAACGATGGTCAAAACCGGTTCGGAAACCGGTTTGGGTGATGAGGGATGTCAAACCTATAAAACAGGTTTGGACCGGTTTGAAACCGGTTTGGAGGGTTTGAAACCGGTTTGGAGGGGTTGAAACCGGTTTGGGAGATGAGGATGTCAAACCTATTCCGAACCGTCGGTTTGGACCGGTTTGGGTGAAACCGGTTTGGACTGGTTTAGAAACCGGTTTGAGATCCCAAATCGGTTTTTTTGTTCATCTCTAGCTGCACTGATATTGGCCCACACCCTTGACATGGATCTTTTAACCGGAATAGAACTATAGCACCTCGGCCCATCATGCAGAGCCAATTACCAATATAATCTTCCTCCACAAGACTAGAGATGCAAAAAAAGGGAACCGGAACCAGAACCGACAACCCGAACTGGTGGGTACAAACGGGTCCTGTTTTACAGACAAATTAGAACCGGAACCGAAACCGGGATAACCGATGATTAGTATCAACCCATTAATGTAGATCTCAAACCTATACTTCCAGTGGGGATAATCATCTAAAGAAAGCAACTTTGGAGCTTTGTTGGAGTTCCCCGTCTCCATCTTTGTAAGTAAAAGGTTATGAATCATGTGATTTTGGTTAGCCATTAATGCAAGTTCATCCATATCAATGAAAATAATCTGATTTGACACTTAGACAATTGGCAGCTCCTTTGGACGAATGAGACAGACTTGTGCGAATTACGTACCCGGTCATAACCCGGAACCGGAACCGGGCCTTGGTTTTGTTGACCAGAACCGGTTAAAAAAAACCGATTTGTGCACCTCTACACAAGCCCATCTCCTCATTTTATACCTCCACCACCACTTGAAAAGTAGACTCACATTCATATCTTTTAATTTGCAAAACCCAATCCACCTGATGCAATTGGTTTGACCACAATATCCCAAGCAACCCAGTGAATTTTTCGTTTATTCTCGGATCCACCCCAGAAAAATCTTCTCCTGATTGATTCCAGTTTCAATAACCTTACTTGGAGCCTTGTAGAAATATTAGGTCGGTAGACTATCCAACACAGCTTTAATAAGAGTGTACCTACCTCTGACTGATAATGACGAAGCTTTCCATCTAGCTAATCTGGCTTTGAATATCTCAATCGTCGGATCCCAATTACTTATTTTGTTCATATTCACACCAACTTTTAAACCAAGATACTCAAATGGAAGTGAACCACCTTTACATTTAATTCTTACTGCCATGCTCTCAACTTCTGCCTAATTCACACCAATTCTAGGGGTGTGCACCGTTCGGTTCGGTTTTAGGCGAAAACCGAAACCGACATAGTCGGTTTTTAGTTATTACAAACCGTTCGGTTTTCCGGTTTTTTTTGTCGGTTTCGGTTTGTTTTTCTTTTACTTTTTTTTTGTTTTTTTTGTTCTCTTTTACGCCTAACATTGAAAATGCAAACATGTTTGACAATTAATAAATTAATTGATCGAACACTAACTAATTAAAATAAAACTTAATAATTATCATGTTCTTACATTTAAGAAAAATCAAAAGTTAAATAACTAAATATGCAATATAGCTGATCTTTACATTTTAAAATGGTAGATTTCATTTAATTTAAATCTTTATCATCTCTAACGGTAGACTTTTTTGTTTGTTTTTATCCCATTAAATAAGAATGGAATTAACAACATATATATATATATATATATATATTCATTTTTAAAAAAAGATTAAAAATCAGTTCGGTTAAGTTTTTTCGGTTTTTATAATATGAAAAACCTAACCGAAAAATTCGGTTTCGGTTTTTTCGGCTCAGTTTTTTCCGGTTATTCATTCGGTTCGGTTTTTTGGTTAATTCGGTTCCGGTTCGGTTTTTTGCTCACCCGTAACCAATTCCAATTAAACTTGACTTGTTAATATTCATCCTTAACCCGGATACAAGATAAAAACAATGCATCAATCTTGCTATATTACGAATACTTTCTTCCTTCCATTCTCCAACCATTAACACGTCATCCGCATATATGAGATGAGTAAGTAATGGCCCATTTTGGGAAAACTTATTCCTTTCACAATCCCAATACTAGCTGCATGCTCCACAAATCTTGACAACACTTCCATTGCCACAAAGATGAAAGGAGACAAAGGATCACCTTGCCGAAGACCACACTATTGACTAACACAGAGGCCCTTGATGATACTAAAATATCTCTGATCCATCTCCGCCATTTATCCGGGAAACCCATTTGCAAAAATACCGAATCAATGAAATCCCAATTCACACTATCATACGCTTTCTCAAAGTCGATCTTGAAAAGATAAGCCGGTAGTTTCTTCTTTAGTAATTGTCTCATTTATGATCAAAGGGCCATCCAGAATGTTTCTGTTTGACAAATATGCAAATTAAAAATTAGATATTACCGACCCCAAAACATTTTTTAACCTATTAGCCAACACTTTCGATATTGTCTTTGATATACATCTCATAAGACTAATAGGTCGATAGTCATTTAGGGATAATGGGTTAGCAATTTTTGGAATTAACGAGATAAAAGAAGAGCCACATCCCCAACTAATTTTCCCATCTTTGAAAATCTGAGATAGCACATTACAATAATCATTTTCTAAATGTTTGTTGGCTCCCCTCTTGTTTGATTCCACCTGCTGTTTTATTTCATATTTTACCGCTTTTAATTTTCCAGCAAGACCATTATAATTAAATAGTTTTATCATAAATAAATTATAATGTTTATTATATAAATATTGAAAGAAGAAAAAAATAGATCAAATGTTAACTTAAAAAGACAAAATAATTATTAGGATAGAATTTATGTAGCATCTGCTTTTGTAAGTCTTTCTTTCTCTTTCTTTTCTTTTCATTTCATTCTCTATGTAACGTTATGGTCCGAGTTTTATAAGAAAAAAATAAATAAAAAAAAAGTAGAAAAGAAAGAGAAAAGAAAAAAAAATATAATTTTATTTCGTGTTAAGATTAGAGTGACTAATTTTAAAGTTTTAAGATTAAAACAGCTTTTAAGTTTAAAACAATTTAGAGTAACTAATTTTAAAAACCGTTAGAGGTTATTTATAAAAATTTTAAAATTTTCTTTAGCTGACACACTACCTTTGAATAAAGACTAGTAATTTTAACTGTCACGTGATGCGACGATGTCTAACATATAAATTTAAATTTAAATAGATACATATTATATTTAACCATGAAGAATTAGCCCAAAAACTAGGATACATTCTCGAAATCGAACAATAATTACGTAGAAACATAGACAAATGAAAACTTACATAAATAAACACCAAAATATATCATATTTAATCAGATTCGTTAGCAGAAAAAAACATACATTTAGAATGTGGATCAACTCAAATTTATATTAACACGTAGATATAACTAATCATGTAAGAGCTTAGTTTTTGTAAATGAGAGAACAAAAATGATGAATTTAAAATTTTAAAAACTCGAGGTGGTCAAAATTATATTAAATTTTGTTTTTGAAAGTTGTGAGATGTTAGATATTTTAGTGTAATTGGGGTTAATTTTATCGATCAATATGAATTATAAAATCATTAAACAAGTTGGGTGTGGGGTGCACGCTTGTTTAATATTTTATAAATTCAATGGGGGTTCCAAGGGTGCCCTTGGCGGGGGTCCGAAGGCAGCGCCCCCGGTTAGCGGGGTCCAAGGGGCGGCTTTTGTGGCAAAATCGTGAAAAACGAAAGTTGGAAAACTGCCTGGAGGCAGTTTCCAAACTTCTGCACCCAGAAATTCATCGATGATTGGTTCATTCAATCAAATTCATAACAAAATCTGCATACTTGTTCTTGAACGAAATCGAATTTTATCCGATCAAATATTTGGATGAACCGCAAATAGTTTGATCTGAAAGTGTGATCCACGACTTTTGATTTCATCCGGTGTTCGTGTTTTCTGGAATTTCTCTACATGGGGTTGAAAGTGTTTACATCAAAAGCATAAGGTAGCAATTAGAGAATGAAATGGGTAACTATGAAACTTTGAAAATTTAAGGAGGACAAAATAATATTTCATAAAGTTTTTAAAAAGTTAAGATGGTAGAAAACGTAAAATTTAAAACACTATACAAAGGTTATGAATAAAATATAAAACTATAGGAATTAAATTAAGTTTTGACATTAAACCTAGAATTAGGAAAGGGTCAAAGTGATGTTTTAAAAAGTTTAGACATGAAATAAATAACATTAAAGAGTAAAACATAAAATTTTCATATTGAGTGCAAAAATAAAGTTTTGAAAGTTTGGAGAATAGAGATATTTTTTAACAGAGAAAATTCATTTTTATAAAAGAAAGGTGACATAAAACTAAGAAAAAAAAAAGATGAATGACTAAAGCTGAATAAATACTAGTTAAAAAAAACAAAATAAAAAAGATTAAGTATTACAAGAAAAGCTTAGTTAATGTTAACAACTTGATCGTAAATAAGGAAAAGTTACAAAAAAATAAAATAAAGAAAGAAAAATAAAAGATTAAAATGCAATAAAGTAAGGTTAAATAAATAAAGACATAAAAGACTGATGACTCATAGTTTATTGCATGAGAATATATATAATATATATATATATATATATATATATATATATAGGGAGATGATCAACTTTTCTTATAATGTTAACTCATTAACTTTGACAAAAAAATGTCCGAATATTTGAATTTTTTTATGGCCTTTATTATACGTAAATAGGGGTTTCTTTTTTTGTGTTTTTGCTAATTCATCACCGTTTATAATTTAAAACAATTGTAAGTTTGAGTTATACTATCTGATGTAAGCAGTGTAACGCAAACTTATACTTGTTTACACTTGTTTTAAATTATAAACGGTGATGAATTGGCAAAAATCAAAAAAGAAACCCCCATGAAAAAAAAATCAAAGATTCGAGCATTTTTTGTCAAAGTTAATGGGTTAACGCTATAAGGAAGGGTTAAGAATTGAACCATCCCCTGTATATATATAGAGAGAGAGATCATAAGAAAACCTCCAAATTTCAAGAAAACTTATAAAACTCATATTAACCAATCACATAATTTCATTAATTTTATTATAATTTAAATAAAAAGGACATTTTAGTAATTGTTGCAACCAATTATTTATAGAATTTATATTCATTAAAACGGATCTTTTTTTTTGAACAACAAATTTTTCCACCTTTGTCCACAATGGGACTAGAACCCTCAACCTATTTTAGGGAGGACACCTTAACACACCTTGGTACCATTGAGACACTTGCCCTTTGGTATTAAAACGGATCTTTTCTTTACTCCAAACAAATAGGATATGATCTGGTGGAAAACACAAAGAAAGCATATGACACCCATAACTATACACTCTTCTACAATACGTGTCAACCCTTATGAAACAACCAATATAAAAGGTTTAACAAACAATCAGAATCACAGATACCCCAGATCCCTCAAGCAAATACACCCAATCCAACAATAGTCCAACATATATACCAACAATAGTCCCAATGACAATAACAATAGTCCCAATGACAATACAATAACAATAGACTTAGCAAAGCGATAATCCTTATACAATTGGTAATAATCAATTAATCATGCACATCTAGACCTTACACACACAAGTATATGAAACAATCTAGCCACGTTGCGCCCACGTTAGGATGTTCCTAGTTCACCTCTGCAGTGTCCTTGTGTTCCACGTTAGGAATATTTTCATTTTTATATCATGCTTTAACTTACTTTCAATTACTTTGTGCTCCAAAAAAAAAAAAAATAACCTACATGTATGGTCTGAATTCTATGTAGATATTGTATAACAGGTTCTTCATATGGTTTGTGAACTTTGGACACTGGGCACACGATGATCAAATGTGAAAACCATGAGCGCTTTTAATGTGTTTGGTGATTGTTGTCCTACAGCCTACAATAAAATCAATGTCCTTAATCACTAATCTTCAATCAGCTTAATTCGGGTCGGAGATTTGCAATTTAGCAAACACTATTTCAAAAAGAAGAACATGATTGATGTGGAGTTTGATTACTTCTTATTATGTGTTTAGCCCATGTAATAATATATATGTCATACTCTTTTCTATGAACACACCTCATTTGCGGTGCATGCATATAATGTATATATGTGTGGGCCCTTAAGGGGCAAAAGTAAAAGTGCACTAATTTTAACGTTATTTTAGCTATTTGTGAAAATAACGTTAAAATCATTGGGATGAAATGGATGATCAACTTCAAACGATAACTTTGAGCCGGGGACTCTTTTGGAGCAGCCTCTCTATCCCAATTGGGATAGGGGTAAGGTTTGTATCTATCCTTCCCTCCCAGACCCTACTAAAAAGTGGGAATATACTGGGTAAGGTTGTTGTTACTCTTTTCTATGAACGGTTGATTTGCTTATCATATGTGAACGATGTGATTCCACATGTTATTGCAAGAATATGCCCAATGCCGCCTTTCTGGTGATGTGCCATTGTGCAATCCTTTCAATTCTTGTAATTGTATTATGGGTGCTTGTGATTGTATTAAGATGGAAGAATACATAGGTGCTTGTGATTGTATTATAATCAAGGTAAATGGGTTCCTTCTATACGCTTCCAAAAAAACAATCCACTTTCAATTCTTGCATCAATCTGAAGTTACGTTTTTTTATTAGTAATGGTCACAAAGTAGTTGTAAACACTGTGAATCTTGTGGCACATTAGTTAGACTGTTTGACTAAACGATTTGCCCCATTAAGTATTGTAGGGTGGAGACTATTCAAGGTTATGACGCGACTGCAAATGGCTGGTATGAATATTCAAGATATTAGATATGTAAATCCTGATGGAGTTGATATGTCTCATGTTGTAAGATGTTACTTTTGGTTCTATGTTACCACTAACTGATAGTTTTTCATGACAAAATGATAACGATAATTTTTTACACGGAGTTTATGGGGATATGTATCATGGTTATTGTTATGAACCATATGGTCCTTATTCACTTGCTGTTATGAACCAATGGTTATTGTTATAAACCATATGGTCCTTATTCATTGTAATGTTTATTAGTTCAAATTTTTGAATTTTTGAGAAATTTTTATGCAAATTTTCCCAACATTTCTTCAGATTTTCTAGCTTTGTTTTCTCTCACAGATACTACAGCTTGAAGCAATACCAATCTCACACTATGAGGAAACATCTTTGGCAAAGCTTCAGCAAATTCTCAAGCCTATTGAATTTTAAATATTAAATTAACAGAAAGATATTGAAGGAAAAAGAAGGTATAAGCAAGTATGGCCTAACAATCTTATTGGAATTGAGTAGCAACAACATTCAATTAATGTAAATCAATTACTTCTGTTTTGGTAAGAGTTTCAACTCTAAACATGGAACAAACTGGAAGCTTTGATCTCAGATTCTAGTGTTTTTTTAAATTAAACAATTAGGCTTTTTTAAGCCATCAGTTACATCTTTAGGGCCTTTCATGCTGTTAGATTGTTTATTGCTACTGCATTTGATGATACATCAGGCAAGTTTCGGTTGATAAGGTTCGTGTAAGATGTTATTGTTTCATGTTTGTTGCTCAACAGCTGAGAAAAAGAAATTGCTTTTTATATTAAATTGCTTTTTATATTAATCAAGTCAATTATTTAAATCCTTTTATTGTTTGATTTTTAATTCAAAAGCCCAAAATAAATTACTAAAAGGATCTGACCATTTTGATTAGGATTTTGATTATTGAGCAAGTAAATAAAACTTAAACCAAAAGAATTATAATTGAGAAGACCTCTGATTAGAATCAAGTCTTTGAAACCGGACTCATACGGTTCATATATCAAGTGCAAGTTTGAATCTTTGTGATTCATAGCAATATTTAAAACAAATCGTGGGGTTTGTAGCAAGTTTTGAACTTTTGGCTCATTTTGCAAGTTAAACCGAACATTTGTGGTTAATAGCAAGTTAAACAAGCCCGTTGGTTTGTTGCAAGTTGAACATTTTTTTGTTCAAAAAATTAGCAAGTTGAACAATTATTTGTTCAAAATTTAGCAAGAGCAAGTGAAATCCTCGTGATTCAACTTTGCAAGAAAAGACTACTCTTGGTCATAGCAAGTTAGTGCATAAAAACCTGACTAGCAAGTTGGTCACGAGCACATAAATCTGATTAGCAAGTGGGTCAGAAACTGGTTAGCAAGTAGGCCAGAAACAAGTTTTTGTAAAATCCAATTAGCAAGTTGGTTGGATATTTCTTGATCAAATCTGCAACAAGCAAGGTTAGCTTTTGTCCAATTAGCAAGTTGGTTGGACAATATTTGATCCAAACCGCAAAAACTCAAGCAAGTCTGTGTTAATAATAATAATCTTAACACAAAATATAGATTGTTACGCAATCTATATAGCAAGAAATTGATCAACTGATCACAAGCAAGTTAGCAAGTGCCACAAGATAGGCAAAAAGAAAAAAGCACGAAAGCAAGCAAGCAAGCATGACTGGTGAAGAAAAGCCATCAAGCGGTAATGTTTCAATTCGTGAGCAAGGAAATTTTCCTCTTTAATGTCCTAAGTTAACTTAAACGAATTATACCACTTGGGCATTGATGATGGAAACAATATTGAAGGCTTATGGCTTTTGGGAAACGATTGAAATTAAAGAAGTATTTGAGGAAAAGAAAGTGCATACAACTAAGGCAATGATCTTCCAAACATTGCCTCAAGATGTATTAATGCAAGTTGCACAATACTTGACTGCAGAGGAAGTTTGGGACTCAATCAAAGTCAAATATCTTGGAGCCGATCTAGTTCAGAAAGCACGTTTACAAACTCTGAGGAGTGAACTTGAGGCTATGAAAATGAAACCAAACGAAACAGCAAGTGACTTTGCTGGAAAGTTAAGCAACATAAAAGCTAAGTTTAAAAGTCTTGGTGGTACTTAAAAGATAAAGTACTTGTAAGAAAATTGCTTAACTCGGTTCCAAAGAAGTTTTTATTGATCGTGGCATCTATCGAGCAATATCAAGAAATAGACAAAATGTCATTTAAAGAAGCCATTGGAAGAATAACAACATTTGAAGAACGTCTCAAAAACCAAGATGAACCCGAGGCAAACTATCAAAGCAAACTCCTAATGGCAAGTTCAAACAGTCAAGGTCATGGTAGAGGACGAGGTAAACACTTCAATAAAGGTGAAAACTCATATGGAAGAGGCATGGGTCGAGGAAATAAAGACAAAAGCAAGTTTAAATGTTATGATTGTTGTGATTTTGGTCATTTTGCAAATAATTGAACCAAATGGAAGAACAAGGAGAAAGACAAGCAAGAAGCATCCAATCTCACCTATGATGAAGAACCGACTCTATTGTAAGAAGCAAGCAAGTCAAGAAAATTGAAGACCCTTGTTAAACTATATTTAGTTTAAGGGGGAGTGTTGAAATATAAACTAAATATTTGGGTCTTATTTGTATATGTAAATAGTGTAGGGGTATATATGTAATTATGTTAAAATAGGTTAGTTAAATAACTGTCATCAAAATTAGGGCTATATAAACCCAAGAAATGTACGTTTGTGGGGGTCAATCATTCATGTATGTATGAAGAATTCTCCAAAGTAAAATTCTGCAAGTTTATTCAAATCCATTGTGTTTGTTCATCAATTGCAAGTCTGATTTTACCAACATGTTGTATATGGTTTGTATGCAGTTATGTGTTTATTTTATAATTATGCTTGCAGTCTGTGTGTATGCAATCTGTATGTATATATATGCAATCAGTATATTTCATATATTTATGATTTATTTCCATCATATCCCAAGTACTTTTGCGATATCTAATGATATTTTCATGTTGAGTTATCAGGGATCTATATAATTATAGTTTGACTCGGCCAATACCTTATTTTCTGAAAAAGTTTCACTTTTGAAGTCATTGTTAGTCCTACAATTTTTCTGGATTTGCTCATCTACGACAGCTTATGATTGACAGGAATTTTTCGTACTTGATTACTTTGCATAAATTGTGACCTAATTTAAGGGTCATTGTCTTTAATTGCAGTCAAAAAACTAAAGAATTAAGGGGAAGGTTCGTGAAAGTGTGATGATAAGCTCTGAAACCTCACAATCATGTAAATTAACAGCAACAACCTATATTTTTCGATGTATGTGATAAAATATTTGTGAAGTATTCTCAATAGTATTCTATTTGTATTTTTATTTTATATTACTTGATATAAACGGATTACACCTTCCTAACAAAATTTAATGTTTACAATGCATAAAGATTATCCCAGTTGATACATAAAATTGCATACATGCATAAGATTCTACACTATGCAAGTATGTATACAAATTACAAATCTCCATATTAAACCATTAGTAAAATTTATCAAAGTTATTTTATTTTTAATAAATATTAAAATAATTAGTAATTTTTATGGTGTCTCAAGATAAATTTAACTTCTTTATTGTTTTTTAAAAGGCAAGATGTAAGTTATTTTATGTATATAATTATGAATGTTTGTCTTGAAATGATGGTTTCTAAAACCATTTGTAGAAAACAATGTATCTTTTGATTTATAGGCAAGACATTAAGACAATATTTTTCGAATCAAACGTTTAAATCAAATTTACAAACATGATAAAGATATGTTTTAGACTTGCACTAAGTTTTTTTTGTCTCTTAACACATGCAATTAGTCATAGCAAGAAAATTGGCAGACATGATATATAATGTATCATAAGAAGATTGATAAATTAATATATAGAAAAAGAGTAACCGATTGTAAATTGTAATCACCACATCGCGCAGTTTCCAACTAGTATATATATATATAATCAATGGGGCCCACAATCAATATAATGATAATTTTACGTTATTCCTTTTCACCCGTATTAATTATATAATATATATAGTAATTTGTAAGAAATATGATATTTTCTTGGATTTGATAGGATATTGTGGAGAATATGATATGCAACGTGGTTTACACACAGAACAGGAGTAACTATCATAAAGCTAAAGGTTTATCTTCTTGATTTTGATAGGGTTTTATGAAAAATATTATATGTAGAGTGCTTTGGAAACAGAACAGGGTAACATCTACAATAGTAAAAGTTAGCTTAAATTATTATGGAAATGAAGTCGTTGATGGTCTTGAATGAATGGTTGACTAAAATTGAACTTTAAAAAAAAAAATAACAATGCAATATTAGTATACTTGGCAAAATAGGGGTTGGGTCGGCTTGGGTAACGTGTCAGAACGAGTTTGAGTCAGGATGGGTCCGGGTTAAACGAGTTTTAAGCAAAGTCAGTTTGGGTCTAAATGGATTGTTCTTAAAAACATCAATTTACTTTAACTTTAGATGTGTTATAAGTAAACAAATGGTTCATTTGGATAATTTTTAGTGATTTTCTCATCAAATATGTTATTAATTATTCTTAAATGTTTGAATTCATTGCATTTACCTAGTTTTTTGGTTACCCATCTTGACCCGCATTGTGTTTAAGTGCTATCCATCTCAACCCATTCAATATTATGATGTTACATATTTCAACTCATTATACTATAATTGTTACCCAAACCAACCAATTTCTTTTAATATGGGTAAAAATTGTCACCTCTAACTATTAGGTTAGATGTTTAAGGTTTTCAACGTCTTCGAACTTTTCCTTGATGAACTGAGTAGCCTTTTGCTACATGTTAGGGTGTCATGTATTTGTCTTTTTTGGTTGGGCTATATGAGTAAAAAAAAACACGCCCAAGCATCTTTGGTGGGATACAAATTGTTGATACGCATAAATACATAATACGTGGAATTAAAATTGCACCTTCAGTTTTTTTTTTTTTTTTTTAAAAGAAATTTTCATTTCATTTATCTTCGAAACAAGTTACATCAAAACAGCAGGTAAACGGGCAACAAGCTGCGCCGCCAACCCTTTCTGAATTGCAAATCCTAACCTTCCAAACACAAACTCCTGCCCCCTTGGGGTTAAACAATTGTTGTGGATGACCCGTTGAACCCTCGTCAAGAAGTGAATAGCTTCTGACGCTAGGGAGCCAAAAGTATCGAAAGCAAAAGGGACAAAGACATGCTGGTTCTCTGCACAGGCTTTAGCGTGCTTATCCACTTTCTTTGATTCAGCCTTTCTTGCTGCTTGTCCGGCCACAAATCCGTTTTCCCTTAAACCAACCAAAGGGGAAACCCCTGTGAGGTCTACACAAGCATGTTTCCCCCCAGCCCAGCCAAAGACGAGCAGATCCGCTGGCCGCAGAGTAGATCTCCCTTCCATAGGGTCTGTGAGGAAATTCACAGGGGCCTCTTTCTTAGCAGAAATCCCAGCTCTTCTTAGGATGTCCCACAAAACATCCCGCACCCAGTCGTGTCGATATTTGAACCCAGGGAGCTCTTTACAATGAACTGCGTGCTCCTCGTATTTATCCATACAAGCTTTACGACATATCGGGCATGTTTCATCTTCCGGGTACATAGGGATCATCAACCGGTATTTAAGAATGGATCTGTATTCTATTGCAGACATGCATTGTCCCAACCCCTCAATCGGGATAACGGTCAAAAATTCCTGAGCATGGGGACCCTTCAGGCACTCAAACACCGCCTTCTGGCGGGGTGACAAATCAAAAGCTTCTCCCAGGCTTTGAGCGATTTTGCTAAACAGAGCATTCGCCAAAGTTTTTTGTGGCTTCGAGGGGGCGGTGTCCTTGTTAGAGAAACCGCCAATATCCAAGTCTGGGAGGGAGACATTTAAGCGTGCGAGCGCCTCCTGATAGTCCGAGTCAAGCCCAACGACCCCACTGTTTCGAAGAATATGATCCTGTAATTCCCAAGATTGAGCTCTAGACGCCACAAAGGCATAAACCCCAACATCCCGAGCTGATAAGAGGCCCAATCCGCCTAAACGCATAGGCAAAGATGCCAAACGCCACTGGAGGTCACCAAAGAAGGGGCCGCCACCCACTACTATGTCCTCTATAGCCTCTCTAAGGCCATCATCGAACCGAGATGCCGCATCCTCTATCAAATGGGGTTGACAAGTCCGCAGCCCAAAAAGTAACTTAGCAACCCCCATGCACGACCTTAGCAGGAGGAGTTCACATTGGGGATCCCTCAGACATGATAAGAGTTTCATGAGGTCAACCGCCCCTGAGGCCCGCCGCCATGCCAACTCCTCAATAAAGCTAGGATCCCGACTAACAGCTCCACCAAGGAGCTTAACCCCCTTCTCTGGTCTACCGATCCCTCTCGGGAAAAGTCCATCCTGAACTTTCCGCCCGTCGCATGTCGGCCAAAAAACCTCCGTTTTCTTAATGTTGAGATAAAGCCCTAGAGATGGCCCTCTCTCGTTGATGATGTCTAAGGCTTTAGCAACCTCAGAGGCGTTGCCAATAATCGTCCCATCATCCAAATACCAAGCATGAAACGGAAGTTTACAGCGGTCCTGAACCCGGAGAATAAGAGGGTGTAAGGCAAGGGCAAAGAGAAGGGGCCCCAAGGGATCTCCTTGTTGAACTCCGGTAGTAGCCCCAATACACTCGTTACCAACATATAACCTAGCAGGCTGGGCGTAAAGAAATTGGACCCACCGATAGATTGACGGGCAACGCTGATGAACCTCTTGGAGAAAGATTGTGCGGTCGACCATGTTGAAAGCATTGGAGAAATCCACAGTAAGCAAGGCTAAGGAACCATCTGCATGAAACGAGTTGAGAAACCTGTTTGCACTGTGAAGCACTGCCTCTGCTCCATTTGGCACCCCTACCCCAAATTGATGGTCACCCAAGTACTGGGTCATTTCTTTCCCGACCTTCTTCATCGCCACCTTGGAAACTAACCTTCGCCAAATACCCCCCACAGCAATAGGCCGAATTCCTTTATCAGGCTTCAATAAGGGAGTGAGGGGGGCCGAGGCAACAAACTCAGCAAGCACCTTAGGGCAGGATCCCCCAAGCCATAAGTTAACAACTTCGGTAATGCTCGCAAGCAAACCTGAGGAAGTAATCGAGCCCTCCCCACCAACAGCATCTAACAGGTGTTGGGCCCGCAACCCGTCTCTACCACAAGACGTCCCTTTAGGAAAGGATCGAATACATTTGAGCACACACTCCCCATTAACAACAAGAGTGGGTTGGGCCAAAGGGTTGGAAGGTGAGGATGGGGGCGGCACCACCGGGTGTTTATCAATAAGAGCTTTTAAGGTCGAATCACTTAGAGGGGCAACTCCACTAGAGCATAAGACCTTAACTGCAGCCGTGAAATGTCCATCCCTGACTTTCCGAAGACATTGCTTAATATTAGGGTCCCTTTCTTTGTCTTCCTGTCTCCTGCATTCTCCCTTAAGAGCCCCCGTCTCCTCCACGCTATCCAATAGGGAAGAGACTAAGTCATCGAACCCAGACCCATCTTTCCAAACTGTAAGTGCGCGCAAGATGTTACTACACTGCAGAGATTTCCTGTTACCTGATCTCCGCTCTTGTCTGGAGGATGGTCTAACCACCCGCAAGGTGCAATGCGGGAGTAAAAGCAATTGGACCCAATTGTCGACCGATCCTGGCGACGCTACCACTTTGCGCAAAGCACCTGTTAGAACCTGAGCAAACAACAACCGACAACTTGGGGGAATGCTTTTAACAGTCTGAATAGGGAGGGAGAAAACATGCTCAAGGAGGTTAACCTTACCCCCAAGCCCTGCTGGGTGACGTGGGTTTGTGTCAACCACCACTTGACATGGTTTCCGGATCCCAACAATGAAATCTTCGACATCCCCCGAGTTTATGGCAAACAACACAACCTCATTATCATGCTTGCATCCCCTGCTGAGTGCATGCATCACCATGCACTTTCCACATAACCATTTACCCCCTGCCCTAAGAACCTCCGCAACATCCAAAAAAAGGTCCAAGTCCTTGGAGATAGCCCCCTTCAAAGATAGCCTTCGGCATTCTGTCTTGAGGTGGGTGCTTTGCATGTGTTCCAGTAGGCGGAAAAAACCCACAGACCCCGGTTTGCCATCTTTACATTCGTGGAAAAATTTGAAAGGGCAGGTCCTTAAGCCGCTAGCAGAGCCTTGCACAGAGCCCACTGACTTACCGTTCCGACGCCCCCTCACAGGAGCCATGCGTGTAAGACAAATGCCACCAAAGAAAAACCACACTAACGGTACACCAAACTCGAGATGAGTTGTGGGGGTAGAAAATTGGTAAATTCTATACAAGAGTAAGGAGGGCAGCAACCGCGGGTTGCCCACCCTCTAAATGGAACCCCACAAAAACCCCTTACCCCATGGCTGCTTTCACTTCATTGAGGCATTAGATCGAACACCTGGCGGGTCAACTTTTCTTTCACGTTCTACACCATGGAAGCTGATTTTAGGACTAAGAAAGAGAGGCGAAGGGAGATGGATCAGGTACTACACTCCAGTTTACCAAATATAATGGTGTGAGCAGATGAAATTGAGCTAACTGGCAGCAGAGATGAACTGGGTTTGAACCACGAAACCAAAATTGAAAATCAGATTTGAATTGCAGGAAACCCACTGGTGAATCTTGGGAGAGATGCGTGCGTTGATTTGCTGAATGATAACCGGGACGAACTAAAGACGTTTATCTAGACTCATGTTAGAACCAACGAGGCATTGCCTCAATGGTACCACAAGAGTCTTTCAATAAGAGGTCTTGGGTTCAAATCCTTCCCGCAACGAAATAGGGGTATGAGGGGGTCAGGGGGTTTTCCTAGTAGAGTTTTCTCCTGGGGTGGTTGTGGTAGCTCATGAGAGGTTCAGTTAACTAGACCTTGATGACATGGCCTGGAAACAGTAGGTTCATACGATTGAGACATTCGTCATTCAAAAAAAAAAATCTAGACTCATGTTGAACTATGCCCGATTTTACAAAGAACATAGTATACTCTGACTTTCTGAGTGAGATAAATAAAACTTTATCCCATAACTAGGTTAGCCAAACAATGTATATAAACCAATTTCAGCTTTTAATACATGTTTTATTATGGCTTTACCATTATCATTATTATGTTTTCAATTAACTATTTGAACTCACAGGAATGACTTTCAAGCGTGTCTCTCAAATTAACCCTATAGAACCGCCACAACCAATTCAGATTATCTAAATGTACCAATACTTGTAAGATTTTATCCCAATGAGATGCCATTACGTTGTAGATACATATAGAAGATGTGCTAATCTCTTATATTTCTACTGTCGTAACTAATAACCAGCGTTGCGAAGCACTGCAACGCGCGCGTAAAATTTCTAGTTAATACTTAAATGTAAACTCAATCAGATTTTATTCGTGAAAAATAATAAAGATTATTCATTCATTAGCGAGTATTTTCAAACATTACAAAATGACTTTTATCCTAATGGTATCTTATTAATTTCTCTTATATTACCATAAGGGGTGGGTTTCCTCTTGAGGAGTAAGAGACTAGATATATTGCCAAAAAAAATGCTAATGGGTAGATGTACCAATTCACTTTTGGTTCATTGTTTTAAAAAAATCACCATATGAAGCAATGTACAAAGGTTTTAGCAAAACGGTAAAATAGATAAAAAGATAATACTAGTAAATTTCAAATGTAGAAACGAAATGAATAGTAATTAAGACCAAATAATCTTAGGGATTTATGTTTATGTTAAAAAAATGAAATAAAATAAAAAAATTTATTGATTCAAATATAAAAAATAAGAAAAGTAAATAACTAAACGAAAAAAATAAATATTAAAAAATGTAATAAAATAAAATCCTTTATTGAAGCTTATATTAAAAAAACCTGATTAACTAATTTTAGAATATTTTTAAAATTAAAATGATGCAAAAAAAAAGAAAAAGAAATAAAATAAATTTAAAAGAAGAAAATAATTGAAAAGAAAAGAAAAATTAAAAAAAAAACAACAAAAGTATCAAATTTGGTCCTTTTAATATAAATACAAAATTAAAGAACAAAAGTTTCAGATTAATCCTGTAAATATAAGGGCTGAATTGGTATTTTAAAATAGAATAAATTACAGTTTTGGCCCCTGTGATTTATGTGTTTTAACTATTTTGGCTCAAAATATAATCTTTTATCAATTCAGCCCATGTGGTTTAGATAACTATCGGTTTTGGCCCCTTAAACTTAATTATTACAACGGTTTTGGCCCAAAATCTAACCATGGTAGTTTGTCTAAACCACAGGGGCTGAATTGATAGAAGATTCTATTTTGGGCCAAAATAGTTACACTCAAACCACATGAGCCAAAACCGTAATTTACTCTTTAAAGTAAGTAACTGAAGTTTTTAATAAAAGTTGGTGTAAATGACGTAATATACAACAAAATGTAAACATAAAGAATCTTGATGACGTTTTTTGAATATAAATGATGAAACATGCAATGTCAAATAAACGTAAATGACACTTTTTGTAATTTTCTCTAAAAAGTAATAACCCTATAGTCTTGTTATTTAATTTATAGACGGCCCAATCATTTCTTGACATACCAAAATAAAAATCCAGACCCCTTTGCAAGCATGAATCAAGTCTCAAACAAGAATCAACTACTGAATACAAATTTAGTGTCATTTTATATTAACTTAATAACAAAAATAAATAAAGACGATTAAATATGTTGTAGTGTTTGTAGTATGTGTGTGTATATGTTGCACCATAATACCCGTCTCATTTTTCTCTTTAATTTATTTATAGTCTTGACTAGTTTTTTTAGATACTCTGTAGTTACATCATTGTAATTACGTGTGTTCGGTTCGATTCGGTTCAATTTTTGGCAAAAACCGAAATCGAAACCGACATAGTCGGTTTTTAGTTATTAAACCATTCGGTTTTTGATTTTCGTTTTTTTTGTTTCAGTTCGGTTTTTGGTTTTTTTTTATTTCTGTTTTTATTGTTTTTTTGTTATATTTCACATCCAATATTGAAAATACAAACATGTTTAACAATGAATAATTCATAAATTAATTGATCAAACAACAACTATGTATATTAACTTTTAAACAAGATTAAAAATTGGATCGCTTCAGTTTTTAGAATATGATAAACCGAACTGAAAAATTCGGTTTCGGTTTTTTCAATTAATTTGGTTCCAGTTTGGTTTTTCGATTAATTTGGTTCCAGTTCGATTTTTTCGGTTAAAGAACCAAATTGGTTCTTGTTCGGTTTTTCGACTTTTTGTTCACCTCTAATTGTAACGAGCCTAAGTATAACAAATTAATTTGAAAATTTTTCTAACAATGGTATCATTACATCAATGTAAATTAAATCACTATATATTTGCGTCACTGTAATTGTCATTGCTATAAAAAAATCAAAATAACGTGTTATTATAATATGTTATATTACACAACTGTAATTTAACTTTGTTAAAAAAATAAAATAATGTTTTACTATTATGCTCGTTAAATCGATGTAAATAAAAGACATACGAGAAAAAAACAAAAAAAAAACTAGTCGAGATTATAACGTAATTAAAGAGAAAATTACATTACTGTAAATAGTGTTACATCACCGTAAATTATATCATTGTATATTACTTTATTTTGTATTACATTACTTTAATTAATGATGTTAGAACAAATTTAAAATAATGTGTTATGTTTATCTTCGTTACATCGAAATGAAGCGCAATATTTGGAAAAAAAAATTAAAAAGTAGTCGAGATTAAAACGGAATTAAAGAGAAAATACATCACTGTAACTAAAAAATTATATATCTGTAAATAATGTGTTACATCACTGGAAATTACATCAATGTAAATTACATCACTGCAATTTACTATTGTTAGTAAAAATATCAATTTAATCTGTTATGTTTAAGTTCGTTACAATGATATAAACATATGACATCTAAAACAAGTAAAAAAACTAGTGAAGACTACAATGTAATTAAAGAGAAAAATGAAACGAGTATAATGGTGCAATTTTTTTTAAATAATATAGTATAATGAAGTTATGAATGCTTTAAAAAGAAGGGGTAAACTTTATATAAAAACTTAAATTTATTAAAATATATTAGATGGTGACACTATAAGCGGTTACAAAATGTCCAAAATACTCTTCCATGTTAAAAAATGGAAAATGACACATGACAAGATATTATGCATTTACATTTCAAATTAACTATTGGATGATAGTTAATGGATTTGTTCATTTTTAGTGGGTTATATATACTTCCATCCCCTATATATGGAGAGGATCAAATGTTAACGCATGTTTATTGCGTTAACCGAATAACCACATTTTATTACTTTAGGGACAACATTAAAGTAAATTTAAATGTATATGTTTTTTTTAATTAATGTAGGGGCTCACTTACATTAATAAAAACAGAAGAAAAAATCTAAACCTTTAGATTTACTTTAATGTGGGTCCCAAAGTAATAAGATGTAGTTATTCGGTTAACGCAATAAGAAATGGTTAACATTCGAACCATCCTCAATATATATATGAAAAAAATAATTTGAAATCTCCTCCTTGCATCATTCTGTTTGATATGTCAGGTTTTGATGATAAAATATTATATTTAACGTGACAATTTCTACACATATTACATAAAATCATGAAAAAAAAACATTCAAACATTTCACTAACATTTGCAATATTAGTAAAATGACATTTTTAAAATTTAACCTTCTATATTTGAATCAACATATAAACCAAAATAGTAAGTGTCAAGCTTAACGAATATACATAAATAGTAAGCTAAATATTTTTATTTTTTTTTGTGAAACATGTAGTTTTAGTCTATTTTTAAATTAAGAAGATATGTTTACTTTTAATATATTTAACTAAGATTATAAGTGTGAAATTTTTAATTAAAAAAATAATTATCAAAAATGTAAATTAAAATTTAGCATTTAAATGAGATAATACGAACTGAATTTTCAACATAATTGTTTTAGTTCAATTGAATTCTTATTTATTTATTAAAATGAATTGAATCTTTAAACATGAGATTTGACAATTTTGAATTTTCAAGATTATTAATCACCAAAGAAAAGTTTGACATGACTAAATTTTTATATATATTTAAAGAAAATGAACATATTTTTTAATTTTTAAAAATTGATTTGAATTTATTTATTAAAATAAATTATTTTTTAAATTGCCAAAAATAAATATAACGGTGACAAGTACATCTATTTGTAATATTATACTTTAATTAATATAATAATACACGATGGTAATTAGACAATTTCAGCTAGTGTATATTATAATTTAATTTACTAAAATTGGGATTTTTTGAAAACTTTTTTTAACTTCTAATATTATTCGATGCATAAAGCTTATGTTTTCAAAAAGGCTTTTTTAAAGCTAAAAAAAAGTTTTTAGAGAATTTTGGAAAACTTTATAAAAAATGTCATTTAGATGAAAATTATTTTATAAACGCTTTTACATTTAGTCTCATCTTATATAAATTGTACTTTTGTGCTTTTGAAAAAAATATTTTTTAAATAGAAAAATAAATTTCTTTACAAAAATAAATTTTAATGTTTCTAAAAAATTAGTTATAGATGTTTTGCCTTTATTTTTTTTGTTATTTTGTATATTGTTTGTTATTGTTTTCAAATAAATAAAAAGTTGCTTATAAAAATATTTCAAATAAACTAACAATGCATTTTTAAGGTTTGATTACTATATATCATAATCAGATAAAATTTATTTGTAAATAGTCTATTTGTTTTACAAACGTTTCATTTTAAAAAAAAAAACTCAAAAATTTCATATGTTGTTATGAATAGAAAAAACATTATATTTTTTGTTTAATATTTTATACTTTATAAAATATTTTAAAAAATTTACACATAAAATTGTATTTCCTGTTAATCATCAAAGATTCAAAATCAATAAATGTTATAATATGGTGTTGTTGATGTATTGATATAAAATTATATTTTTTATAAACCGTTTAAAAGATTTTTTCACTTAAAGATGAAGTATACATGTGAAAATAATTTTACATAATTTATGTTATAATTTTTATCAACAATAAACTTAAGAAAAATTAAACATCAAATCAAGTGAACTATCACATATGTAAATTAAATATTAATAAAAATATAAATTAAAAAATTTACTTCAATTGTTTTATTCTCTTTCAACTTCAAATTTCTTAAAGGTATATAAAATAATATTAAAAGTATTAAGAAGTCTATTGCATGCTACAAGTCTCAAATCAAAATGTATAATCAAATCGGGTCAAAACAGAACACTTTTTAAGTACCATATAAAATACTCGAAGACTAAACAGTTGCATCAACGGAAGCAAAACGATAATACTAACAATAAAAAAGAAGAAATCCGTACCTTAGTTCACCAGCAAGACAAAACAAAATGCGTCTTCTTCAAGTTAGAATCTACACTTAATTGCAATCTAAATAAGATTACTAAAACTCAATTTTATTCACTTAACTCGTTGACTTATTAATTTACATAATGATTTAAAATTCTAATAATAACTGTAGTGACCCAAAAGCATAAGATTCTTAATTGACCTGTTCGTCACCTGAGAAGTCATGCAAAAATAAAATCAACACATGGTTGGTGAGTTCATTAAGTTTTATAAAAATGAGTTTGAACAACCTGAATGACAACCTTAACCTCACCATTAACTACCTATATCATCCAGTTCAGTATGCTTATATATAGGGCATATGTAGGGTCGAACTTACCGTCCGCCCAGCCACCGTCCCACCACATGATATATTGTTTCTGGTGATAATTAAGCGTTTCATCCTACATCTTTGATTTCATAACTTTTGACCCATAGATTTTGATTACCCTGAAAATGTTTACCTTGATCCCTCGAAATGACAACCTTAACCTCACCAACAACACCTATACTATCCAATCAAGTATGCTTATATATAGGGCATATGTAGGGTTGAGCTTACCGCCCGCCCAGCCACCGTCCCACCACATATCGGACTGCTTAGCATATTGTTGTTAATGATAATTAAGCATTTCACTCCTACCATTTACCCATTAGTTCTTCAGTTCTTTGTTCCTGTAAATACAACAATTTGGAATCTCTATTGATTCCTTATGTTCATCACACAATTATGATCAACCACAACAATTGTAGAAGTAATTAAATAAATGCTTAATTTAAATCATTAAATAAACATTTAATAAAATCTAAGTCCTAATGATTGGGCCTTGGTCAACTCGAGTGGACTAGTCTAACAATCAGGTACTTAGTAGTAAATGTAATATATATAAACCTCATCAAACATGTGACCTATAATCAATCAGTCTAGCTAGGACATCTTTTGATATATAGGCTTTTATAGTTCTTTAGACCGTCCATAGTTCGTATAGTTCTTTAGTTCTTTGGCACATGTTATCTTTGAGTATTTCTCAGATGTTCCTCAAAATAGTTAGGGAATACTGTAAATATCATCAAACATGCGTCTCATATTCGATCAATCTAGCTAGGACATCTTTTAAACCTGAGAATGGCACATGCTATCTTTGATATTTCCCAGTTAGACCCTTGAAAGAGTTCTTTGAAAATATATCGTTAGTTCTTTGACAACACACCCTTGAAATAGTTCTTTGAAAATAGATCGTTAGTTCTTTGAAATAGACCTTTGAAAATAGTTCTTTGATTTAGATCTTTAGTTCTTTGAAAATAGTTCTTTGATTTGAAACAGTTCACCTAGACAGGAGTCTAGAATAACAGTTATACATGTAAAACATATACAAAGTAATAGCATTTAAGTAAACAATTTAAATAAACAGTTTACGCATGCTTCTCAGCCTCGTGTTTTAAACCAAAAATGTTAGAAAAGGAGCTATGAACTCACATGTGCTACTATGTAAATGTTCTATCACAAAATGCGTGCTCGTTCTGGTAGCTTAGGTTTCTTCAGTTCCTGAGTTGTTTTAAAAGAGTTCGAATACAATAAGTATACATATTAGTCTTCGTATCTAACGTTTGGTCTTGGTGTGCAACTAAATGTCCTAAGTCCTAGTGTACTTCTAAGGTTTAATCTAAATGGTCTAGTTCAATTACCTATTTGTAACCCCAAATCCCATGATTAGTAAATTTTTCACGAAACTCGGGTAGAGTTTCCTTTGTTTTTAGTTCAATCCAGACAATTTATATTGTCTTTGTCACACCCCTGCGCCGCGTGCGGAATCCACGGCGCGGTGACGTATGAACAGTTGAATCATGCTCAAGTATTGAATAAGAACAACCACAATGGATTACTACATTTCATAATATTTAGACAGTTGTTTAGTTACAGACAATCTATCTACCAAAAGAAAGACAACTAAAGACCAAAATATAGTTTACAAAATAAGACTTCAAACAAGACAATTAAACAATTAGGATTTAGTGTGTTTCTAATCCATCCTAGCATGTTTCTTCATCTTGTTCTATCTTAGTATGGTCTCCTTAGTTGTCCCTGAGAAAGTCTTAAACCTAATTACCTGAAACACGTGAAAAGTAACTGTCAACTACAGACGTAGTTGGTGAGAACAATAGGTTTAATCATTTGTAAACATGAATATATGATATAAGGCATAGGTATGTTAAAGTAATAAATGATTCACATGGATGAGCTGCAACCCAAACTAACATCAAGTAGAAAATGAGTGTAAACAGTCCAATCACTGTTTGCACAAGAGTCAACATATAATATCAAGTCCCAAAACCACGTTTGGAGTTAGATAATGTGTCAACAGTTTTGATAAAACCATACGTAACCGAAATCTGCAGTTGGTTTATAAAACAAATTTAAAAACTAACTGCAGCAATCGGTCTGCCCCAAATGTGTGTGTCCGCTTTCCCTTGTTGTGATCACCCAGTACTAACGCTAATGAATATGATACTTGATGCATTCATAAGTTTGTTTACAACAATAGACACCATGTTTCTGAACCTTACTTTAAACGAGCGTGTTAATGCCTTATGTGAAAACATGATTGAAAACCTTGATTTAATCCCATGAATTAAATCCTTAGTTTTTGAATACCGTGAAATGAATCCTCTGATTTGAATACCATAAGTGAATCCCTTGATTTGAACATCACCATGAAACCATTGTTTGAATACCATGTTTGAAACCCTTGATTCAAATACCATGAAATGAATCTTTTGGTTTGAATATCATGAAATGTGACCTTGTATATTAACAAGGTTTTTAACAGAAAAGTTTATAAAATTCATTATTTAAAAGAACATATCATTTATAAAACCTTTTGAGAATAATAGTTCAATAGTTTAATAATCCTTTAAAACGGTTGATAACTTTTCTGAAACAGTTGATAAATCCCTTGGATTTGTAATATGAACCTGAAATATTGATAGGAATACACACATCTTGTGTAATGAAATACAATTGTAAATGAAGAGTTTGATCACGTGTTCCACCCCAAAACAGTTATAAAACAGTAAAAGAGGGGCTAAAGTTCTCACCTGTCTGCAGTAGACTCTGAACTAAAACAGATAGCAAGTAGCAAACAGGACTTCTAATTGGTTCCTATATCATTGTAATAATACATAAGATATAAGATTTATAATTGTATAGACTTTGATTCATTGATTGACTCGTGTTCTCTTGAACTTGATTAACACTTGTATACATGATCTCATGATTATGATTGTTGTGAAAATTTGAAAGTCATGATTTGAGTTACTTGATTGATCATGGGTCCATGAAAAGAATGTGTAATGTTCTTTTGTGCACCAACTTGTTTGCACAACATCACATGTGTTTAAGTGTTTGATAAACCATTGATTAACATGACTTATGAAAAGATGTTCCAATTGTTTAAGTTCTTGAGATTGTGACTTGATCCCATGATTAGGTTAAGTTGCAACTTTTAACCCAATCATGATCAATTCACAATTATCCAATTTGTGGGCCGCATTGTGGGCCTTAAGCCCATAATGATATTAGGCTTAAATAGAGGTCCATGGGCCTCTTATGTTAACAAGGCCAATGGATTATGATATTGGGCCAAATGAATGTGATGTTGGCCCAACAACATTTATATAGGCCTTATTATACGCCAAAGACAATATCAACCCGATTAAGTTCTTAGTAAGTCGGATGCACTTGGATTTGGCCTAAGGAATTTGTGTTGGGCCAAACAAAGTATAGGTAGGCCATGTAAGGTTCCAAAGTGACATGGGGCCAATTAAAGGTCTTAATGGGTCAAGCTATCTCAATTGTGTTTGGTTTAAGTCTATGGGCTAAGTTGTTAATGGAATTGGGCCGGTTAGAACTGAGTTGGGCCGAAACACCCATGACTCCTACACCATGGCAGCGAACCTATGGTTGTCATGGTTGAAAGGTTCGGCTCATACTAATGAAGGTTCGTTCAACATGCAAGCTTCATCCGTCTCATAGGGTTCGCCAAAGGTTCTATGGTTCGGCTAGGCTACATGGTTCGGCAATGCACGAATGTAAACAGCAAGGTTCGTAGGTGTCCCCCTAGGGTTCGACACTTGTTCATGGTTCAGCTGCAACTCAACGAACCATGCAGGGTTCGGCTACATAAAGGTTCGCCATAGTAGGGTTCGTGGAACATCAAATGGTTCGTTGGAGGCTACTAGGGTTCGTGGGATCCCTTGTGACTTCGTGCAGGTTCGTGAGAACCATTAAGGTTCGGCATGCTGTGACCCACGAACCATGGGTTCGTTCCCCACACAGGTTTGCCAAGAGAGGGTTCGGCAACACCAATCCACCACGAACCTGTCGACCTGCACCCTCTTCACCATCAAACCTCTAGTTCCAGACCTCGATCCAAGTTATTCTAACATCAATGATGATTGCTATAGGTGCGAAAACTCAAATAACGGTGCAAGAACCGGCTAAAGCTTGGATTCGAACACTCACACATAGAAAACCCTAATTTCCAGATTTTTCAAGCTTCATTACCTCGAGATTCCGTGGATAAATCTTCAGATCCTTCGTACTTTTGCGTAGAGGATGTCGAGAGCTACGCGTGGCCGCCAAGAACACCAAATTCCGTTGAGAAACGAGTGAGATACGAGCGTTTAAAGTTTGGATTTTTAGAGAGAAGTGGGAGACGAATTCTAGAGAGAGAGTGGGTTGTTGGTGACATAAATGAGAGAATAAGCCTTGTTCAAGGCTTTTATAGCCCGTGTGGTATTCGGGTCCATTTCGGTCGCTCGGTTCGCGTTTCCGGAACGTAACGCGTATTTTACGCGGTTTTAAATAAAATACTTGTTAAACTCATTAAAATGATGAGTTTCAAAATTGTAAAAATATAAAATAATTATTTTAATTATTTGTTCGAAAACAGATCGTTAAACAGTAACAATTGCGTGTATACCCACAATCGCGTACGTTTTCCGATCGTATAAAAATAGTTAAAGCCGTTCACTCGTAATTATAAGTTCAACATTCGTATCATTATGGATCGTCGCCCATAACTATATTCAGTCTCGCTTACGCATTACGATTTTGTTTGATTAATTGTCATAATATTCGTCTTAACACTACGCAGTATATATATAGGGCTCACTCTCGCTGCCCACCACTGTTTCAATATAACACAATACTGTTCTTGCCTAGTGTATTCGACTGTAAATATTAATACATACTTGTTCCTAAATAAATAAGATCTTGTAACACACAAGCACACATTATGAACATAAGAATCGCATTGATTAACTGAACATTGACACCCACTGTTCTAACACCATTTACGACTACCATGACTAAATGTACAAATGTTACAGTCTCCCCTAGTTAAGGGAATTTCGTCCCGAAATTAACTAGTCGAAGATACTGTAAAAAGATGAGGGTACTTAAGCTTCATCTGGTCTTCACGTTCCCAGGTGAACTCAGCACGGCGTTTGCCTTCCCATCGTACCTTTACGATCGGAATACGGCTGCGTTTAAGTTTCTTGACCCCATGATCCATGATTTCAACCGGACGCTCTATGAATTGCATGTTGTTCTGAATCTGAATGTCTTCCAGTGGAATCTGAACATCATGATCCGCTAAGCACTTCTTAAGATTTGACACATGAAAAGTATCATGGACCTTGCTTAGCTCCACCGGAAGTTTGAGTTTGTAGGCTACGGGACCAATCCGTTCCAGGATCTCAAAAGGTCCAACGTACCTTGGTGCAAGTTTCCCTTTCTTCCCGAATCGGACGACGCCTTTCCAGGGAGAAACTTTGAGTAAGACTCGGTCACCGACTTGAAACTCAAGTGGTTTCCGACGTCGATCAGCATAACTCTTCTGCCGATCTCGTGCGGCCTTAAGCCGTGATTGAATGATTGTGATTTTGTCTGATGTTTCCTGAATGAGTTCTGGTCCTACGACATGTGAGTCACCAATCTCGGTCCAACAGACTGGTGATCGGCACTTTCTACCATATAAAGCTTCGAATGGTGCACATTGAATGCTCGTATGATAGCTATTGTTGTATGAAAACTCGATAAGTGGAAGATGAGTGTCCCAACTTCCACCGAAGTCGATGACACAAGAACGTAGCATGTCCTCAAGTGTTTGGATAGTCCTTTCGCTTTGACCGTCGGTTTGGGGGTGATACGCCGTGCTAAGATTAACACGCGTTCCCAAAGCCTTTTGCAATGATTGCCAGAAGCGAGAAGTGAATCGACTATCACGATCAGATATGATTGATGGAGTACCATGACGTGCAATGATTTCGTTGATGTACAAAGTGGATAGCTTCTCCATCTTGTAATCCTCTCGGATCGGGAGAAAATGAGCAGATTTGGTGAGTCGATCAACGATCACCCAAATCGAATCGAAACCTCGCGGAGTTCTCGGCAACTTAGTTATGAAATCCATGGAAATTTGCTCCCATTTCCATTGAGGAATTTCAGGTTGCTGCAGAAATCCCGAAGGCTTTTGATGTTCTGCTTTGACTTTGGAACAGGTAAGACATTTTCCCACGTACAGTGCTATGTCTTTCTTCATTCCCGGCCACCAGTAAGATGTCCTCAAGTCCTGATACATCTTATCGGCTCCAGGATGAACTGAGTATCGCGACTTATGAGCCTCATCACAGATGAGTGTGCGCAATTCTTCAGACTTTGGAATCCAAATGCGGCCGTTGAGATATAACACCCCATCAGATCGAGGTTCTAATTTCTTCTCAATGCCGCAATCCAAGTCTGTCTTGAGTTGATCGTCTGTTACTACTTGTTGTTGTGCGATACGAATCAAGTCTTTCAAGTTTGGCTGTGTGTTGATCTCCATGGCTCTGACACGAATTGGTTTGACTGGTTCCTTACGACTAAGAGCATCCGCCACCACATTGGCTTTACCCGGATGGTAACGAATCTCACAGTCGTAATCAGTTAGGTGTTGTTTGTTTTTATCAAAAAGGTCTGCGAAACCTCTTTTGTCTGCGCCCCGCAGACCACGGGCAGATGAAGGGTGTTTGTTTTTTCACAGACATTTCATTAAAAAAGGTCTGCGAAACCTCTTTTTCTTGCAGACATGGTATACCCACTTCTCAGATCTGCAAACCTCTTCTAGGGTAAAAAACTCACGCCCCTTTGTTTTTGTTCCCGTCGCCCCCTTCTCTAATCATCTCCATAAGCTGCAATCGACGCAACTATGGAAGCACCGACGATATTATCTTCAACGAATTAGGCAACAATCTGGCGTTCTTCCCCTTGCCTTTCGTCATCCCTCACCAATCACCACCGATTGAAAAGTGATAAGAAAATGTCCGTCACCGTCCGCCACCGTCACCACCGCCGTAGCTGACGACTCTCTGGTACGCATGCACCCATCATCACCACTTCTGATCTTCTCATCAACGCCGGCCTCCTCCACCTGCGACGCACCGTACTCCCACCGGCGACCTCCGCCTCCTCCACGTGCGACGCACCGTACTCCCACCGGCGACCTCCGCCTCCTCCACCTGCGACGCACCGTAGTCCCACCGGCGACCTCCTCCGGCGTCGCAAGCCACCACCACAGCAGATCCTCTATTTAATAGGTTTTTTTTTTGTTTTTTTTTCTTTTAGTTCTTGTTCTAATCAACCAATCTTTTGTTTCATGTTTGATGCTTCTGGTATGATGTTATGCTTCTGGTTAAATTGGCGATTGATTTTGTGGTTTGATGTTAAATTTTATATTTTTTAAACAGTTTGCAGATGTTAAAAAACAAACAGTCTTTTTGCTACAGACTGCAGACGTTTAGTCCAGCTCTTCTGCTGCAGATGTGGTCCGCAGACTGCAGACCTTTAACCTCTTCAAAAACAAACAGCACCTTAGAAGCTCAACCCAACGCCGTTGTCTCATGTTGAGTTCTTTCTGATTAAGGATGTGTTGCAGGCTCTTGTGATCTGTATAGATGACACATTTAGTACCATAAAGGTAGTGCCTCCAATTCTTCAATGCAAAGACCACAGCCCCTAACTCAAGGTCATGAGTAGTGTAATTCTTCTCGTGAACCTTAAGTTGTCTTGAAGCATACGCAATGACCTTGTCCCGTTGCATAAGTACACAACCGAGACCAAGGTTTGAAGCATCACAGTAGACAATGAAATCATCACTGCCTTCTGGAAGGCTAAGGATAGGGGAGTTGCATAACTTCTGTTTAAGAAGTTGAAATGCATCTTCTTGTTTCTGTCCCCATATAAAGGCTTGACTTTTCTGAGTCAGTGTGGTAAGTGGCAAAGCAATCTTAGAGAAATTTGCAATGAATCTCCTGTAATAGCCTGCCAGACCCAGAAATGAACGAATCTCTGTTGGAGTAGATGGAGTAGTCCAGTTCTTAATCGCCTCAATCTTGGCTGGATCTACATGTATTCCATCCTTGTTTATGACATGTCCTAAGAAGTGAACCTCCTTCAGCCAAAATTCACATTTTGAGAATTTTGCATAAAGTTGTTCAGCTCTTAGTAACTCTAAGACTTTCCTCAAATGATCTTCATGCTCTTGTTCCGACTTGGAATAAATCAGGATGTCGTCAATAAAGACAATAACAAACTGATCTAAGTATGGCCTGCAGACTCGATTCATCAAGTCCATGAACACTGCAGGTGCATTGGTCACCCCAAATGGCATGACCACGAACTCATAGTGTCCATATCGAGTCCTAAACGCCGTCTTTGGTATATCCTCATCATTTACTCTTAACTGATGATACCCGGATCGTAAATCAATCTTAGAGAAGCAAGTTGCTCCCTGTAATTGATCAAACAGATCATCGATCCTAGGCAGAGGATATCTATTCTTGATGGTCAACTTGTTTAGCTCACGATAATCAATACACATACGAAATGAACCGTCTTTCTTTTTGACAAAGAGAACCGGAGCTCCCCATGGAGAGAAACTCGGTCTTATGAAACCTTTGTCTAAAAGTTCTTGAAGCTGACTAGACAGTTCTTGCATCTCAGACGGTGCTAATCGATATGGTGACTTCGCCACTGGGTTTGCTCCAAGGACGAGATCAATTTTAACTCCATTTGTCGGACTGGTGGTAGTCCAGGCAAGTCTTCTGGAAACACGTCTGGATAATCTCTGATAACTGGAACGTCTCCAACCGCTTTCTTTTCAGGTTTCTTTTCCACCACATGAGCTAGGAAAGCATAATATTTCTTCTTCAAGTACTTCCTCGCCTTGATGCACGATATAATCTTCAATCCGCAGCATGGTTTCTCGCCGTAGACTATCATCGTTTCGCCGGACGGTAGGGGAATTCGGATAAGTTTCTCAGAGCATACGATTTCGGCATTGTTTTTGGATAACCAATCCATTCCTATCACAACTTCGAAACTTCCAAGAGTCATAGGAATGAGATCGATGGGGAAAAGATGGTCATTTAATCTTAATTCACATCCATGTATTATGGAATCTACAACTATAGTCTTACCATTTGCTACTTCTACAGTATAGGGAGTAGTAAGTGTGGATAGTTGCATATCAAGTAAAGAAGCAGTATGAGCAGAGATAAAGCTTTTATCAGCACCAGTATCAAATATGATAGAAACGTAGTGATCATTGATAAGAAATGTACCCGTGATGACTGCCGGATCCTCACGTGCTTCAGCAGTTCCAATAACAAAAGCACGGGCAGCAGCAGTATTGTTGTTGAGTTTTGGACACTGGTTTCTGAAGTGTCCCTCTGCTCCACAATTATAACAGGCTCTTCCACCTGTAGCAGCAGTGGTAGTGGTAGCAGTAGTTGTAGCAGCAAGATGAGTAGATCTACATGTAGCTGCAACGTGTCCCATACGCCCACATTTGAGACACTTCTTGCATGAAGTAGTGGGTAGATGATGGTATTGGCATTTGGTGCAAAGTGGAAATGTGCCAGTATAAGACTTTCTGGCATTAGCAGGTTGTGGCATAGCAGTGATAGGTGTGGCATGAGTAGGTGTAACTGCAGTCAGGGCTGCAAAGTTCTTGATTGTCTTTTGCTTCTTCTTCTTGTGATGGTGCTGTTCAGGCTTCTTGCCTTCATCAATCTGTGCTCTCTTGAATCCCTTTCGGGTGAGCACACCAGATTTTACATACTCTTCAGTAAGAGTAGCACCAAGTTGAATAGCTGCTTCCAGAGTAGTGGGGTTATTCCCCATAACAGTTCCTCTGACAACTAGAGGCAAGCCTTCAATGAATTTCTCTATCCTGCGAGATAGAGGAGTAACCAAATGGGGCACCAGAATGCACAACTCATGGAAACGAGTTGTATATTTAGCGTTTTCACCACTGTCCTGCACCAGGTTCCACATCTCCACTTCCAGTTTCTTCAGTTCATGACGTGGACAAAACTTCTCCACAAGTAAGTTCTTGAAACCGTCCCACGGTAAAGCTAAAGCAACTTCACGTCCTCTGGTGTTCTTCTCAGAATTCCACCAGGTGAGTGTGCCCTTATGAAAAGCGCTTGAGGCCATCTTGACCTTCAGATTTTCAGGGCATCCAGTGAAGTCGAGAATGTCCTCAATGCTCTCTAACCACTGTAGTAGACCAGTAGCTCCTTCAGTACCAGCGTACTTAGGAGGCTTAGCATCATTGAACTGCTTGAAAGTGAAGTTAGCAGTTCCAGTAGTTGTAGCATTTGAGTTATGTGCTGAATCACTAGTACTTCCCCGAAGATTCTGGGTAATATCAGTGACCATGCCCGGAATGACCTCTCTCATGTGTATAGCGATGGCTCGGGCAATCTTGTTGATCTCATCGTCGTTGCCACTTGTCGAACCCCCTCCGTTAGGATCACGTCGGGGAGGCATTCTACGAATAGAAGCCACAAGCGGGTCAGTACTGAGGAATGATACAATTGAATTTGCATGATAAAGTTAGTAATATATCCATACTACTAATATTATCATTCAATTGTAATATGATCCAGTACACGTATAAGTTATCAACTTATTTGCATACTTATCATGTGAATATGTGCGATGTCTCATGATCTCTTTCCACCAAACCTACACACTGACACTTTCCCGATATACCGAAGATAGCTTATATATAGGGCATACGAAAGGGTTAAGCAAACTGCTAGCCCAGACGCCATCCCACCACCGCTTCGATATACCACGATCATGTCCTTGCTAGCATTTGGCAACATGTTTGTACTGATTTCCAAGTGTGTTCCATTGATTAAGAATCCCATGATCTTTGATCGACTTGAACTATGATTGATTCCATGATTGAAATATGATTGTGTTATGTGTGCACCTACTAACCATCGTTAACATGTAGAACTAATCATACGTGTGCTCTACACTATTATGTTAACCTATGTTAGTAAGTACCAATTATGTAAAAACACTTAAGAGTTTCACTTAAGGTTTACATTGAAAGAATGTTCACAACTTGATTGATTCACCATAATGTTTGGTTCATCCAAATTTGAATTGCACTATGATTTGATTCACCACTGATTGTATCTCCAATGTTTGTATCCCATGTGTTTGACTAATGTTCAATGTTCCCAGTTGCTCCCGAATCCTCACTCCAAATACGAACGCCGGATTCCCCCTAACATACTGAAATAAGCTTATATATAGGGTAAGCTCTCACCGACCCACCACTTACCTCAACACGTCAGCGTTAATCCGTCGTCTATATTTGGGGCTAAGATTCCAACTGTTGATTGATTGTGATTGTTTCATGATTGCCTCTTGTACTATGGATATGATTACGACTGTGTAAACCACGGTTCCTAATTTACTTGAAATTAAAACCTTAGGTTTCAGCATGTGTGTCCTAGATTAATTAACCTAGGTTCTCAATACCTACAGTATTGAGTATAATGATCTCCTGTGAGAACTTCAACTAAAGAATACTGTTACACAGATTCTAAGTTATAAAGTTCTTATGATAATGAACACCTGATAATGATAACATGACAAGGACTTCAAATCAAGATTCTAAATTAATAGCTCTTGACCTTTGAATTCCTATAATGAATATGACAAGGATTTCAAATCAAGATTCTAAATTAATAGATCTTGACCTTTGAATTCTTATAATGAATATGACAAGGATTTCAAATTAAGATTCTAACTTAATAGATCTTGACCTTTGAATTCCTATAATGAATATGACAAGGATTTCAAATCAAGATTCTAAATTAATAGATCTTGACCTTTGAATTCCTATAATGAATATGACAAGGATTTTAGATCAAAGATACTAAATTAATAGATCTTTGCCTCTAAATTCCTATAATGAACTCTGTGTGAGAATTTCAAATCAAGGATACTAAGAATACAGATCCTTGCCTCTGAAATCCTTAAATGAATACGTGTAAGAAATTTAATTCGGTTTCTAAAATTATAGAATTCCGATTCAAATTTCTTGACTCGATATCTAATCTTAGAAAAATGTCCCTAAGATCTTTTAAGCTTAATGTAGACTTAATGCTCACTTAAGTTACTTAGTTCCTAAGTATCCTCAAGCCTGTAGCACTTAGTCCTATTGGGTAGCTTAGGTTATAGTCTAGGTCATTAAACATTGGGTTTTTCCTAGTTCTCTATAACCTTGGCTCTGATACCAACCTGTCACACCCCTGCGCCGCGTGCGGAATCCACGGCGCGGTGACGTATGAACAGTTGAATCATGCTCAAGTATTGAATAAGAACAACCACAATGGATTACTACATTTCATAATATTTAGACAGTTGTTTAGTTACAGACAATCTATCTACCAAAAGAAAGACAACTAAAGACCCAAAATATAGTTTACAAAATAAGACTTCAAACAAGACAATTAAACAATTAGGATTTAGTGTGTTTCTAATCCATCCTAGCATGTTTCTTCATCTTGTTCTATCTTAGTATGGTCTCCTTAGTTGTCCCTGAGAAAGTCTTAAACCTAATTACCTGAAACACGTGAAAAGTAACTGTCAACTACAGACGTAGTTGGTGAGAACAATAGGTTTAATCATTTGTAAACATGAATATATGATATAAGGCATAGGTATGTTAAAGTAATAAATGATTCACATGGATGAGCTGCAACCCAAACTAACATCAAGTAGAAAATGAGTGTAAACAGTCCAATCACTGTTTGCACAAGAGTCAACATATAATATCAAGTCCCAAAACCACGTTTGGAGTTAGATAATGTGTCAACAGTTTTGATAAAACCATACGTAACCGAAATCTGCAGTTGGTTTATAAAACAAATTTAAAAACTAACTGCAGCAATCGGTCTGCCCCAAATGTGTGTGTCCGCTTTCCCTTGTTGTGATCACCCAGTACTAACGCTAATGAATATGATACTTGATGCATTCATAAGTTTGTTTACAACAATAGACACCATGTTTCTGAACCTTACTTTAAACGAGCGTGTTAATGCCTTATGTGAAAACATGATTGAAAACCTTGATTTAATCCCATGAATTAAATCCTTAGTTTTTGAATACCGTGAAATGAATCCTCTGATTTGAATACCATAAGTGAATCCCTTGATTTGAACATCACCATGAAACCATTGTTTGAATACCATGTTTGAAACCCTTGATTCAAATACCATGAAATGTATCTTTTGGTTTGAATATCATGAAATGTGACCTTGTATATTAACAAGGTTTTTAACAGAAAAGTTTATAAAATTCATTATTTAAAAGAACATATCATTTATAAAACCTTTTGAGAATAATAGTTCAATAGTTTAATAATCCTTTAAAACGGTTGATAACTTTTCTGAAACAGTTGATAAATCCCTTGGATTTGTAATATGAACCTGAAATGTTGATAGGAATACACACATCTTGTGTAATGAAATACAATTGTAAATGAAGAGTTTGATCACGTG
The DNA here is from genome assembly GCA_009363875.1 of Mikania micrantha. Lineage (NCBI taxonomy): Eukaryota > Viridiplantae > Streptophyta > Magnoliopsida > Asterales > Asteraceae > Mikania > Mikania micrantha. The sequence goes on along the minus strand of CM018686.1, from coordinate 62,456,987 downwards.
TTCCACCCCAAAACAGTTATAAAACAGTAAAAGAGGAGCTAAAGTTCTCACCTGTCTGCAGTAGACTCTGAACTAAAACAGATAGCAAGTAGCAAACAGGACTTCTAATTGGTTCCTATATCATTGTAATAATACATAAGATATAAGATTTATAATTGTATAGACTTTGATTCATTGATTGACTCGTGTTCTCTTGAACTTGATTAACACTTGTATACATGATCTCATGATCATGATTGTTGTGAAAATTTGAAAGTCATGATTTGAGTTACTTGATTGATCATGGGTCCATGAAAAGAATGTGTAATGTTCTTTTGTGCACCAACTTGTTTGCACAACATCACATGTGTTTAAGTGTTTGATAAACCATTGATTAACATGACTTATGAAAAGATGTTCCAATTGTTTAAGTTCTTGAGATTGTGACTTGATCCCATGATTAGGTTAAGTTGCAACTTAACCCAATCATGATCAATTCACAATTATCCAATTTGTGGGCCGCATTGTGGGCCTTAAGCCCATAATGATATTAGGCTTAAATAGAGGTCCATGGGCCTCTTATGTTAACAAGGCCAATGGATTATGATATTGAGCCAAATGAATGTGATGTTGGCCCAACAACATTTATATAGGCCTTATTATACGCCAAAGACAATATCAACCCGATTAAGTTCTTAGTAAGTCGGATGCACTTGGATTTGGCCTAAGGAATTTGCGTTGGGCCAAACAAAGTATAGGTAGGCCATGTAAGGTTCCAAAGTGACATGGGGCCAATTAAAGGTCTTAATGGGTCAAGCTATCTCAATTGTGTTTGGTTTAAGTCTATGGGCTAAGTTGTTAATGGAATTGGGCCGGTTAGAACTGAGTTGGGCCGAAACACCCATGACTCCTACACCATGGCAGCGAACCTATGGTTGTCATGGTTGAAAGGTTCGGCTCATACTAATGAAGGTTCGTTCAACATGCAAGCTTCATCCGTCTCATAGGGTTCGCCAAAGGTTCTATGGTTCGGCTAGGCTACATGGTTCGGCAATGCACGAATGTAAACAGCAAGGTTCGTAGGTGTCCCCCTAGGGTTCGGCACTTGTTCATGGTTCAGCTGCAACTCAACGAACCATGCAGGGTTCGGCTACATAAAGGTTCGCCATAGTAAGGTTCGTGGAACATCAAATGGTTCGTTGGAGGCTACTAGGGTTCGTGGGATCCCTTGTGACTTCGTGCAGGTTCGTGAGAACCATTAAGGTTCGGCATGCTGTGACCCACGAACCATGGGTTCGTTCCCCACACAGGTTTGCCAAGAGAGGGTTCGGCAACACCAATCCACCACGAACCTGTCGACCTGCACCCTCTTCACCATCAAACCTCTAGTTCCAGACCTCGATCCAAGTTATTCTAACATCAATGATGATTGCTATAGGTGCGAAAACTCAAATAACGGTGCAAGAACCGGCTAAAGCTTGGATTCGAACACTCACACATAGAAAACCCTAATTTCCAGATTTTTCAAGCTTCATTACCTCGAGATTCCGTGGATAAATCTTCAGATCCTTCGTACTTTTGCGTAGAGGATGTCGAGAGCTACGCGTGGCCGCCAAGAACACCAAATTCCGTTGAGAAACGAGTGAGATACGAGCGTTTAAAGTTTGGATTTTTAGAGAGAAGTGGGAGACGAATTCTAGAGAGAGAGTGGGTTGTTGGTGACATAAATGAGAGAATAAGCCTTGTTCAAGGCTTTTATAGCCCGTGTGGTATTCGGGTCCATTTCGGTCGCTCGGTTCGCGTTTCCGGAACGTAACGCGTATTTTACGCGGTTTTAAATAAAATACTTGTTAAACTCATTAAAATGATGAGTTTCAAAATTGTAAAAATATAAAATAATTATTTTAATTATTTGTTCGAAAACAGATCGTTAAACAGTAACAATTGCGTGTATACCCACAATCGCGTACGTTTTCCGATCGTATAAAAATAGTTAAAGCCGTTCACTCGTAATTATAAGTTCAACATTCGTATCATTATGGATCGTCACCCATAACTATACTCAGTCTCGCTTACGCATTACGATTTTGTTTGATTAATTGTCATAATATTCGTCTTAACACTACGCACTAACACTATCCTGTTACACCGAACGCAGTATATATATAGGGCTCACTCTCGCTGCCCACCACTGTTTCGATATAACACAATACTGTTCTTGCCTAGTGTATTCGACTGTAAATATTAATACATACTTGTTCCTAAATAAATAAGATCCTGTAACACACAAGCACACATTATGAACATAAGAATCGCATTGATTAACTTAACATTGACACCCACTGTTCTAACACCGTTTACGACTACCATGACTAAATGTACAAATGTTACAGTCTTATTTTACAACAATTTCCCAAACAATTTAATCATAATAAAACTTTATTTAGAACATTTATAATTAAATTCCATTTTCTTTTATTAAAAATACCATTTACTTGTCTTAAATCAATATTTAACATGTGATGGGCCCTAGATAAGCCCCATTGGGCCCACTTAGGCCCATTGATGGTCTTTGTTTTCCCATGGATCCCAATTCAAATTCGTTGAATAACTATTGCATAGATAATCAATCAACTAAGTTCGTTATTCGTAATCGATCTTTTCCTAAGGTTAGGTGTTCATATTAAACCAACACCTAATCTTTAAGTCTTTGTCATCTTTCAATGATACCTTGGTTTATGCTAAAAGTGAGTTTGCATGGAATTTAATATTTCATATCATTCCCATGCACACACTAAGTTCCCATGCATGGTTCACACATGACTCACTCTTGCACATGGAAGAATATAAGGTTTCTAAAGTCTTTGGATTTTAAAAACATGAAAGCAGCGAACCTAATGAGATTAATCAAAGGTTCGGCTATGAGGGTTACAAGGTTCGCTCAAAGGTCCGGGGCTCATGGTTCGTAGATCAAATGGTTCGGCTGTCTTGTGAAAGTTCGCTCAAAGCATGGCCATGGTTCGACCATGCAGGTTCGTGGGTTCTCAAAGGGTTTCGGCCATAGAGTAATTAGGTTCGCATCCTCCAAGGTTCGGCCACCCTATATGGTTCGGCCATGAAGGTTCGTGGCTTGTCTTGGTTCGTTAAAGAAGAGGGTTCGACCCTTCTCATAGGTTCGCAAGGGGTCATAGGTTCGTCTAGCAGCTGGAATTTGTTCATCCTAGGTTCGGCTAATGTAGAAAGGTTCGGCCAGGGTTGGTTGAGGCAGCAGGTTCGTTGCAGGTTCGCCAGGTTCGGTGCAAGGGTAGGGTTCGGCTGGCCATTCGCGAACCCAGCCCTCCATGGCAGAATTCACTCATCACCTTCAATCTAAAGATCCTGCATGTTGTTTCTAACACTCCCCAATCGTTTAACTAATTCATTTCAGAGTTTTTAAGTGTCTTGATCGGTTAAAACAACAACAACCTAAATGGGTTCGACACACACACCAAAACCGAACACAAAACTGGAAGTTTACCTCGAAATTGACAGATGTATGCTTCAAACCTCTGTACTTTCTTGATCTACGTTGCGTGGTGGTCGTTTTGACTCCAAGAACACTTAAATCCGTGAAGAATCGAGCAAGAAACCTTAGTGAGAAGCTTGAGAGGGTTTTCTAGAGAGAGAGAGTTGTAGAAACGAAAATGGAAGGTGTGTGGGAGGTTGGTGGTGGTGGGTGGTGCATTAATGACCACCTTTAATGTTTTAGAAATACCCGGTTGTTCGGTCTCGTACGGTTTCGCGTAAAATATCGACTTCTCGTGTTTTCGTCACGAAACGACATGGTTTATAAATTAATATTTCTAAATCTATTTTAAGGGGTTATTCCTAGTAAATTAAATAATATCTTTAGTTTATTTAAATTTTCAAAAATATTAATTTACCGTTTAAAATTAAAGCGTACAGTCGTCGCGCGCATTCGTTCGAATCGTCACCCGTATGAACACGACGATAACTATACTCTTCGATATTGTTTTCTAATTATCGGATATTATTCAGAACGTTAAACCTTCAGATATATTCGTACGATCGTCACCTATACGAATAATCCGTTGATTTAGCATTAACGCAACGATATCCGTGCTGTTTTGTTCTATAAAGCCTCACATATGTTTATACATAATAAATCCTAACAATTAATCCCATGATGGTTCCGTATTGCCAGATAATTATCTGACTCAAGAACCATAGTTCTGAACTTTGTTTCTGTTAAGCTGTTTGATAACACAAAATGATAACGAACATGATATGAATATAAAAACACACCATAATACATGTAGTTCGTACCTGATTACTGCTCACGCACTGTAGAGATCACTATTCTGGTGACGTTTCCGGCACTGGTGTTACAGATATGCATCAGAAAACTAATTCATGAGTTAGTTTCCTATCATTTTAACTATTGTATAAGGTATGGGTAAATTGCTAGTGGTTTATGCATTTAACAACTAGAAGCTAGACTTGAATATATACTTTAGAAATTTGGCCATTTTCCTATTAATGCTTGTTCTGTCAGTACAAGGTTTGTACTGCAGAATCTTCCCTTAATACGTGAATAGCTTGTTTTATAATTAAACAAAACCATACACTGAAATTTTGTGTATATCATACGCACTATGATTGGAAAATATAAACAATCAAGAGCCCACATAATTACTAATTTAAAGATATGATTACGCCTATGTTCTTCATAACTTAAGTCCCAAATTATTATGGTTTGTGACTAGTATTAGTCATGAACACAAATAGGCATGTTTGAACAATTGAAGCCTATGTAAAATTCAATTGAAGATCCAATTGCTACCTTAATAGCTAGTCGGAAACTCTTAACAACAATGAAAGTACACGAAAGTGTCATAGGGCTGCAGAGGTCACTGTAATGGATCAAAATGAACAAATCAAAACCATACATTGAATTTTGTGTATATCATACGCACTATGATTGGAAAATATAAACAATCAAGAGCCCACATAATTACTAATTTAAAGATATGATTACGCCTATGTTCTTCATAACTTAAGTCCCAAATTATTATGGTTTGTGACTAGTATTAGTCATGAACACAAATAGGCATGTTTGAACAATTGAAGCCTATGTAAAATTCAATTGAAGATCCAATTGCTACCTTAATAGCTAGTCGGAAACTCTTAACAACAATGAAAGTACACGAAAGTGTCATAGGGCTGCAGAGGTCACTGTAATGGATCAAAATGAACAAATCAAAACCATACATTGAATTTTGTGTATATCATACGCACTATGATTGGAAAATATAAACAATCAAGAGCCCACATAATTACTAATTTAAAGATATGATTACGCCTATGTTCTTCATAACTTAAGTCCCAAATTATTATGGTTTGTGACTAGTATTAGTCATGAACACAAATAGGCATGTTTGAACAATTGAAGCCTATGTAAAATTCAATTGAAGATCCAATTGCTACCTTAATAGCTGGTCGGAAACTCTTAACAACAATGAAAGTACACGAAAGTGTCATAGGGCTGCAGAGGTCACTGTAATGGATCAAAATGAACAAATCAAAACCATACATTGAATTTTGTGTATATCATACGCACTATGATTGGAAAATATAAACAATCAAGAGCCCACATAATTACTAATTTAAAGATATGATTACGCCTATGTTCTTCATAACTTAAGTCCCAAATTATTATGGTTTGTGACTAGTATTAGTCATGAACACAAATAGGCATGTTTGAACAATTGAAGCCTATGTAAAATTCAATTGAAGATCCAATTGCTACCTTAATAGCTAGTCGGAAACTCTTAACAACAATGAAAGTACACGAAAGTGTCATAGGGCTGCAGAGGTCACTGTAATGGATCAAAATGAACAAATCAAAACCATACATTGAATTTTGTGTATATCATACGCACTATGATTGGAAAATATAAACAATCAAGAGCCCACATAATTACTAATTTAAAGATATGATTACGCCTATGTTCTTCATAACTTAAGTCCCAAATTATTATGGTTTGTGACTAGTATTAGTCATGAACACAAATAGGCATGTTTGAACAATTGAAGCCTATGTAAAATTCAATTGAAGATCCAATTGCTACCTTAATAGCTGGTCGGAAACTCTTAACAACAATGAAAGTACACGAAAGTGTCATAGGGCTGCAGAGGTCACTGTAATGGATCAAAATGAACAAATCAAAACTAAACAGAAGTGTGATTAAAATAGGAGAAACTGATTTTGATTACCTGTTTGCACAATCATATGCTATATAGCAGATCACGAGGATGCACTAGTGTTGATCGGTGGTGTAGTGAACCCGCAAACAGGTAGCTAGTACATAAAATCGGTGGTAGCCTCGTCAAAACAAAGGCGAGATAGGGTTGTGATTGATGGCGATCAAGCACAAACGGGGCCAGATTTGCTTTGCGAATGAGGCGCAATTGAATAGGGTTTCCATCCGACTGACCGACTCTCCCGGTAAGTTTCTTATTGATATGGGTTGATGAAAATGAGGAATTCGACCGGAGAAGAATGGACGATTAGGTTAAAAGTGGATTTTTTCCTGCTCTTTCTAACTTACACACATGTGTAATCTTTTATTTTATTTTATTTTATTTATTATTATTATATGGTTATTACAATTTTTTTCAGTTTTCCGTAAAATAACTAACAATGCGTTTTAAGTTTAGATTACCATATATCATAATTAGAAAAAAAAATTAGATAAAATTTATTTGTAAATAGTCTATTTGTTTTACAAACGTTTCATTTTAAAAAAAAAACACAAAAATTTCATACGTTTTTATGAATAGAAAAAAATTATACTTTTTGTATAATATTTTATACTTTATAAAATACTTTAAAAAATTTACACATAAAATTGTATTTCCTATTAATCATCAAAATCAATAAATGTTATGATGTGGTGTTGTTGATGTATTGATATAAAATTATATTTTTTATGAACCGTTTAAAAGATTTTTTTCACTTAAAGATGAAGTATATATACATGTGAAAATATTTTTACATAATTTATGTTGTAAATTTTATCAACAATAAACTTAAGAAAAACTAAACATAAAATCAAGCGAACTATCACATATTTAAATTAAATATTAATATAAAAAATAGATTAAAAAATTTACTTCAATTGTTTTATTTTCTATCAACTTCAAATTTCTCAAAGTTATATAAAATAATATTAAAAGTATTATTTGTTTCAAACACATTTACACAAGAGACAAACAAATACATAAAAATAGTTTTATATCAGTTGAATAAATTTAACTTGTTCTAAACCAATAGTTATGATAAAATTTATGTGATTGATATTATAGTAATCATTGTTGAAATAAGAAATAATAAAGATTTAAAAATTATATATAATAAATAATGATTTTAAAAATCATAAACTTAAATTTTAAAATAAGATAGTAGTTATATAATTTAATTATTTAAAATTATTAGTGTTAAATAAGTGAGAGAAAGAGAGAGTATTTAATGTATAATCTAAAAAGGAGTGAAAAAAATGAAAGATGGATTATAGGAGTAATATATGTTTTTTTGTTATTCTTTCGTTAGGATATATTATATGTAGAATTTTTTTTGTTATTCATTGATAAGTGATAATAGTAGTGTAGGAATGTAACAAGTGATGATTATAATTTAGAAATGTGACAAATGGTAATTTTTTTTTATTTTATTATACAGTATAGATATTACGTATAATTTTTTCTTCGGTTTTCCGTATATATAACAGCTCATATGTAGTTGTTACCAATTTGTTTAGGAAGCATACCAAGACTCGCTCCACCTGCCGCATTATATCTATCTATACTAATAAATAAAAATAAAAGTGGACACATGTCACAATTTTAAGCATTTTCACAATAACTTTCTCGCCCCTCTCTCCTGTTAAATGCATACACATTAAATAATATACTCAAATTATATTTCAATTAAAAATAAATTTTAACACATGTAATACACAAATATTAAACTATATTTTGTAAAAATGTATTTTTTTAAAACCAACTTTTTTAAAATGAAAGTGTAAAAAAACAAACTTTAATAACGAATGTTTAAAAAAAATAATATTATTATTTTATGTTTTAACTTATATTCAATTTAAATCGTATTTTATATAAATAAACCCTTTAATATATTTTAAAATTTTTATTAATAACTATTTAATATATTTTTATTCAACCCGTGTAATACACGGGAAATTATCCTAGCATAGTATATAGATATATTAAATAAGATAAAAGGTATAATTAAATATATAACAGCTCATATGTAGTTGTTACTAATTTGTTTAAGAAGCATTAATCAACCCTCCGCCTACCTGTCGTCGGTGAATTCTGAATACAACCGTTGACTCTTTCCTTTTCCCGATCAACTCAGCTCTTGCTCCACCGGTTGTTCAGACAACGCCGTACTCGATTATCTTCGTCAGAAGGTGAGACTCTTTCTCTCTGTTTTCGTCCGTTAGATGGTCTTTTTTTTATGCCGTAATTCTTTTTATATTTTAGCTAAACCCCTCAATGAATATCCTGCCCCTAATCTGAAAATCCAAGCTTGCTTTCATCATCTAGGGTTTTTTCACGTCAAATTATTTCACAGGCCGTTCGTTTATTTCCGTTCGTTTAATAAACGAACACGAACAAGAAATTTCGTTCGTTTGGTTAAATGAACGAACATGAACTGAGATCTTGTTCGTTTACGTTCGGTAACATGTTCGTTTACGTTCGATTATGTTCGGTTAAGTTCATTTGTTATATTTATTCATTAAATGTGTTGCTTATATTTAATTTAATACCATAATAAAGTTATTTTTAGTTTAATACTATAATATCTTAATTTATATATTTATAAATGATTATCTCCATTGCTTGAGATTAAAAATGTTGATTTTTATTGTTTAAATAATACGTGTTCGTTAGAGTTCGTGAACAATGTAAATTCCTTAATGAACGAACACAAACAAGAATTTTCGTTCGGTAAGCGTTCGTGAACCGTTCGTGAACAAGTTAAAAGTTAAACAAACGAACACGAATAAGGGCTCGTTCGGTTCGTTTACATCCCTAATTTTCATGAATAATGATGGCTCATTTGGGTTTCTTACTCGCATTTTGAATTCGATTTTGTTGATTATTTAGGGTTCATCTCTGACTGATTTTAGTAGTTTGATTATTTCCCCCTTTGGCTGCATGGTATGTATACCTTTGTATTGATGTACCCAGGTATACTTGTAATTCCAAACAAGTTATAACGTATACATAAACATTTATTTTTGTTGTGAAAAAAAAAAAATAATGTTTCATAAATAATTATATTCAAAAGTGCACAAATGGTCCTCATGGTTTGATCATTTTTAAGTTTAGTCTCAAGATTATCAAAATTACAAACATAGAGTTAGTTTTTAACAAAGAAGTCATGGCTATGCCATGTGCAATTCATCCTAATTTGATATTCCTTTCACGTTCACGTCAACGACTTATGGTTGCATAATACCTTCCACGACTGCATCTTCTGAAAGCTCTGAGCATCTACTATTCTTTCCACATCTCCTTCAAATTCGATCACAAAGAAAACTGTATGCATTGGGTTTCAATATAATCAAGCACTAAAGTAATCCCACAAGAGGTTTTTGGTGACTTTTCTGTTGGGTTAATCATTCGTTCATGAGTCACGAGTAGCGTAAATCATGGGTCGGATGGGTATTTGGATCAAATGGTTTCTTTTTGCACATTTTAATAAAAAGGAATCGGTATGGGCTGACCGAGTTTGGTGGCATTTGGACGTTGGGTGAACGTCGGAGATTTGTTGTGGAATTGAAGGGATACGAAGACTTAATTTTCTAGCTTTTGGGTTTACTCGATTTCGATAGAGTTAAGTATGTAGATGGTCCCTGTGGTTTGTTAAAATTTTTGATTTGGTCCCTAGCTTTCATCAGTGGCGGAGGTTTTAAGGGGCCCGGGGGTGCCCATCCCTTGCCGTTTTTCTGGTCAGAAGTTTCGATATAGTAGTGTTCGGTCGAAAAATTTTATAGGGATTGAGCCTGGCCCCTTTGGTTTTTCTTCTTAAAATTTCTTGGGTCCCCTTGGATTTTAAAAAATAATAAAGTTGAACCAATATTGTAAGTTTTGACATTACCTTTAAGAGTTTGCAGTGTCTGTTGTTATCTTATTCATTAGCCAATCTTGAGTTTAAAGCTTGTTTTGAGCCTTAAAAAATAAAATGGGTCTCTTAACTATTGAACATTACCTATTTCAAGAATCGTCTTCGCAAAGGAAATTGCTGAGAAAAGGAAATTGCTAAGAAGTTTGATTCGGAATGTATAATCAATGAGTTGGCTTAAAGGTCGTCGTGCTAAATTGTGATTCTTCTTCCGGGAACTCACCTTTTTGTGTTAAACATTTTATGTCTTGTTTGATACAAACATATATATATTTTTTGAGTGGAACAAATATTTGATATTTTAAACTTCAATTTATCCCGACCCAAATTTTTAACCCGAAACATAGCGACAAGGAATATTTTTTTGCCCATGACTTTCGCCCCCTTTGGACATATTTTTCAAGCTCCGCCACTGGATTTCATAGTTCAAGAGTAGTTCAAAAGTTTGACAGGAGTTAACAATTTTAGTCCCTAGCTTAGTTTTCTCAGTTAAATCACTGCACGCGACTCTCAAGTCAGCTGGGGACCAAATTCAAAATTTTGACAAACCACATGACCATCCGTGTACTTAAGCAGGGGACTAAAATCGTTACCTGCTGCCAAACTTTTGGACTATTCTTGTACTTTACGACAGCTGGGGACCAAATCCAAAATTTTGGTAAACCACGGGATGGTTCCTGTGTATTTAGAAGTAATTGTTAAGAGTTTTAAGTAGTTTTTTTTTTCCTCCATGCATTCCAGTTTACGTGTTTTTCCTTTTAAAGAGTGTTTCAATTACATTGGTCAAATTTTTGGAAATGCAAAGGATGTGAAGGAGACGTTGTGTTTTCCAGATGGTTGTCTTGTTTGCACAATTTGACTTTTGATGTCAAATAAATTAAGAATCCATTTGCAGATAGTTATCTTGTTCGGTTCAAATCCAATAATCCTATGCTTGTTGACTTGAAAGTACATGAGAGTACATGGTTGGAATTCAAAAAACCATTATAAGTTTTTTGTTCATCAAGCATTGGATTATGCCAAGAAAATAATGCACTATTGTTTTGATGGACCAATTTGTATAGTTGGTTCATAGGCTGCAAATATGGTTATGAAAGTCATAACGATCCAATTTGTTTGGACCAATTCGTGTAGTTGGTTCATTACTTTGAAAGTCATAATAATCTAATCTGTTGTTAAATGCCATAGGTTTTGTAAAATCGCTGCAAATGACCGAATCAGATTGTGTATTACAATTTGACTTTTAAAGTCAAATATAAAAGATTTGATTTGAAACTTTTTAGTATGTAAAAATGAAATAAATCGACCATTCATGGTTATATAGAGGTGCCATTTAATGATACAAAGATTAGTTACTTTCTGCGAATCTATAAACCGATTTGACTTTTCATTACAAAATATGAATTGCTCAAATTGCACATTAAGCTTCAAATTGCAATTTCCATGAACAGGTTTCTAAATTGCATCTTAAAGTTCAACCTTCAATACATTTAAATTGGGAAAAATATTACAAAATAGGAGACCTAATGCTATATAAGTTGAACACTTTAAAGATTAATTGCAGTTGTCTTTCTTCTCTTATTCGACAGTTTGAGCAAGGTGTATAATAGGTTTATATTATAAGGATCTAATCATTTTTATGTAATCTATATATATTGGCGTATTATTCCATATTCAATATACAATTACAAGTACCGAGATTAACTTGGTATCACAGCCAGGCAACCCTTGCCTCCTGTTGTGCCTTAGCCTCACCATTACAATGGCGATCGCCCTTTTTTTCTGGTACCGAGAAGACTACACATAATTCTCACAAGTTTGCTTTCAAGGTTTTCCCTACAAATTACGGCTATTGGAAAGCTATAATCCAACCTTTTCTCATTACCAATACTCTCTTCGGCTATGTTGATGGTACTGTAACATGTCCATCAGCGACTATTCAACCTGCACCACCAACTGAAAAAGTTGCAGTCATTCCACAACCACAACCTAACCCTGATTTTGCTACATGGGTTTCAAATGATGCCCATATTAGGATGCTCATTATCTCCACTATTTTCGAAGTCTCTTTTGCTCACGTTCAAGGGGACACATCTCGTGAACTCTGACTCTCTTGAAAGAGCCTTTGCGCCTAGAACTTCATCTCGAGAATATACTATCAAATCACAACTACTTAGAATTTCAGTGAAAGCCTGAAAGGTGATGAAACCTCCTCTGCTTATCTTACCCGAGCCCAAGAGTATGCTTGATGCTTTGGCTAATATCGCCATATCGGTCAACCCATGTCAGACAAAGACCTGGTAATGCTCGTTTTCTTGGTCTTAGAGAGGAGTACAATGGCCTAAAATCAGCTATTTTGACCCGTCAGTTTCCCACTGCTTTTGTTGAGTTACATACTTACATGGTCTTTTAGCCGATCACGATTATATGATTCAGAAATATGTGCCTGAAATCTCTCTTGTCCAGGCTTTCACGGCTGCTACTAATTCCCGCAGCCCCTCTACTGCTGTCTCCGGTCTGTCGCTAACATAACCAGAAATCATACAGGCTCTTCAACAACTTATGGTTCAACTTGGACTACAACTCCAACTTGTAAATTCACAAACATCACCAGCACCGCAGGCCTTTTACACAAGCAGGTCGGGTGACAATCGTGGTTGTGGTCGTGGCTGGGGACGCAATAACTACAACAACAATCGGAATCTAGGAGATCGAATCCATGGGGGCCGGTAACCGATGTCAATTCAGCTGGGCTTCCAATCAAAACACCGTTTATAGTACGTGCAACCCATGTGGCATAGGCCACGTTTCCTCTAAATGCCCTAATCGTGATCTGGCTACTATTCGGGGAAGGCAACCCTCTGCCAATTATGCAGATTTCCGCTCACAGGCATCTTCTTCATGGCTTCCAGACACGAGTTCCACAATTCATGTTGCACAGGATCTCTCCAACTTTGACACTTCTAAGCCCTATCATGAGGACAATCTTCATGTTGGCAATGGTAAGGCACTACCCATTCTTCACATTGGCAGCACACACTTTTATTCACCAAATAAAACATTTTCCCTATCCAACATCTTCTACGTCCCCTAAAAAAGAAAAACCTACTTTCCGTTCAAAAATTCTTTATTGATAATCATGTATTTTTTGAATTTCACTGTACTTTTTTTTGTTGTGAGGGACAAGTCTACACGCATTACCTTCCTCTCGGGTCCAAGCACTGATGGGCTCTACTCCTTTCATCGTTCTCGGGTCCAACCAATATCTAAAGTTGCTTTATCCACCACTAGAGCTTCTCCCACAACTTGGTATCATAGACTTGGTCATCCACATCATCAGCTTTTACTTTCTATGTTATCCAGATATCATTTACCAGTTTCAAATAATAGTTTGAATTCCTTTTGTAATTCTTGTTCCATTAGGAAATCATCGAAATTTCACTTATTACAATCTACTTATAAAAGCACATACATTTTGAATTTAGTCTTCTGTGATGTGTGGAGCCCCGCTCCACTTACCTCTTTTGATGATCACTATTATTTTCTGTTGTGCGTTGATCATTATTCTAGGTTTATGTTGTTTTTTCCATTAGCATGTAAATCTAATGTGTATGGCTCCTTTAATTGCATTCTTGTCATGGTTGATTGCCAATTTAACACAAAATTCAAAACAATTGAAACAGACTGGGGAGGAGAATTTCGAAACCTCTCTACCTCCTTTTCAATTGGAATTGTCCACCGCCTATCCAGTCCACAGGAGAATTTCGAAACCTGTCTACCTCCTTTTCAATTGGTATTGTCCACTGCCTATCCAGTCCACATACCAGTGAACAGAATGATTTCGTTGAACGACGCGATCGATATGTCATCGAAACCAGCCTTACCCTACTTGCACAATCCAATGTCCCGATGCATTTTTGGCACGTTGCCTTTGGCACGGCCGTCTATTTAATTATTCGAATGCCATCTAAGACAAATCTTTCCATCTCTCCTTTTGAATAAATCTTTCATCATAAACCCAATTTTTCCTTCCTTAGAATCTTTGGATGCCAATGTTTTCCTCCTCTTCATTCCTACAACAAACACAAGATGGATTTCGGATCAACTCCTTGTATATTTCTTGGATATAGCCCATCGCATCATGGTTATTAGTGCTTTTGACCCTACCTCTGATCAAGTTCACGAACATTCTTTTCCTATTCAACTACAATCTCCTACAACTCTCGAACCAGTCCCCACATCTTCTAATCCCTATCTCTTCTCCTATCCCAATGACTTCACAGCTCATCCATCATCACCAGCCCCACTTCGCACATGCCAACGCCGTCATAACCAACCCGTCCCTCCTAAACAGCCCATATTTTCCACATCTGATACACCCACACCAGAACCAACCCCCTGCTCAGCCTTCACGAACTGACCAGCCCGCCCCCACTCAATCTGACCAAACTGCCACCACCACCTCTGTATCAGTTGCCACCACCACCTCTCAAAACAACACCCCACCACCCCGTACCAAGCCTCCTAACCTTCGGCCCAATCCCAAACAACCTGATAAATACTAAACAGCCTCCTTTCATACCCATTCCACACCCTCCCCGACCAACCTTTGCCATTGCTAACAAAGACCATTAGTGACGTAATTCCATGTCAGAAGAGTACTTGGCTTTAATGAAAAAAGGAACATGGTCTTTGGTTTCCCAGGTTCCTAATGCCAACATCAACAACAACAACAACAAGCGTACCCAGTAAAAATCCCACTTAAAGTGGGGTCTGGGAGGGGAAAGATAAAGACACACCTTACCCCTATCTACAAGTAGAATAGAGAGGCTGCTTCGTTAGAGTCCCCTGGCTCAGAAAACCCGAAATTTTTTTTTTTTTTTTTTTTTTTTTAAACATGTAACGAAAAGTAGGAGCGTAAAGCATACAGATAAAGCACTAACGTTTTAAACTTAAACAGATAAGCAGGTAAGCAGTTAAGCACTAACCACATAGGTCATCGAGCCAGACTAAAACAAAAGAAGCCAAACCCATAACCCATTATGACATTAAAGCAAATCAAACAAAAACAAGCATGAAGTATCATACACAAACAAACATACCCCCATCCCGCAAGCATGCATATAACACATATAATCTCCTATCCTATAACCCATTATGACATTTAAGCAACCAAACAAAACAAGCATGCATTATCATACACAAACAAACATACCCCCATCCCGCAAGCATGCATATAACACATATAATCTCCTATCTTAAATCCCAAGAACAGCAAAGATTTAACCCACAACCCCAACCCGCAAGCATGCATATAACCCATATAGACTCATATCATATATCCCAAACTAGCAAAGAAATAGCAACAACCACGATCCCTAGAAAAGGCTCTATGTATCTTGCACCTTTATTCTTCGCCTCCACGTACTCCTATCATAGATCATGTCCTCAGAGAGGTGTAGCTCTGTTAAATCCTGTCAAATCTGCTCATCCCATGTCAACCTCGGTCTACCCCTTCCCCTTTTACCCTCCACGATGAGAAGTTCTACTTTCCGAACAGGTGCCGACTGGCTTCTTCTCCTCACATGCCCAAACCATCTCAATCTTCCCTCCCTGACCTTGTCCGAGATGTTTGCTACCTGTAATCTTTCCCGGAAGACTTCGTTCCTTATCCGATCAAGCCTTGTGTGACCGCACATCCATCTCAGCATCCTCATCTCTGCTGTCTCAAGCTTTCTTGCTTGGTTCTTCTTAATCGGCCAACAATCTGTGCCGTACATCATTGCTGGTCTGATCGCCGCTCTATAAAATTTACCTTTAAGTTTTTCTGGAATCTTCTTGTCACATATGATGCTCGTTGCTGCTCTCCACTTTTTCCAACCTGCCTGGACTCGATGCGCTATGTCACTGTCAATGTCCCCATCGCCTTGTATAAACGATCCTAGGTACTTGAACTTTGTCGTCCTTGGCACCTCTTGGCCTCCAATAGTCACATGATCATCTTCATCTTCCACGTTTGCTCCGCTAAACTGACAATGTAGGTACTCCGTTTTTGTCCTACTTATGCGCAAGCCTCTTTGCTCTAAAGCGGTTCGCCACTCTTCTAATCGAACATTTAGCTCCTCTTTTGTTTCTGCCACTAAGACAATGTCATCCGCGAAAAGCATACACCAAGGGATATGAGCCTGGATATACCTCGACAGTTCATCTAGAATAACCGCAAAAAGGAAGGGACTTAATGCCGATCCTTGGTGTAGTCCCACCTCCACTGGGAAGAAGTCTGTGTCTCCCACCGGTGCTCTGACACTAGTTTTAGCATCTGCATAGGTATCTTTGATGACCTCAATATACCTCTGGGGAATACCTCTACTCTCCAAGCTATCCCAAATCACCAGTCTTGGTACGCTGTCGTACGCCTTCTCAAGATCGATGAATACCATATGCAAGTCCTTTCTCTTCTCCCTATATTTCTCCATTAATCGCCGCAAAATGTGTATCGCCTCCGTTGTCGATCTTCCTGGCATAAATCCAAATTGATTTGCCGTAACTTGGGTTTCTCTTCTCAATCTTGTCTCGATTACCCTTTCCCAAAGTTTCATAGTATGACTCAGCAGCTTGATCCCCCTGTAATTTTCGCAACACTGGGCGTCTCCCTTGTTCTTGTATAGGGGAATTAAAATACTTCTTCTCCATTGGTTTGGCATTTTACCAGTTTTGAGTATAGTGTTGAACAACAATGTCAACCATCCCAATCCTTCGTCCCCCAAACATCTCCATACCTCAATTGGAATATCGTCAGGTCCCACCGCCTTTCTCCTTCCCATCCTCTTGAGAGCTGTAAGAACCTCTTCTTTGGTGATACGTCTACAATAACAGTTGTTTCTAGCTGTTCCCGTGTTCCCGGTGTTCCCTCCATCTTCTTCTTGATAGTTTCTCTTGTTGAACAGGTCATGAAAATATGTCTGCCATCTGTCTTTAATTTCATTCTCTTTTACTAAAACACGTCCATCCTCACCCTTTATGAATTTCACCACTCCCAGGTCCTGTCTCTTTCTCTCCCTAGCCTTTGCGATCTTGAACATGTCATGTTCTCCCTCTTTAGTTTCAAGGCTTTTATACATCTCTATGTAAGCTTTGGTTTTTGCTTCTGAAACCGTCTTCTTTCCTCACGCTTGGCCTCTTTGTATCTAGTCTTCAGTCGTGCCCTCTCTGTGGTTTCCTTACAACTGGCAAACTCCCTGAACCTTTGTTGCTTTTCTCTAACCTTGAGCTGCACCTCTTCGTTCCACCACCACGACTCCTTCCGCCCTTTTTTGTAACCTGTTGTCATCCCAAGTGTCTCCTTTGCCGCTCTAGTCACCTTTTCGGCCATTTCATCCCATAACTGATTTGTGTCTTCGCATATGCTGATATGTCTCCCTTCTAGAACCTTGTTACTGAACACCTCTACCTTGTCCCCCTTCAGAGCACCCCACTTAATCTGAGGGTTCTTCTTCTTCTCATCTACTAGCCTCTTCCGCATAACAATATCCATTGCCAAGAGTTTGTGTTGCGACACCACCGTTTCTCCCGGAAATACCTTGCAGTCCCACCACCTGCCACGGTCGTTTCTTCTCATCATAAGGTAGTCAATCTGGGTGTCACGTCCTCCACTGCTGAACGTGATCAAATGTGAGTCTCTCTTCTTAAAAAACGAGTTTATGATGCCCAGGTCATGAGCCACCGCAAATTCTAAAAGAGTGACCCCACTCTCGTTTCGGGATCCGAAACCGAAACCCCCATGTGCCATGGGGAACCCGTCTTCCTTCTTCCCAATGTGTCCATTGAAGTCTCCTCCTATGCAGACCTTCTCATCTCTTGGGATGTTTCTCATTACTTCATCCATGCCATCCCAAAACTCTCTCCTTTCATTCTCTCCCAACCCAACATGTGGTGCATAGGCACTCACCACTGCAATCGCCTCCTCCCCTATCACCATCCTCAGCATCATGATCCTGTCATTGTATCTTCTTACTTCCACCACCTGGTCCTGAAGTTCTCTACTAACTAAGAATCCCACTCCATTCTTTACTCCATTGGATCCTGAGTGCCACAACTTGTATCCATTATATTCTGCTCCTTTTGTTCCCTTCCACCTTGTCTCCTGCAGGCATGCCACTTTGACTTTGCGCCTTCTGAGTGCATCTACGAGTTCCAAAACTCTTCCAGTAAGGGTTCCGATGTTCCATGATCCTATGCGCAAAATCTCACCCGTCCTAATATTCCCTCTACCCGCACCTCTCCTCCCTGGACATGATCTCAGAGTATCATACTGTGCTCTCCCGTCTATGTTGCCAAGTCCAATATCAAAGATCAGAGATACAAGTCACAAGAAGAGTCAATAATGCACACCAAAAGGTCAACAATAAAGAACTACTTGTACAAGAAACCGAATCAGCACACAGAGTATATCCCAAGGTCACCCTACCAGCCCAGAAACTCCCAATGCATACAAAACGATAACACCAATCCAACAAAACAATAAAGCAATAATATTCAACAGAGCTCACAAATACATAGACAATAGTCACTTCCTCTATAGTGATCAGAAAATAAACTAAACCAGATTATAGAGGGAAAGGGATAGGAACAATCTCACAGCCAGTTCCCCCAATCGAAGCGTGATCTCTGATCCTTTACCGTCTTTGTCTTCTCGTTTAACCTGCAAAAAGTCCCAAGCAGCAGAGGAAAGCAAAGAAAAAAAAAAGGCGTGTGCAGTGGGGTGGGGCAACACAGAAAGGAGAGGCAAGGTTTGGTGTGCTGCACTGAAGTTTGCGAGCTGTGGTGGTGGTCCGATTTTGACTGCAGCGGTGGAGGGGGGTGTAGGTCGTTTCAGTGGTTGCAGTGGGAATTGTTTGTGGTGGTTTTCAGTTGCAGCGATGGTGGTTCAGTGATTGACCGGCTGGTTTATGGTTGCAGTGTTAGGGTTTGGGTTTAAGGAGCTCTTCAGCGAAATTTGGGGTCTGGTATGCTTTCCCAGCCGGCCGGCTAGAGATGGGTTCGAAGATGGGAGAGGGCGGCGAGAGGAGAGAGACAGAAGGCAGAGAGAGGAGAGAGGAAGAGAAGCGGTGAGAGAGAGAGGGGTAGAGAGTTACCGTAGTCGTGCGAAGAGAAAAGAGAGAAGGATATCGGCCGGCCGGCGGGGGTGGTGGCGCTAGTGGCGGCCGGCGGTGGTGGCGGTGCTAAGTTACCGTTTCGCTTTTTCTTTTTGCTTTTGCTGTTCGCTTGTACTGTGTGTATAAAGAGAGTTCTTGTAAAAAGGGTGTTAGATAGGCCCTAATGCCAACATCGTGTCATGTAAATGGTTGTACAAACTTACATGCGATCAAGCTCAGGCCACTAAACGTTACAAAGCGCGATTGGTTGCAAAAGGCTTCAATCAACAACCGAGTATTGACTATCATGAAATGTTCAGTCCAGTGGTTAAATCTATCACAATACTAGTTGTCGTATCTTTGGCAGTTACACAAAAATGGCCTCTTCATCAGTTATATGTGCAAAATGCTTTTCTACATGGTGATCTTCAGGAAACATTTTACTTACAACATCCACCCGGTTTTGTTGTCCACAAAAACCGGATAATATTCTTCTCCTTCATAAGTCCCTGTATGGACTCAAGCAGGCACACGTGGTTTCACTGACTTACCACTGCTCTTTTTTCTCTTGGCTTCAAAGGTTCAAAAACCGACCTTTCTCTCTTTATATATTCAGACAGTGGTACGGTGGTATACATGCATGTATATGTCGATGACATTATCTTGACATGGAATAATGCATGCGCCATTGATCAAATTGTGCAAAGTCTTAGTTCTACCTTTGCTATACAGGAGATGGGGGCGCTTACCTATTTTTTGGGTGTTCAGGTGATTCCCAACAATGATGGTCTACTTCTTTCGAAGCAGCCTCTCTCTATTCTACTTGTAGATATGGGTAAGGTGTGTCTTTATCTTTCCCCTCCCAGACCCCACTCTAAGTGGGATTTTACTGGGTACGCTTGTTGTTGTTGATGGTCTAGTTCTTTCTCAATGGAAGTATATTTTGGAGCTACTTGCGGGACTCTCTAATGCGAAACCTGTGCTACCCCCAATCACTACAACTGGCAACCTTGCGCTTCGTGATAGCTTTCCTTTTGACAACCCGGTTGAATACCGCCAAATTGTGGGGGCTTCTCAGTATGTTACCTTGTCTCGTCCTGTCATCGCTTTTGCAGTCAACAAAGTTTGCCAATTCATGCACTCTCCCACTGAGAATCATTTGTCTGTCGTTAAATGGATTCTCAGGTATCTTCAAGGCACCTCTGTCTTTGGGCGTCTTCTTCAACATAAATCTGGTTGTGTTCTTCATGCCTACAACGATGCTACGATTTGTTCATTGATTGCTTTTTCGGATGCGGATTGGGCTGGGTGCCGGGATGACAGCCGATCCACCGGAGGATTTGCTATATGACTTGGCTCGAATCTTGTTTCTTGGTCTGCTCGTAAGCAGAAAACCGTCTCTCGGTCATCAACGGAATCTGAATACAACTCCTTGGCTAATACGGTCGCTGAGCTCACCTGGCTTCGGACATTACTGCATGAACTACGTGTTCCTATGCCTTCCGTTCCTACCTTATGGTGTGATAATCTTGATGCTACATATTTATTTGACAATCCTGTATTTCATGCACACACAAGGCATGTAGAAGTTGATTTTCATTTTGTTAGAGAAAAGGTTGCTCAAGGAAAACTTTTTGTTTGGTTCATCTCTACAATACTACAAATGATCAGATTGCTGATGTTTTCACAAAACCATTATCCTCACAACGATTCCTCTTTCTACCCTCCAAGCTACGGGTTGCTCCCCGATCTTAGCTTGCGGGGGACTGTTGGATAGTTTGAGCTAGGTTTATATTAGAGGGATCTAATCGTATTTATGTAATCTATATATATCGGTGTATTATTCCATATTCAATATACAGTTACAATTACTGAGATTAACTTCTCTAATCCACTTCAATTGAGATTGTTTAACATCATTTATATCAGACTTCTTCTTTCAACCGACAACTGATTTTAGTAGCGACTTGATCAAAAATTTTAAGCAACTGAAATGTAATGTCTTCTTCCCCCTTTAAGCCCATCGCTGGCAACCATTCCGCGCCGACCACCTTCTCTGGTGGTACTTCTCGACCCTCCTGCAACGCAACGCTTTGGCACGCTTTTGCACCATTGAGCAAGGAGGAGGAATACACGACAACAACCTTGGTCAGATGATTTATGTTCTAAGGGTTGCACCATCTCCACTCGCCACTTGCCATGGTTTTTTTGATAAAGATCGAAGAGGAGAAAAAGATGAAGATTGAAGGTTTTTACCTTTATGTTGAGAATCAATCTGTGGGTTTGTTTTTTAAATTAAAGAGATAAATAAATAACTCTAAATGAAAAGGAAAATATAAAATGACATCTATACCCTTGCTAAACGTTAAAAATTAATTGGGTTTAATGGTGGGGACTAAAAGTGCAACCTGTGTTTGCAATTTTGAAAATCTAGGGACCAAACTTGTAAAATGATCAAACCATTGGGACCATTTATGCAATTTTCTCATAATTATATGAATGATACAAAATAAGAACTTTAACCAGTGGGACTATAATTGGCAAATAATTCCCTTGTGGAGAAATGATAGTGACTTTGGATTTATCAATCAATTTCTTTTTAACCTTTGACAACATATTTGTTTTGAGCAGGTAAACAAATCAAACCACATAAATCTTCATTTGAATTGGTTTCCAATTATTATTCAGATTCCAAAACACATAAATGGCATCTTCATCGTCATATTCTCAATCCGCACCTGTCTCTTCTTCTCGATCGTATAAATATGACGTATTTCTTAGTTTTAGAGGAGAAGACACCTGCAAGACATTTGTAGATAATCTGTACCCGACTCTTAAAAAATACGGTATCTATGTTTACAAAGACAATGAAACACTTCCCCGAGGTGAATCCATCGATCAATCCTTGTTGGAGGCTATTGAAGAGTCGCAAATTGCTGTCATAGTACTCACCAAAAACTATCCAGATTCTTCATGGTGTTTGGATGAACTTGCACATATTATGAAATGTAAGAATGAGAGAGATTTAGTTGTTATACCCATATTTTATGATGTGGAACCCACAGAATTGAGAAATCAGAAGAGAATATTTGGAGAATCAATTGCCAAACAAGAGGTGAAAAACGTCACCAAAGCTGAATTATGGAGAGAAGCACTTGTTGATGTGAGTAACATCGCTGGATGGGAGCCCAAGAACGTTGACTGGTAATATTTTTTATCTAAAGTTTCTATATATAGTTAACTTGTTTTTACACCTCATTAATGCATTTTATATTATATGTTTTCATTTATATGTGCGGGCCAGTTTATAGGGGTGTAAACGAGCCGAGCCGATCCCGAGCTCATTAAAGCTCGAGCTCGGCTCGTTTAGATAAATTCGGGCTCGAGCTCGAGCTCGGCTCGTTAAGAGCTTTATTTACTAGGCTCGAGCTCGGCTCGTTAGAAAATTTTTAGGTTCGAGCTCGGCTCGGCTCGTTTAGATTTTATTTATCTAATTTATTTACTTCAATTACTAATTTAATTATATTTATAATTATATTTTCAAAATTTAACATAAAATATTTGATTTAAATATATTTATCATAATTTTATATATAAAAATAATTATATTTATAAATAAACACTTAATATAATAAATAAAAATTATATATTCAAAAAGCTCGTTAAGGCTCGCGAGCCGGCTCGAGCTCGATATGTAAATCTCGAGCTCGGGCCCGATAACTAAACGAGCCACACTTTTGGGCTCGAGCTCGGGCTCGTTAAGGCTCGGCTTGTTTGAGCTTTTTACCGATCCGATCCCGAGCATTTCACGAGCTGCCTTGGTTCGTTTACACCCTTACCAGTGTATTATGTATATATGCGAGGGCCCTCGAGGAGCAAAAGTAAAATTGCACTAATTTTAACGTTATTTTGCTTCTTTTTGTGAAAATAACGTTTAAATTGTTGGGTTGGTCCCTTTGATAGACGGTTAATCAGGCATCATGAGCCGGGGGTTTCATTAGAAACAATCTCTCTGTTCCTACGGGGTAGAGGTAAGGCTGTTTACATCTTATCCTTCTTAGACCTTACCTTAGCTTTGCTAAAGGTGGGATATACTGAGTACGATGATGATTTATATGTATTGCATTCATTTGTACATTGTGTAAAAGAGCTCAAACTTGAATTCACTTGTTTTGAGGTTTTTGTGTAAATATAGAACTCGGCTTTTCTAGACATGTTGTGAGACAAACCTATATGAGCCAAAGTTGTGTTCAAGCAGGACTCGTAAAGCTTTGATGACTTCAACTTGTTCTACGTTTGGAACCTTAATAATGGACTTGCTAGTCAAAATTTCATTAGAAAAAAATGCTATTTTATTTTATACTGTGTGCATAGATATACAATTTTATATATATATATTAGCTCATAAAGCTAACGAATTCCTAATTGAGCTAAGCTAGTCTAAGGCTATCAACTATCCCCACTTGTATAGTATGTGTAGACTTGAAAGGGTATCATTTAGATTGAATGTTTAGGTCACTTCATCAGATTGATGGAATGGTGGATCCATCTATGTTTTTTCATTTGCATGGCTTAGCATCACTCTTCCATTTCTTGAAATTCTATGTTTAAATCTCGTACTTGCCTCATTTCAGCTAGCAATCTCAAATTTGTTTGTAACTCATCCTCCTTGGTTTGTGGGTACAATAATTATCCATATATATCCAATTATATGCAGGCATGAATCACATTTTATCAAGAATTTTGTTGATACATTATTGGAAAGATTGTCCCCGTTAAATTCATTTGTTGACAAAGGTTTTGTGGGAATGAGGGAGCGCTTCCAGGACTTGAAGCCATTATTAGACATTGGCTCGGATGGCGTACGCATGATTGGGATATTGGGGATGGGGGGTTGTGGCAAGACTACTCTTGCGTCTTCTGTTTATATGGACATCTCTAAACATTTTCAAGGTCACTGCTTTATAGAGAATGTTAGAGAAAAAACAAGGTGGTATGGCTTAAAGAGTGTGCAAAAGGAAATTTTAACAGCTCTTTTCAAAAAGAAGGTGAAAGTACATAGTTTAGTGGAAGGAAAACACATGATACAAAGTATGTTATGTTGTAGAAGCGTGTTAGTAGTTCTTGACGATGTCGATGAACTTGACCAGCTAGAGGCTTTAGCTGGAAAACATAGTTGGTTTGGTAGTGAGAGCAGGATACTAATCACAACTAGAGATGAACATTTGCTAAGATGCCACAAGGTAGACCATGTTTATCGTGTCCAATTATTATCACATGATGAGGCTACCAGGCTCTTTAAAAGACATGCATATAATGAACGCAACCCAGGAGAAGATTATGAGACGCTATCATCAAGTGTGGTTTCTTATTGTGCTGGACTCCCATTGTCAATCAAAGTTTTGGGTTCTATTTTGTATGACAGAAACAAATTAGAGTGGCTTAGTATCATGAACCGACTAAAATATATTCCAGAAACACATATAATGGAAAATCTCAAAATTAGCTTTGATGGACTTAAAACTTTTGAGAAGGAGTTATTCTTGGATATTGCGTGTTTCTTTAGACGGAGTGGCATAGATGATGCAATGGAGATACTTGAAGCTTGTGGTTTTCACCCTGAAATAAATGTGCTGACACAAAAATCTCTCATAAGGATTGTGGATGGTAGGCTTGATATGCATGATCAAATTCAAGAAATGGGACATTACATTGTTAGAGGGGAACATCCTAACAATCCTGAAAAACATAGCAGACTTTGGAAACATGAAGAAATTATAGACGTGTCTTTTCACGATGAAGCAATGGTAAAGGTTAAGCTTTTGAAATTATATATTATATTATATGTTTAGTGATTAATAATTTAACCCTTACATTGTTTCCTTCTTTATTGTACGAAAATGACAAGACTGAAGCAATAAGATATGATGGTTATTCGTATGATCATGATCATGATCATTCATCACACTTTAGTGAGATTGTTTCAAAAATGAAGAAACTAAGGTTGCTTAGTAAGGCCGTGTGCTGTGATAGTGATGCTAATGCCAGTGGACCTAATTTTCTTTCAAATGAGTTGCGGTATATTCATTGGGAATCATATCCCGCGAGTCCATTCCCACAAAGTTTCCAACTAATGAAGCTTGTTGTTCTAAAACTATGGGGGAGCATGCAAAAAGAAGTTTGGAAGGGTTATAAGGTAATCCATTTGATTAAACATATAAAAGAGTGGATTGAGGCTAGTAATAAAATTGTTTGTTTGCTAGAATTAGTTTTGGTCACACTGAGAAAAAGTTATTAAGTTACTAAATTTATTCATACTATACTTGTGTATACTTTATAGCAACTTCCATGTTTGAAAGTGCTTCAACTCAAATACATGTGGGAGCTACTTAACACTCCAGATCTTGAAGGACTCCACCGTCTTCAAAAGTTGACACTCTCTTCTTGTAAAGAGTTAGAAGAGATTCACCAATCACTTGGAAATCATAAATATCTTGAATACGTAAGTGTATCAGAATGTCCGAAGCTTAGAATGTTTCCAGATATTATCCACATGGAAAACCTCAAGACTCTAGAAATAAAGGATTGTTTTTTGAAAGATGGAGAAATCCCCTCCGGTATTGGTGAGTTATCCAACTTAGAAGAGTTAAGTTTATGTGGTAATGATTTTTCTCGATTAGATTTTCACATCTCTCAACTTACTCGACTCAAAGTTCTCAACCTGTCAAATTGTGTAAAGCTTCTTGAATTGCCTGAACTCCCATCAAATTCATCTATTCTTAAAGCAGACTATTGCAACTCACTTACAACCGTCGGAGATTGTCACATAAATTGCAGACAATTATGTAATGTCTCACTTATGGGAGGGGGTATCATAAATGATGGCGGCAAATTATTGCAATCTATGCTTAAGGTATGTAAGTCTCTCTCTCTCTCTCTCTGAATGTTAGTTAATTAATTAAATATTAATGGTAATTAGAATGTAATGTTTTGTGTTAATTAATTAGGGAAATGTTATTGATAACGGCCCTATACTTCTCCGACTTAAAGGCCTTGATGTTTTAAAGGAGTTTACACCTCTGCTTAGAGGGAGAAGATGTAGATTGCAACTTCCTGAGAACTGGGGCAATGACCATTGTGGTTTCTTGATATGTGCAGTTTTGCCAAATTATTTCCACTGGGGTGATCCTGAAAGGATTATTATTCGACATGTGACTAGCGGTATGGATTTTGAAGATGATGTGGTTTGGGAGGAGAGTGATGGTGATGGTGACAAGCATACATTTGTTTATTATATTTCATTTGCTTCAATGAGAGACGCGATATGGTGGGGTAAAACATACAAAGCTCTTGAGTTTAACATTGAAGATTACAGGTGTTGTGGTTTTGGAGTTAGGCTTGTTTCCAAGAGAAGTAGAAATGCTCAAACTGAAACATCAACATATTCTTCAGGTTATACATCTCGCTTAGAGATTGTAGATAACTTGGAGTCAGCTTTGACAGTTTCCCTAAGTTTTGATGATAAACTGCCTTAAGTCTTGATGATTCGAAACTGTAATTTGTAACATGTATTATATGTTAAGCTCAGAAAATTAATAACATTACTTCTCACCAGTAGCTCCAATTTTATTATTGTTGAGCCGACATGTAACACTTTTTAATTCACTACTTTTGAATTTTAAAAATTACTTAATGCTAATGTTTCCTTACTTGTTTCTCTATGAACTTCACTCTTGCAAATGCTTTGTAATGTCAACCCTTTTTTTTTTTACAACTTGTGTGTTCAACAGTTTATCTCGTTACATTCCACACATTCCCGTATATAGTGATATCGTGAGTTTATGTGCTTACTCCGACTATGGAAAACCGGATTCTTGACTGCTGATGTGTTATCAACTTGTAGTACTACTTGCAATTTATGTGTCTCCTCCTTTCGTCAACCGAACATTTTGATCCGTCGTTATGCACATTGGATTGCAATTTATGATTCCCGAGTCTTTTCGTATTTTCTCTGCATGCTCTTGCTGCTTGATTTGTATTTCTTTCTCTGTTTGCACAACTTTTGTTCCAAGGTAGTAAGTAAGCTTTCCCAAACCGAACATCTCAAAGTTATTGAACTTTGGTTTTATTTTGGAATTTAAACCGGTGACAACCAAGTCGTCCGCATATACTTCGACTATAATCAAATATGCTCCAATGGTTCTTTGGTAAATTGCTTGTTCTTGAACACATCTTTGGAGCTTCATATTTGGTATTCCAAGAACTCAGAGATTGTCTCAAACAGTATAGTGTTTTGGAGAGTTTATACACTCGATGTGGTTTGCCAGTTTTATGAATCCATCCGGTTGACACACAAAAACTTCCTGTTCTAAATTCCCATGTATGAATGCCGATTTTATATTGAGGTGATGTAAATAAATCCCGAACCTTTGATGCTGCAAGTCAAATAAATAACCCAACGGTCTCTAATTGATTTTACACATAACCCTTTGCTGTGATTCTTGCGTTATATTTGCTTATCGGCCATTTCCATTCCTTTTGATCTTGTAAACCCTTTTTAAGCCCAAAAGTGCATGCCATAAAATCGTTTAATCTCCATAGACATGGGCAAAAAAACCAGTATCGGTTTCCAAACCGGTTTGAACCGTAGGTTTGGGATAGGTTTGACATCCTCATCTCCCAAACCGGTTTCAACCCCTCCAAACCGGTTTTATAGGTTTGACATCCTCAATCTCCCAAACCGGTTTTCAAACCGAACCGGTTTTCACCCAAACCGGTTTTGACCATCCCTTGACCAAACCGGAATGGTTTGAAAACCCAACTGGTTTGAGCAAAAAAACCGGTTTGTGCACCCCTAAATCTCCATGTATTATTATTTTCTATCAACGCTAGTTATATTCACATTTCCTTTATCCACACTTGATTAGTATTAGCTTCATTAAAATTTGTAGGTTCATCTTCATTACATGACAACGGTTGTGAATTTAACACATAATCATTGACTGTCACACCCCGAAATTTCCACTAATTGCGTCAAGCCGTTGGGTGTGATGTGACATGACCAAAGCTCTGGTCATATATAACGACTCAATATGATTTTGTAAAGCACACAGTTTTAATCGAAATAATCAAAGTAGTTAAAAAGTTATGGAGGGGAATATAATTGTTTACACAACGGAATTGTATATTAAACACTACATTGTTTATAGATAAGAAATCATAAAGGTTTTCAAAATGGTTGTTATGCATGCAAGACCCTCTTCCTGTAACTCCTTGTGCATCCTAGCTTCGTGCATTCGGTTACCTAAGAATACATGTTAAAACGTGTCAATATAAAGTTGGTGACTTCACAGGTTTAAGTAATAGTAAACAGTTAACGAAATATATACTGGGTATGTTAAGTTGTAGACCATTGGTCTCGAGTGTATGTGTTCACCTCTACCGAAACTAGACTGTTAGATGTCTCCGCCAAGTCTATCGTGAAACCATGGCATAGGTCGGTATTACACTCGTCCTGACCGCCCGTTAGAGTTGTCGTTGGGCGGGGTTTGTCAAACCCAATAGTACTATCCAATAACGACTCGTTCGTGTTTAACTAACGTTAAGGTTTTGTGAGAACTTTGTTACGATAATAGCACACTCAAAAAGTTGTTTACAACATACCAGTCATACATCTAAAAGTGTTTAAACAATGTATTCTCACCCCAAGTTTCATGTAAAACAGTTCTGATAGAAAATGAGGCTGTAAACTCACCTGAGTTTTGTAGTTGTTGCTTGCGAACTGTGAATTGGTTGTCCTTAATTGTCACCTATAACACATAGGTTTTGTGAGTTCGTGTTCACTGTCATGTTTGTGTTCGTGCTAGTGTTTGTGATGTTCTCACTAGACCATGTTGGCGTCCAAACAACTCTAGGTTGTCGTGTTTGATCGTGTTTGACCGTGTCTGACTGTGTTGACTCAACGAGCCGTTGGTGACTCGTTTTGGGTTCTTAATGTTTGTTTAACGTGTGTAAGTGTAGTGTATTGCAGGTAAGCACATAAATCACGTTTAATTGGTAACTTGCTATTTATAGTAAGTTTCCATTTTTAGCAGGTTTCTACTTTTAGCAAGTTTACATAAAATTACTTTTTAACAATTCTAGTATGCTCGTTTATCCTAAGTGATCATGTTAGCACGTAGCACGTTGTCATCAAATACATATAGTAAATACTTAGTCGTAGTTCAACTAAATAAAGTTACTAAATATGGTAAGTTACTTCGTTTAACATGTTTTAACATCAAATATCAATCATATACATTCACATCATCATTATACAACATTTGAAACCATTTAATCACCACAAACATGCTTAATCGTTCTAATTTATTGAACTCCCCAAATTAAAGTTACTAATAATAGAAAGTTGCAACTAAACTCTTTTTTAATCATCAACAATCATTCAAAGGTATTCATAAGACCATTAACATCATCAAATCAACTTTAACCTCCGGAATCCAATGAACAACAATGTACCTGTAAATGATTTGACCGACCCCGCTGCAAACCCCAAGATACTATTGCGGCGAGAGATGAACAAAAATCTAGAGCTCTAATTCACGAATTGGATTTGAACCAATATCAAGCTGCTTCGAATTACTTCCCATGCGCCCTTGGTCTGGCCGCCATGGCCCAAACGAAAGTCAAAAGACTTCCCACTAGTGGCGAAGAAGAATGAAAAAAAAAAACTCGGAATCCGTCTCGACCGAACAAGCAAGGCCCTTAGGCTCCCCAGTTCAGTCGGTTGTCCGCCGCTTTTCTTTCCCATGCCGGGTAGAAAAAAAAGATTAAACTCTTTTATTTCCTTTATACCTGTGGGGAAGGCATGAAAACATGACTGGAGGGTGGCTGAAATGAATGAATTATCATGGTTTCCGCCGGCCCAATCCCAAAATGCATGGTAAGTTCTTGAATAAAGTTTTCATATATGGAAAGTCATGAACAAATCCTTCATTCTATCATTTTAACTAATTAACCAAGTTCATATCATCAATACTAACCTTTAATCAATCTTTAAACATGTTCAATATGTCTAAATCATCACAAATAATGTTACTTAACATAAAAGTTACTATTTTTAGTAACATGCATCAATAAGCGTCGTTTCATCAAATCTAACCCTTCTTATGCATCCATATCATCATTCATATGCAAGACTCATCATATTAACATACATGATTTAAATCATCATTTGTCATCGTTTTACCCAATCAAAAGTTACTAAGAATAGTAGTATGCACAAATCATCACCATAAGACCTCTAATAGTAACAATACACATAATGGATGATCTAATCCTTCAAATTAGTAGATTAGAGTCATAGATACAAGTTCTTAAACAAGAAATTCCGTGCATGTATGCAAAATGATGTTGCATGTGCGTGGATGTACTTGCATGTGTGTTTAAATGCAAGATTAGTGCAAATAAGCTACAAGGACTACCTCATAAGGCTCCAAAAGACTGAGATGAAGCTTGTGCAGGTTCTTGACTACTCCAGAAGTGGTTGTGGGTGGCTCAACAGTTGGTGAGAAGGAGCAATGGTGATCTTGGAGCTTCCACAAGGCTTAAAACCCTTGGATGTGGCTTAAGATAATTGAGAATGGTCTTCCAGAGGTTGCAGGGTGTCTTGAAAATGAGAAACGGTCGGAGTGATGATGTTTAGTCGTGAGAAAATGAGTAAGAATAGATCAAATGAGTTGGGTTGGGTTCTTATAATGTTTTTGTGTTCTGGTGTGCTTCGTGTGCCGCCAAGAGAGCCCCCAGGGTCTTGGCGTACCTCCTCAATTATTTTAGTCGGGTTCTCTCCCGAAACACGCAGCGTATCACCGAGGTGGAATTTGATCGGTCGTGGCGTACCGCGAAGAAATCCGGAGATGTCAAATTTGCCGCTCACCTTCGCCTACCGCCAAGGCTCTCGTCGGGGCCCTTGGCGTACCATGAAGAGTGTTGGACTAGCCTAATTGGTCATTTTTGTTCCTTTTAGTCGTTTTTCGTTGTTCTTTGTTATTATGTATCGTTTCTCGACTTTTGTATTGATTTGTTCGTTGTTTGATCACGCTTCATTCAATTTTTGTTAAATTGTATCATTTATTCGATTTGTTCACTAATGTTCATTAATTCAAGACACGTGTGTTTGATCACACTTTATTCACTAACGTTTGTTTGGGTTTGGACTACCGTGCCACATGTCACACTAAATTAAACCAATTCTAGTGCCACGTATGTAAGAATAACTTAAATTATTATTTATTTAAAGTAAATGTTGATCTGAAAATTACGGGGTGTCACATTATATTTTAATGTTGGATCTCATTATTTGAAATTCGGGTTGATTTTCCCCTTCACTCAAAGCCATCGGAGGGGCTATTAGAAGTCTGCTTGACCTCATAACCTTCGACCGAAGCAGCGGACCCTCTTGGTCCATGCCCATTATCATTGTTTCCCATAGCTATGGGTGTAAACAAATTAAGTCAGTTTGTGAGTTACTCAAGATCGGATTGGTAAAAAAAAACTCAAACGAGCCGAGACTAAACGAGACCAAGATCGAGCTCGAGTCTTGAAATATGGCCCCGATCAGTTATCTAGCCCGAGCTTGAATTTCATATGTCAATCTCGAGCCAGCTAGAGAGCCTAAACGAACATTTTAATATATAATTTATATTTAATGCAATAAGTGAATATTTATTTATATAGATAAAAATATGACAAATATAATTTAATTATTAAATCATATATGGAGAGTTATATATGAAAAGGTAAGCATTTTGAACTGTTTTGATGAAAGTATAAAATTAATGAATTTTTAAACTCGATTAAACTTTAAATTTGTAAACACGGAATTCTATGTTCAGTAACTACAAACATACGAGTCAACTGTACCCATCGCTATACGTAGTATAGCTTAAGGAAGATATCGAATATTCACCAAGAACACAAAGTCTTTTAATTTTCATTGTCACTCACTCTCTAATCAAATTCGATGGTTGAGTAGAATTGAAGTGATTAAGATAAAAACAAATAACAAGAAATTATGATAATCAATCACAAGAAATACCCGCTTTAAGTTTGATTCCCATGATACACTTGATTTAAAAATTTGGATTCTCAAAAGAGCACTATAACAGAAATGACTCGGGTGAAGGTTACCATATCATAAGAATTTTTAGAAAATCGCCACGATAAAATTACATGACAAACATTTAAAGTCGTTCCGTGAAGACAAGGTGATAATCTATATGCTGCTGCAATATAGTGAGAAGACCCGGTCATGGGCATCATACTAAACAACAATATTAGAATGTTGGCACGTTTATTATCACATGACAACCATCGCAATGTAGGAATTAATAATAAATTGATGACTTTTAGAGAAAAATTTGTCAAAGTGGTGTACTTTACAAAAGGAAAATGGAAAATGGTGTGGTCAACGCATTATTTTGGTTTATAGGTGGTCCGTGGATGCTACTAGCGGATATGGGGATGGTTTGTGGAATCCGCTGATGCTATAAGGGGATCCGTTGATGACACAAGCGGATTGCTTATTCTTGTGGATGGGGGGTTAACGGAGGTTAATTAGCTCTACATGTTATAGAAGCGGACCCTAGGGTCGCTGCTATAAGGGGATCCGTTGATCACACCCCGAGCCGGCGGGTTGGATCGACTTTCCCGACGGGCGGAAGGTTTCTGGGGTGCGATATCGTGAGTGATAATCGGAATGATAAGATTGTTTACATTGCACATGATATATAAGTGAGAAACTGCTAAATGAAAATAGAATTACAAAGTTAAATTACATCAGTTTAGTTCATAATTTAACAATGTAAATCTACTATCAATATCATAATTCTTCAATCTTGTATATGCACAAGATATACAAAATAAATTGTAAAATGATGTCCAAAAGTATGCAGGTCCAAAAACACTAGGTCTTCAATCTGATGTCCTAGTCCAAAAGAAATAACATCTTAGTTGACCTGTTCGTCACCTGAGAAGTCATGCAAAAATATCAAGTCAACACATGGTTGGTGAGTTCATGTAGTTTTATAAAAATGAATTTGAATAACCTTAGAATGACAACCTTAACCTCACCATTAACCACCTATACCATCCAGTTCAGTATGCTTATATATAGGGCATATGTAGGGTCGAACTTACCGCCCGCCCAGCCACCGTCCCACCACATACCAAACCACATGTTATATTGTTCCTGGTGATAATTATGCATTTCATTCCCATACCTCTGATTCATGGCATTTGATTACCCTGAAAATGTTTACCTTGATTCCCCCGAAATGACAACCTTAACCTCATCAACGACCACCGATTCTATCCAATCAAGTATGCTTATATATAGGGCATATGTAGGGGACAAGCCCCAGCCACCGTCCCACCACATACCGGACTGCTTAGCATATTGTTGTTAATGATAATTAAGCGTTTCACTTCATTTACCTTCAATTTAGATTTTGATTTCCACAAATAGATTTACCTCTGATCTCTTGAGTTCACCATGTATTCATGATTACCCCCAAAGCACTTATAGAAATATAATATTAAATGTTTAATTAAATTAATAACTAAGCATTTAAATACAACTAAGACATGATGATTGGGCCTTATTTGACTCAATCAATTAGACTTAGTTGTTGGTGGTTGTCCAAGTTGTACCCTCTCACACGTGGCCCATATCACGCATGACCGATAAGGAGTCTACCTGTATGTGTCGGGACTTTCATGATGCCCATATCAGCTTGACCCATTGGTCTATAGTACATGCCGGGACTTTAAGGATATCCTTTGCTTCTTGATCTTCTTTGATTCTCTTGATTTCGATTGATAGTTTGAGTTATGCCCATATAGCTTGACTACAAGAGTCTACTATTTATGCCGGGACTTTCCGTGTGTTACACGTGGTCTTGATTTACATACAACTGACATCCACCTTAATTAAAGCAATTAATGATTTCATTAGATCTTAATTATTTCATTATTTCAATGATTCACACACGGTTATGATTCCCTTCGTTCGCTTGATTCTGATCTTTTGATTTCCATGATTCCACAATGATTATAGATTCTTGATTAGGATCCTTAGTTTACTGATCACATAATAGATTAGATTCCATTGAAATTGCATTTGATCTTTAGCTTTAGTTCTTTGATTTCACTTAGAATTTAGATTCTTGAATTTGAACTCGATGGACTAAGGGTTTGCTTAGAGTTTTAGAATTTAGGTATTACTCATAAGAGTAATTTAATTAACTTGTTAGTTTATCCTGCATAGCAATTTCCTAGACAGGAGTCTAGGAGTATAAGCAAGCATATACATAAAACATATAATAAGTAAGAGCATTTACGTAAAACAGTTTAAATAAAAAGGTTTACGCATGCTTCTCAGCCCCGCGTTTGAAAACAAAAACGTTTAGAAAAGGGGCAATGAACTCACCTGTGTTGCTTTGTATTGAATTACCACAAAATGCACGCTCGTTGTTGTAGCCTATGTTTCTTCGGTTCCTGAGTTGTTTTAAAAGAAGTCAAATTCGATAAGTATTTATAATAGTCGTTGTACCTAGGGTTTGATCTCAGTGTGCAACTAAGTGTCCTATGTACTAATGTGTTTCTAAGATTTCATCTAACTAGCCTAACTTATTACCCATTAGTAACCCTAGTCCCATGATTTATTATCACAAGTTTTTAATTTAACACGTTTCCAATTTAATTTACTTTAAATTAAACATTAGATTAAAATCATTTATTTTATATTAACAAAGTTTATAAATCATTTTTCTTTTATTAAACATAATGAGTTTTATAAGATAAATATAATTACCACGATGGGCTTCGGTTAAGCCCATTGGGCCAACCTCGGGCCCGTTTATTAGACTTTGATCTTCCAAGTGATTTCTTTTCAATACTTCGATTAACTAAGACTAGATAATTTAGTTAAATCACCTAGGTTAGTCACATATCCTTATGGATTTTTCTAAGGTTTATGTGTTAACAATTTAATCAACACTTTAAACCCTATGTTATTGCTTTGGTCCTTTATAGCTTCTCCCATATTTTGTTCCCAATGTAGTGTTATCAATCCTTAGTATGGAAAGCTTACAAGCATACCACCTTTATATAAAAAAAAATATTAAGTTAGCTTCATGTTAACCCACTAACTCCCCATGCACACACCTATACGCGGCCCCCATGTCCATGATCTCCGAACCTATATCAACACTCAACCGTAGGAGAGCATATTAACTCGGCTAGATCAAGGTTCGCAGCCATGCACGCAGCCCCTAGGTTCACTGCTATCCAAAGGGTTTAAGTGATCCAGGGTTCGGCTAAGTGTTGGTTCATGAGACTCATAGGTTCGGTCAAAGTTCGGCCATGCAGGGTTCATCCCGATGAGGTTCGGTCGAAAGGAGGTTCGCCCCTTTCAGGTTTGCATCCATTAGGATTCGCGGCATCAGGTTCGCCTCTATTAGGTTTGTGACCATCAGTTTCGTGGGTCCAGGGTTCGGTTGGGCAAGGTTCGGTGGTAACCCCTGGTTCGTGTCTCCAGGTTCGCGGGATGCACAGTTCGGCCAGCATGAGGTTCGGCCGATCGACCCTTCACCAACCCTGTAGCTGTTCACGGTTCACCATCATCATCCACTATCCTAACTTGTTACAGATCTATCCAAGGTTTCTTCAAGCTCATACACATTCGTTTTAGGGTTTTCAAGGTGTAAAAGTCTTTTAAAACATAAGCATTTATTCCGGTTGTGTCTAAGTGGAAAAACGAAAAGTAAAACTTGAGATTTACCTCAAAATGTCGGTCTAGAGCTTGAGATCGTTGTCGTTTCTTGTTCTCCTCAATCATCCGATCGTTTAGAGCCAAAGATCTCTTGAAATTGTGGAAAAATGGATGAGAAATTGTAGAGAGAATTTAGAGAGAGATTCTAGAGAGAGAGACGAAAATTGTGATGAAATGGGTAGGTGGTGGTGGTTGTGGTATTCATGACCACATTAAATGGTTCAAAAATACCCGGGTAGGTTCGGTTTCGCTCGGTTACGCGCAAACGTCGGTTTTTCGTTTGTTCTGGTAACGAAACGACTCGGTTTTTAAGAAAAGATTTATAAAATAATTTTAGGTGGTTACTCCTAGTAAATTAACTAAATATCTTCCATTTATTTTAAATTTTCAGAAATATCTGATTTACGGTTAAAAATTGAATCGTACAGTCGTCGCGCGTATTCGTTCGAATCGTTACCCGTACGAACACGACGATAACTATACTTTTCAATATTGTTTTCTAATTATCGGATATAATTCGGAACGTTAAACCTTCAGATATATTCGTACAGATCGTCACCTATACGAATAATCCGTCGATTTAGCATTCACAACGACATCCGCGTTGTTTTGTTCTATAAAGCCTCACATACGTTTATACATAATAGAATCCTAACAAATAATCACATGATGGTTCTGTATTGACAGATAGTTATCCGACTGTTGAACCATGTTTTTGAGTTCTGTTTCTCTGTAATGATTCTGAATTTGCTGTTTGATAACACGAAATGATAACGATACATGATATGAACATGACATAAAATGAAATATGTATAGTTTGTACCTGAATACTGTTTATGTTACTGTTGAGATCACTGTTCCGGTGACTTTTCCGGCACTGATGTTACACCTAGGGGTTTTGTCATTTTGTGTTAATTTCGCAGGTAGGAGCAGTGGATTGAAGGGTTTTTGTCTTGTTGTTATTTACGATTATTTACGAACTGCATAGTGTACCAACTTTTAATTCATGCACATGCATTTACAACACAACATTTAAATCATGCATAGACATTTAATATCTATACCAACTTTTGAACTGGATGCATGGATCGGTTTTTCATTTGAACAATCTAATTTCTATATATATATCAACGATACTTAGAAGTAAAACTACACCAACACAAAAGCAATTGAAAGCAAAAAAAAACAAGAAGAAGAAGCAAACTTTTGTTTAAAGTTTATCATTTCAACATGAGTCTACAAGTAAATCCTGGTCTGCTTGTCAACGATATTTTATTTCTAAGAGACGGGCATCGTGCTACTCATTTGTTTAATTCAAATGATTATGGCGATAGAGACCCACTAAATGTTAGTCGTGGTGACCAGAAATTCTGGCAATATATTAAAACCCATCCTATTTATCCGATGGTTAAAAATATATTAAACGATACTAGTTTCGGTGGCCTTATCGACAACGGTTATCGTAAGGTCGATCATGCGTTGATAACTGCTCTGGTTGAAAGATGGAGGCCAGAGACACATACATTTCACCTTACTGTTGGTGAAACAACGGTTACGTTACAAGACGTAAACGTACTTTGGGGTTTACCAATAGAAGGTGAACCAGTATCCGGGGTAGATTTCTCGTTCAAACTAAGCGAGCTAATCGAAAGGTGTGAGCTTTTGTTGGGCTCACACCTTCAAACACTGATACAATGGTGGAAGAATTAAATTAGTATGCCTTCTAAACCAACTAGAAAATGAATTTCCTGAAAATCCAAATGCTCTGCAGTGCACTCAGCGTGCACGTCTTTGTGTTTATGTGGTGGTACCCTATTTCCTGACAGTACGAACAGTAAGGTGCCACTGTTATATTTAAATAACCTTTTAGATTTATCAGTTAGTGCTAGGTATAGTTGGGGAAGTGCTGTACTTGCATGCCTGTACAGAAATTTGTGTAAGGTAACACATCCCGACGCTATAGAAATTACCGGACCTGTATATTTATTACAATTGTGGGCATTGGAGAGGTTTGTAAATATTGCCCCGAGTATACACTCGTTGTATACGTATGATCAATCAATCGGTTATCGGTATGTATTTTAAGTCAACTATAGCCTTTTATAAACAAAATTGTTATTAATTTAAGATTTTTTACAGGTGGTTCAAGAATTTAAGTTATCGAGATAGCCCATCTCATGTCTTGAAAGCTTACCGATCGCAACTACAATCTTTACGAGATGAGCAGGTTATTTAAAAAATTTTCTTTTTAATTTATTAACACATTGTTAGTCTTAATTGTGATTTTTTTTTTGTCATAGTTTTCATGGACCCCCTACGATAGCATAATGGAAAGACTACCTTTCATCTGTCGTAGCGGTGTAGCTAGTTGGACGTGCGAATGCTTTCTCTATCTTTGGGAAGTTGTTGAGCCTCATCACTCTTCTACAGTTATGAGACAGTTTGGTTTGTTGCAAAACATTCCAAACCCAATTCCTCTATCAATGGACCAACACCACACGATTCATAATTTGAATCGTGGTGGTAAATTAAATAAGGATTGGTTAAGGCATCATCAACAATACATGTCTTCTTGGAACCAGCGTTTGACTAACACGATTGACGGACAGTACGTTCCGGCACCAACTGTTAGTGATGACTACATGAGGTGGTATAGGTCTCGTACTGTCCTCTATATAACCAATCCAGGATCAGAAGAGGTCAACCCGCAGGGATTTCAAAATGACGGTGGTGCATATCAACTAATGGTATGTTTATAAAATATGAGTAATATTTTTTTTTAAAAGATATTTAATTTATATTTTTTTATTATAGATGGATGGCATGGTTCAAATATACCAAAGTACAAGACAATTCATTGGTGACAATCCTGAAACACAAAATCAATTTTAACGTATACATGATACCGTTTCACAAGTGATGGGACTTGCACATGAGGGTCATCGTTTGGTATTGTCAGCACACTTGACAACCCAACCTGTTGACTCTTTGGGCAATGAGAATGTATCCCAAGTGGTTCGTAGACGTGGTAGGAGACGTAATAGATGTGGTGCTGGCCAAAACAACGAAGATATAGCCGACGAAGCAGGACCCTCTGGCTTTCAAAATTTCAAAGCAGGCACATCTCGCTTTCAAAATTTTGAAGCATGAGGACCATCAAACTTTCAAGACGAACCAAATGACCAAAATGTGTTTGTAGGTTATGTATAACCTTATATACCTACATTCAACAGCCCAAATTCACCGGCTGGTTTATATAGTAAGTTTGGTGTGACACCTCAGCACCACATGGATTATACCGTTACTCCAAATGTGGTTCCTACGTATGAACAACAATAGTCTTCGTTTGATTGTTTTGCTGAAGATCTGTCTATGTATGAAAAACCACGATACTCGGACGTGTCACCAATACCATTGAATCTAAGTCTGGGTATGATGCCAAGACAAGAAGACGTAAACAAAAACAATCAACGCCGCAGAAGGCAAACAAGACCACCACCTTGCGGTACAGGACACCGGCTTAGCCGTCATGATCATTAGAAATTTTTTTATTGTATTTGTAATCTATGATGAGTTGTAATATATTTTCAGTGTTTGAATAAAAATTACAATTTACTCCGGTAGCACAATTTATGTTATAATTAAACCACAAAATAAAAAAAACGATAAATTTTCATTATAAATTAAAATTAAACAAAATAATAACATAAATAACCAAAGCAATATTACAAACAAATAAAAATTAAACATAAATCTTGCATTAGTGATTCGCATATGGGCAATTGGTCCTACGATGTCCTAGTTCCTTACATATACCACATTTATAATTTCGAGGTTCATTGGCATAATGGACATCCATCTTATTTCGGATTCTTCCCGCACACCTTATTCCCCGTAGTGTTGTAGCTTTTCACGGGTCTCCTTGTATTCTCCAACCGGCATCGGACCAAAGAGCCTTGTGGCATAGTGGGTAATAATGACCACCATATTGTTGTCGATATGTAAACGTGTGGAATTGAACATCGAAAATTTCATGTGGCAACCCATCTCTGTGTCGACAAACAACTATAGCATGAGAGCATAGAAATCTTTCTGTTTGCCATTTCCTACACGTGCATTTTTTCCCGAAGTATTCAACCGTG
Source organism: Mikania micrantha (assembly GCA_009363875.1). Taxonomy (NCBI): domain Eukaryota; kingdom Viridiplantae; phylum Streptophyta; class Magnoliopsida; order Asterales; family Asteraceae; genus Mikania; species Mikania micrantha. The sequence continues at coordinate 62,416,691 of CM018686.1, read as the reverse complement.
TAGTCGTTACCACCGTCATCGTTGGTTTCCATTTTTGACGTGACCATGTACCGTGCTTCAAGGTGATCATACAAGAAAATTTCGTGATCTTGTGCACGCTGTCACGGTTATTAAAAACACGTCACATACGAGGTGGTAAAGCAGTGTTGCAATTGTTAGCAATCTCAGCATGCTTTACATATTGAGAAACATCTTTTTGAAATGTAAAGTCAATGCATGCTTTGACTGGCAACAAACAAGCATCACGCAAAACGTTATTCATGCTTTCAGAAATGTTTGTTGTTAATGTACCCCAACGACGACGACATGAATCAAACAGAAGTGTCCATTGCCGTTTTTCAATATTCAACAAATATTGCCATGCCTCTTCATTGATGCTCCTCAACTCCCTTACAGCTGATATATACTTCCTTTTCTGGGTTGTGCTCCCAATAGCCCAACATAGTTTCTTTATGCTGGCGCTCTTAAACCGGTTCATTAAGTTACTTCTAACATGACGTAGACAAAAACGATGATATGCATTTGCTTCCTTCCAATCATCCATATTTGTCATTGCATGGATGATTCCTTTGTGTCGGTCAGATAAAACACACAAAGGTCCCATTCTGTCATCAGCAACATGATCACTAAACTGCTTCAAAAACCAATCCCATTCTGTCATCAGCAACATGATCGCAAGACTGCTTCAAAAACCAAGACCAACTCTCAATTGTCTCTTCATCAACAATCGCGTATGCAACTGGAAGTATGTAGTTGTTTGCGTTCTTTGAAACAACAATCAACAATTTACTCCGATACGGTCCTTTCAGGTGAGTTCCGTCGATGGATATAACTGGCTGACAAAGATAGAATGCATCGATGGACGGCTTGAATGCTCAAAACACATATTTAAAAGTAGCACATTGGGATGCTCCGTGAGGAAGATGAAACCATTGTACTATTGTCCCATTGTTTCTGTTTTGAAACTCTATCATATAAGAAGGTAACTCCATAAAGTTTCTATCCCATCTACCATGAATATTCTCTATTGCTTTTCTGCGACCAAGCCACGCCTTCGAGTAAGAAACATCAACGTGTAACGTATCCTTTAGATATGCCCGAATTTGTTTTACCGGAAGACTTATATCAGATTGAATTAGTTGGGAGATATGAGTCTGTAACAGCCGGAGATTTAGCACATTTGATCGTGCTTAGAATCCATGTCGATTTGAAAATCGAAATTATTACAGGAGGATAGTATACTAGAAATGGTGAACGTGGGCGAAAACCGTGCGCGAAACGGAGTTACGGATTGTCCGGAATCGCGAAACGAAGAAAAATTTCAAAGTATGGAACTTCTGGACTCGTCGCGCTACGCGACGGAGAGGTTGAGAATTCTTCGCGCTACGCGATGGACCAAAAATATCTGATTTCTCCGGAATTCTTCGCGGTACACGAAGCCTTGTTTCGCTTCATGTCGCGGTACGCGACGGGTGAGGCGGCTGGAAAATGGGATTAAAAATTCAGATTTCATCTAACCTTCACAATTTCTATCTTCTCTTTGAAGCTCCAGCCACCACACACGAAAAATCACCTTCTAAGCCATCCAATCCTCAATTTTAAAGCCTTTTGATCATGTGGATCGCGCCAAGGAACGTTTCTGCAAGTCTGGCTCATCTTTTTACCCGCAGAACTCCGTTTGAATAGGTAACGGTTCAATCTAACCTTCTAGATTAGTAATGATTGATTAAATCTTGTTTCTGAACGTAATGATATAGTTAGGGTTGTTGATTGTTGCCTAGATGATGGCTAGGATTGATTATAAATGACAAACTCGAACCGTTAATGGGTAAATTCTTATTTTAAGCCGTTGTAATGCCCGGTTTGCATGGAATCATAACAATGGTTATAGTGGTTTAAACCATTTGATTATGACAAGGTAGGTGATTAGTTTGATTAGTTTTGATATGCAAGGTTAATTCTAATTGTTTTAAACTAATCACAATCATTAAGATACTCACGGGAACGAGTATCTGATGTTTATGATAACAGGCAGATCAGTATGTTAGACATGGTTATTAAACCTATACTAATACTACCTTGTTATACTTCATGATATCTGGGTAATCAATAACAAGGATTGATCATTTCTAAGCCATTAATCTGTCTAGGAACCTGTCTAGCGAGATAATCAACAACATTAACTATTTGATGACTATCATGGCAATGTCTCTGACATTGAACGTTCAGAAAGACTTAATCAGTAAGTTTAACAACGCCTAAGACGAATTAAGTAAATAAGAGAATGTGCTTATTTAAGCTGAGTAAATAAGCAATCTTTAAGCCTAACAATATTGTATAGATAAGAATGATCAAAATGAGTGTAAACGGAATCTTGAAATAAAGTTCCGAATGAAAGTTACGATATGCCGAAGTTTTGAGCGGTAATCGTAAATTGAGAACTTTCATGATAAGTTTATAATCATGATGATATGTTCATATTAATAGGACATCATTGTGAAGTGAGAAAGGAAGGGAAAGGAAGAAAAGTTAGCAGTGTGTGCTATAGCTCAGGTGAGTTCTATGAGCCCTCTTTTACTATTTTAATGTTTTAGGGCTGATATGCATGTTATAATGTTATTTTATGTAAATGATTGTTTTATCTGACTACTGTCAGTTAAGAGAATATGTTAAAGTAAAGAATGTTTCAATTGGTAAAGTATGTTTTCAGATTTATTATATGAAAGTGATTTTAACCTGATGGTGATCAGGTAAGGAATGTTCTTATGTAAAGTACGTTTTCAGATAAAGAATGTTTTTATGTAAAGAATGTCTGGAAATGAATAATGTTTTAAGTCTCAACTGCGGTTGGGAAGTAAATGATTTTAAGAATGTCAGCTGGGATATAAAGAATGTTTTAAGACTCAACTATGGTTGAGAAGTAAATGATTTTAAGAGTCTCAGCTGAAATGTAAAGAATGTTTTAAGACTCAACTGCGGTTGAGATGTAATTGATTTTAAGAGTCTCTTATGAGACGTAAAGAGGGTTTGAAGAATGATTTTTTTTGAAAGGCATCGACCGAGGTCGAGCAGGAAATGTGTTATGAAAGTCCCGGCTGCGGTTGGGCAAGACCTGAGCACTGCGGTGCAAAGGACTGTGTATGATATGACGGTTTAAATGATTTAAACCATGTTATGAATGAATGATGTATGTCAAGAAGTCTTGTACCGGTATGAGCCGTCAACTTCGGTTGATGGTTTAAGAAGTCCTGTGCAAGAACAGGCCTGCCGACTGTGTGTCGCCACTTGAGGAAATCTTATGCATGTATAAGTTATCGACTTCGGGTTGATAGTTTAAGAAGTCTTGTGCAAGCATGTTGACTTCGGTCAACAGAACAGGCTACATTTATGCACCGTATGATTGTTTTTATGATGATATGTATGCTAAGGACTGTTGACTTCGGTTAGCAGTGAAGGCTAGCGTTTTATGTACAATATGAAATGTATTTATGTTATGATGACATGTACGTTATACATGTGAATCATGTCATGTTATATGAAGTTTTGAATGAGTAAAGATTTTTAGGAAAAGCTAACTTAGAACTCACCAGCGAAAGCTGACTTGTTTTAGCATGCATGTCAGGTTAAGCAGGTTATGATGGAGATAGGATGGCTCGTGGCATGGCAAGAGGGCTACCTATTCAAGAACTGGCATTTCTGTTAAGATTAAATGTTATGTAACGATTTCCGCTGCTATAATATAATATTATTCTACGGTTTAAGATCTATGCTTTTGATTTTTAACCAACCGAGAGACTCCCGGGGAATGGGGCCTCTCAAGTTGGTATCAGAGCCATAGTTTGAGAGATTCGAGCATAACCTAATGCCTGAACTTAAACTGAGAATGAGACTAAAGCTAAGGATGCCAGTAAAGGGTAGTTCAATGCCACGAGCATCTTGCTAAAGTAAAGAATATATGTGATGAAATAGTGGAAATAGATTTAATATGTATATGTCTGAAAGTTAATGTGAAGTAGTTAAAGTGAAATGTAGGTATGCGTGCCTATATGTGTTAATATGCATGAATATGTTGGATTGCTTAGACTAGTGGTAAGAATAATGTTTATTAGGAAATGAACTAAGCATGTGGTGGAAGAAACCCTAGACACACGAGTACAGATAAATAGTGACCGCAATTAGCTACTGCGGTTACGGATTTATCTATATGACTAATGCTCGGGTTTCATCTGTCATATGACTTGGACATAGAAGGAAGGATTCAATGACCGAACAAATTTTAACTATGTGATGCCAATAAAGGTAAAGAACAAAAGGTGATTAGAAAGGTTGAAAGAGTTATATAAACAATTGGGAATGCTTGTTTGGTCGGATGGATACTGGTTAAGGTCTTACTTTACTGGTTTGACAAAGACACATGGATTAATGGGTATAAATCATGAATGAGAATAATAGAAACAAGGTTGGAAAAGTAAATGATTAATGACATTCCGGACACTGTTATTAGTGATTTACGATACAATTGAGTTGGTATTATTGTCTATCATATGAATACCTTATATATCCTAAATTGCATTATGGTCATGTTGACTTCATCATTGAAGCTATGGGGAAGCTAATGTTGAATGACATACTCTAAGGAATTGTAAATGTGATAATTCAAAGGTCGATCAGGAAGGAAACCATTAGAACATGGAAACAGAGTTCGATCAAGGGTAGAAATGTAGTTTGAAGATGATAACGGCTCATGAAGTAACGTACACGTGGGAAGTGATGAGGACAACAATGGTGGACGCAACGCAGTGTGTAATCATTCGGGCAAAGATATCATGATGATGATAGGAGGGTATGTATATCAATATGGATGACATAAATCAGTTATGTATGAAGAGAATTAGTACGGGTGCCTGAGTTTATGTGTAGGTGATCTAATTGGCTTACGGATGAGAGCACCAACGTACGAATGAAGGAAATGGCTTGCAAAGGAATTAAGGAACTTTATTATGAATGAATAATATTATAAAGTAAGGATGAGTACATCCGATTGAGGTAATGTAAGTTAAAAATTTGACCTAGAGATTAGATGAGATTATTCTCTGTGTTATGAATACTAATGCTTTGTTAGTATCCTAAATCCTGACAAGGTCCCACTAGGTTGAGAAATGCATGTTGACATTAGGATTTGGAAATTGCACTGATGTTTATTAAACGTTAAAGTGAGATATTAAAGCTGACTACACGAACCTTGGTGATAAAGGTGTGATTAGGGATTGATAAGCAAAGATAAATGATGGTAAATGAATGCATGCCTGGCATTAGGTATAAGTGAATGAAAAGTATAGAGTTGGTCTTATGACAAATGCGAATGAAAAGAAATGTTAAACCATCAAGAAAGTTCGAAGGTTATGAAAGGTTGAAATAATACGAATTGCTTTTGACAAGAAGTGATGTAAAGACCGATTAAACCAAGAACTGGTATGCTAAAGATGTTAGAGATGATTTTAATAACTCTAACGGAAAGCTATTTATGATAGAGGAGGATACATAAGTGTTGCAACATTCTTATCTTTTAATGAACCATCTTGTCTTCACAAGATGACAGATGTTGAACATGCATAGAATATGTATAGAGCTTAAAGTATAGATTGTAGAATGTGGGTTTAATACGGTTACAGGTATTAAGAGAGTCTTGCATCTGTTGCAAGAAACTACTTAAGTAGCTTCGTATTAGTACAAGCTTAAAGGTAAAGGATGATTGCCATTGTCTCATGTGTAAGAAAATTCATGGTATTGTTATGTGATAGTGTGCATACGTATGTTATCAAAGGAAGGCTTTATGATAAGATTGTCATGCATAAAGTTGATCGAATGATGTAGTTCCCTTGTGGAGGCCAACGATACAGTCTTCTTAACAATGAAAATGATGAAGTTCTCATAATGAGGCAAATGATAAGGTGAACGATGAAGCCTTATTATTGAGAGAAACGAGAAAATCCTCATTATAAGGCGACTAATGAAATTTTGTAACAACACCAAGACTTGGGTTGGCCTTATGCATTGACAACCTTATGTGTTAAGATAGGTATGTAAGTTATGTTAAGGAAATTTATTTATGACCAAGTTCCAACAAGTACTTTGTAAATGGTTTAATGCCAAGAGAGATAAGTGTTGGTAGAGATTAAATGTGAAAATGTTAGCACAGTCAACAAAGTAAAGAATAACGCATGTTGTAGCTAAAGAATATGACATGTGGTAGCATACAGTTAGGAAAAGATAAGGGCGTAAGGATTAAGTGTCATAATAAGCTACCTGTCACAGCTAAAGTATGACATAAAGAGGAAGATGACTTGTTACCATATGATATTCAACATCTGATTGAAGCATGAAGAGATAAAGTAGAAATGCCAAAAGAGGGATAATCAGGACAAAGGTCCCGACACAACATGGGATACTCTACAATTAAAACAAGGAAATTGTTGGATTAGAAAGGATCCTTGGCCAGATTAAAAGTTTAGGAGAACATGAGTTCGGTGTTAATATCCGATTTGATCAAGTGTAGGTTCCATGAAACAGGGGCAATAGGTCAAGGATTTTAGATAAAGAACATCAGTTACGTTACTCTATTCATCCTCGTGCAACAGAAGCGTATCAAGATCTCCGAAAGGTTTACTGGTGGCCAGGTATGAAGTTAAATGTAATGTAATACGTAAACAAATAATTGACATAAGCGCAAGTGAAAGTGGAACATCAGAAACCCTACAGTTATGTGCAACCTTCAGAAGTCCCAGAAGGGAAATGGGAATACATCACCATGGGGTTAGTTATCAAGGCAACATGTCGCGATACTATGCGAGTGATTGCAGATCGATTAAGTAAGTGTGCTTATTTCTTGTCTATGTGTGAGACTTATACGTTAGAGAAATTGTCTGAATTAATTGTGAAAGAAAAGTTACAAGACATAGAGTTCCAGTTTTATAGTGTTAAATCGTGATACGCGATGTGTTTCAAGATTTTGAAAACAACCTCATGAGTCGATGGACAGTCCAGAAAGAACTATACAAATTTTGGAAGATATGTTTGGAGCTTGTCTTATTAATCTTGGTAGAATCTGAAATGATCATTTACCATTAGTGGAATTCTTATACAACAGTTATCATGCTAATAGTAAGATTAGCTGAAATTTCAACTAGTTAAAATACGGATGAAAGCTGCACAGGATCGACAAAAGTCCTATGCTGACAAAAGGCGAAGATCAATAGAGTCGAGGTAGGCGATCAGAAAAAGAGGAAAGCTGAGTTCAAGATTTATTGGATTTTTTTTAAAATAATGTATGGGTCGATGGGATAGCCTATCGATTAAAATCCTCCAGATAAGTTGAGTGAAAATTCACTCGATATTTCACGTTACACACTTAAGACAATGTTTAGTAGATGATGTAGGTTATTTGCCACTAAACGATATTGAAGTTGATGAAATGTTAAACTACATGGAAGAACCTGTGGCAATTGTTAACACGGAAAGAAAAACAGTTGCTAATAAGACGAATGGACAAATGAAGGTTCAAAGGAAACACCTAAAATGATCTGAGCCTACATGGGAGACTGAAGACGAGATGAAACAACTCTACACACATTGTTTGAGACGTAACAGGTTTCGAGGACGAAACCTATTGTAAGGAGGGTAGATTTGTAACAGCCGGAGATTTAGCACATTTGATCGTGCTTAGAATCCATGTCGATTTGAAAATCGAAATTATTACAGGAGGATAGTATACTAGAAATGGTGAACGTGGGCGAAAACCGTGCGCGAAACGGAGTTACGGATTGTCCGGAATCGCGAAACGAAGAAAAATTTCAAAGTATGGAACTTCTGGACTCGTCGCGCTACGCGACGGAGAGGTTGAGAATTCTTCGCGCTACGCGATGGACCAAAAATATCTGATTTCTCCGGAATTCTTCGCGGTACGCGAAGCCTTGTTTCGCTTCATGTCGCGGTACGCGACGGGTGAGGCGGCTGGAAAATGGGATTAAAAAGTCAGATTTCATCTAACCTTCACAATTTCTATCTTCTCTTTGAAGCTCCAGCCACCACACACGAAAAATCACCTTCTAAGCCATCCAATCCTCAATTTTAAAGCCTTTTGATCATGTGGATCGCGCCAAGGAACGTTTCTGCAAGTCTGGCTCATCTTTTTACCCGCAGAACTCCGTTTGAATAGGTAACGGTTCAATCTAACCTTCTAGATTAGTAATGATTGATTAAATCTTGTTTCTGAACGTAATGATATAGTTAGGGTTGTTGATTGTTGCCTAGATGATGGCTAGGATTGATTATAAATGACAAACTCGAACCGTTAATGGGTAAATTCTTGTTTTAAGCCGTTGTAATGCCCGGTTTGCATGGAATCATAACAATGGTTATAGTGGTTTAAACCATTTGATTATGACAAGGTAGGTGATTAGTTTGATTAGTTTTGATATGCAAGGTTAATTCTAAGTGTTTTAAACTAATCACAATCATTAATATACTCACGGGAACGAGTATCTGATGTTTATGATAACAGGCAGATCAGTATGTTAGACATGGTTATTAAACCTATACTAATACTACCTTGTGATACTTCATGATATCTGGGTAATCAATAACAAGGATTGATCATTTCTAAGCTATTAATCTGTCTAGGAACCTGTCTAGCGAGATAATCAACAACATTAACTATTTGATGACTATCATGGCAATGTCTCTGATATTGAACGTTCAGAAAGACTTAATCAGTAAGTTTAACAACGCCTAAGACGAATTAAGTAAATAAGAGAATGTGCTTATTTAAGCTGAGTAAATAAGCAATCTTTAAGCCTAACAATATTGTATAGATAAGAATGATCAAAATGAGTGTAAACGGAATCTTGAAATAAAGTTCCGAATGAAAGTTACGATATGCCGAAGTTTTGAGCGGTAATCGTAAATTGAGAACTTTCATGATAAGTTTATAATCATGATGATATGTTCATATTAATAGGACATCATTGTGAAGTGAGAAAGGAAGGGAAAGGAAGAAAAGTTAGCAGTGTGTGCTATAGCTCAGGTGAGTTCTACGAGCCATCTTTTACTATTTTAATGTTTTAGGGCTGATATGCATGTTATAATGTTATTTTATGTAAATGATTGTTTTATCTGACTACTGTCAGTTAAGAGAATATGTTAAAGTAAAGAATGTTTCAAGTGGTAAAGTATGTTTTCAGATTTATTATATGAAAGTGATTTTAACCTGATGGTGATCAGGTAAGGAATGTTCTTATGTAAAGTACGTTTTCAGATAAAGAATGTTTTTATGTAAAGAATGTCTGGAAATGAGTAATGTTTTAAGTCTCAACTGCGGTTGGGAAGTAAATGATTTTAAGAATGTCAGCTGGGATATAAAGAATGTTTTAAGACTCAACTACGGTTGAGAAGTAAATGATTTTAAGAGTCTCAGCTGAAATGTAAAGAATGTTTTAAGACTCAACTGCGGTTGAGATGTAATTGATTTTAAGAGTCTCTTATGAGACGTAAAGAGGGTTTGAAGAATGATTTTTTTTGAAAGGCATCGACCGAGGTCGAGCAGGAAATGTGTTATGAAAGTCCCGGCTGCGGTTGGGCAAGACCTGAGCACTGCGGTGCAAAGGACTGTGTATGATATGACGGTTTAAATGATTTAAACCATGTTATGAATGAATGATGTATGTCAAGAAGTCTTGTACCGGTATGAGCCGTCAACTTCGGTTGATGGTTTAAGAAGTCCTGTGCAAGAACAGGCCTGCCGACTGTGTGTCGCCACTTGAGGAAATCTTATGCATGTATAAGTTATCGACTTCGGGTTGATAGTTTAAGAAGTCTTGTGCAAGCATGTTGACTTCGGTCAACAGAACAGGCTACATTTATGCACCGTATGATTGTTTTTATGATGATATGTATGCTAAGGACTGTTGACTTCGGTTAGCAGTGAAGGCTAGCGTTTTATGTACAATATGAAATGTATTTATGTTATGATGACATGTACGTTATACATGTGAATCATGTCATGTTATATGAAGTTTTGAATGAGTAAAGATTTTTAGGAAAAGCTAACTTAGAACTCACCAGCGAAAGCTGACTTGTTTTAGCATGCATGTCAGGTTAAGCAGGTTATGATGGAGATAGGATGGCTCGTGGCATGGCAAGAGGGCTACCTATTCAAGAACTGGCATTTCTGTTAAGATTAAATGTTATGTAACGATTTCCGCTGCTATAATATAATATTATTCTACGGTTTAAGAGCTATGCTTTTGATGTTTAACCAACCAAGAGACTCCCGGGGAATGGGGCCTCTCAGAGTCGCGACATCTTTTGATTTTAGACAACGGTTGTTGTTGCGCACCACTGTACCATAACAGTTGTGTGTCAACCCATTTGGTGAGTTGCCACATGTGTTGGTTCTTTTTTTGAAATGCACTTACAACCGAACGGCATGAAGGGGTGTTTGGAAGTGGATCATTGTATTTTTTACTTCTTGTGTAGCATTTGGCCCGCCACACGTTTGGTCTGCTTTAAGAAACAATTATTTTCTCTATTGCAAGCAACGTTCCATTGACGAAAGGCGCATACCACCTCCTCCTTTGTTTTAAAAAACATACTGACACGAATTTGATTGGCATTTGGGTTCCATATATCCATATGGTCTTCGTCATCATAATCAGGAAGTTGACAATCTCTTAACTCCACAGCTTCGTCATAATCTTCAGTTGGACCATTAGAAAATCTTTGGTAAACACCGGTGTGATATTGTTCAGATGACTGACGGACTATGAACTCATCTTCAGATTCACTGTCAGAAGGAGGGACTTCACTATCTTCTTGTGTGTCATCTTCGTCTTGTATTTCTTCATCTGCATCTTCTAGCTCTTCATCTGCATCTTCTTGTTCTTCATCAGCAGGTTGTTGGAAAATAAGTTGATTATCAACATGTGTTAGTGAACCCATTTCACCGACATAAGACTGAGACGCAGAAAAACCACGTAGTAGATCCATCATACTAGTTGGCTGAATAGCAATTTTGGGATCCCAACTGACAAAAATATCACCAATAAAATTAATTTGACTTGCAGCTAAATAATACAACATATTAACACATTCGTCTCCAAACAAATTTGATGTTAAAGGAACACCTTGGAATGTATAATACAAAACCAAATTCACATTGGTCGCTCTATCAATTTGAACGTGACTACAAACTATGTCTAACAATTCATTGTAAGACATTGAATAAGTACGCATAATAAAAGAATATGTTAAGGTATTCTCATCAATGGAAATAACACCACCGATATTAGAAACCTTAACCCCCCCCCCCCCAATAAAGCATAACAATAAATGGACGATAATATGACATATTTTGTAATTGAGAACAGATGAAGAAGAAAATTATAGTTTGAAAACTGAATGTGAAACTTGAGAAATATCATGGACAATATATAGCCCTGAACTCTACCTACCACCTGAACTCAACCTACCACTTGAACTCTACTTACCACTTGAACTTTACCACTTGATTTACAACTCATACCTACCACCAATTTCAAATGAACTCAAATACATACCACATTCAGTAAGTTACAAGCAAAATTAAAAACGTGATAAACCTAACACCATTGTTACTTGATTTATAACTCATACATACCATCACCACCACCACTTGGAACTCTACCTAACACCAACACCACTTGGACTGTACCTACCACTTGAACTCTACCACTTGATTTACAACTCTACGAACACCAACACCACTTAAACTCATACCTATCACCACATATATAAATAAGTGACTCCATCCTAACAACCAATCACCACTTCTTAACAACCAATCACCACTTCTTAACAAACAACATTCCTATATTTTTTTAAGAAAATATGGATAACCGTTGCAACAAGCAAACTGTGAATGATGAATATAATTCTCAACGTGTCCAAATGGCTTCAACTTGGGTTGTCCAAAAATGGAGGCGTACAACCAAGAATGCAAGTTCATCAACACCATCAGTTCATGAACAACAACCACAAGAAGAACAACCATGAGAAGAACAACCACCAGAAGAACCGGAGTACACACAACAAACGTAGTGTACACCGTCAACGTGTTCGCAAATGGGCTATTTTGCACGACGAGTCTGTAAAATGGTCTACAAATGTGGAAGAATTTTATCTTAATGGAGACACTCCATTTTGTTATTCCGGTGTTTTTAATACGCCTCTACCGCTAGACCGCAGTTTTTGGGGAACAATTTTGGGTTACACTAGTAATGGATACCTTAGACCGGAGGTTAAAAATATTATACATGATTTTCATATTTTTAAAAAAAATTAAATTTAAAATAATTAACATCTTTTTGTTTAATTGAACATTATATTTTCAGCATATTCAAGGTTGGGTTGGAAGAATGATGAACTGGAGACAAAGACAACAACAAAATGAAGGAGCTACCGATATGCGTTTTTTCTTCGTTTTTTGATGTTGATTATGTTTACTGTCCATTCTGTGTTGAAAAATAACGAGTGGTTGCTTGTTCATGTGGAACTACGAAATGTCAATTTGCTGATGTATTATAGTGAGTGCTTTTCAAGCGAAAAGTACAGATGGACGATTCACCCTAAACTGATGAAGATCTCGGTTTATTTTTGTGCTTTGTTGGTTAACATCAACCATTTAAAAAAAACCGGTTTTCAAGTGAAAATGATGAGTTTTGAAGTCAACGAAAACTATGTTCAATCTCACACTGACTTGTATGGTAATCAAGGGGTGCATGTCTGCATGTTAATGGAACATTTGGTTACTGGCATACCGTTGAACGCAATTAATAACTTCAGGGAGTCGTGCATAGCATACAGACGCTTCATGGCCTACCAAATATACGTTTGGAAATGTTTGCCACGTCCGGGTGATTCTTAGGATTTAGTGTTTTATTTTTAAGATTATTATATCATTTGTATTTTTTCATGTCGTATGTGTTGTAACAACTATGTCGTATGTGTTTTCTAAGGATATAGTGTTTTCTTTAACTATTGTTATTTATTAACCCATGTGAAGACTACCTACCAACTTCAAAAAACATTAAAAAACCATTCAACTAATTTAAACATTTCCTCATAAAGAAAACACATAGTGATCAAATATGATAAAACATACATAATTAATCATTAAATGTTGAATCGAACGAGCAATCCGAATCTGTACTACGTTCGTCCTCCCATGGATCGTGATTCCTCCAACGATTTAACGTCTCTTCATCTACATCATGATCAACTGCCCATGGATCATCCGGCACGTACTCATCTCCTGGTTCTTCTTCATGACCCAATGTTGTTCAACTACCGGTTCTTCCTGATCTTGATTATCGGGAAATAGGTTATTGAAAGCACAATCCAATACACATCATTGCCTTCTTCATCCCATTCCTCAATGCTTGGAAAGTTTGCGAGAATGTTTACACGCGGGTTTACAGGAGGGATTAAAGCCATGTTTACAGGAGGGTTTACAGCCCGGTTTACAAGCGGATGTTGGATGTCTTCCTCATCACTAGACATCTATGATACATCTTCAGGAGGTGGTTTAGGAGTTGAAAAAAATATTGTTTCTATTGTTAGACATTTTTCCTACATATGAAAAATAGCAACACCTACCATGCTTTTATATAACAATAATAATAATAATTTTTTTTTTATAATCTAAGAAAAACAATGTGTACTTGTAAAGAAATAAATTTGTAAATGCAAAAAAAAAATGTGTGTACTTATGGTCAAAAATAACTTGTGTGTACTTGTTGTCAAAAAAATAAAAAATTAAGGCAAAAAAAATGTGTATATGCATGCATGCATGCTGGTGTGTGTGTGTAGAGTGAAAAGAAAGAAATTTGTAAGTGGTGTGTAGTCTATAAGTAAAAAAATAAAAATTTGTAGTGAAAAGAAATGCATGCGTATTAGGGTTGCAGTGGAAACATGTGAGCAAATTTGAAAAAAATTTTACTTACAATGCATGCATGATTGTACTATATATATTAGGGTTGCAGTGGAATCTCGTGGGTGGCATCGCATGTAGTGTACAACAAGAAATGACAAAAACCCCTAGGGTCCGCTGGTGGTAATAGCGGAGACCCTAGGGTCCGCTTCTATCACCTACGGAGCTAACATCTGTTACCCTTACCAGAAAAAAGTAACAGCTGTTAAAAAAAACCCTAGTCCGCTTGTGCCAGCAGAGGATTCGTAGATCTCAGTAGCGAATCCTAAAAACATTCCTTTAATCCGCTGGTGGCAAGCACGGACCACCCATAAACCAAAACCACCCGTTGACCACACCATAATCCATTTCGTTTGTGCACTAGTTTTCCAAAAAAATCGGACTTTAGACAAAGGGTCTTAACCGAGAGTCACTACAGAACCCTTGATTTAGAGTTATCTCCTAAATGCGGTGGTAATGAGAGAACTAAGTCTTGTTTCAAGAGCATACAACCTCTTAAAACAAAGCTGGCTCCTATAAAACTAATTCTCACAACTAGTATGATAACATGCTTTTACTACATACAAACACAAAAATAAAGTTTTGAATAACATACACAAAGTAAGATTTGATACAAATGTTTTAAAGCTCAATTTCAATGAATAAATATCAATATTTGAAGTCACCAACTCAAGTCAAGATCTAATACGTACACTGAATCAAAAGATTAAAGAAGTACATCTCCCCCAAATGGATAAAATAACTGGACAAGCATGGTAATGGAAACAACAAAACTCATTCTTGATATAAACATAGTGTAAAGTTACAAGAAAATAACTAAGTTAATTCTCCTTAAACCTGGATGAAGCAAACAGTAGAACGTATTGAGCTAAGAGGGTTTTTGTGATTGTGGTAGAAAATGACTTATTAGTTTTTTCAAAAAGTCAATAAGTCAAAAAAATGTTTATCAAACCTAAAAACACTTTGAAAATGACTTTTTGAAAAGTGGTTATAAGTGTTTTTCAAAAGCCGCAAATCCTGATTTTTCAATTTTCACCATTTAAGCCATTTAAAGAGTATAAACACACAAGCATTATATAACCTATTTAACTAGCAAATCAGTACAATCATCATATTTTATCGTGTATCTAGAAATCAAGTAACACAACAATAGTCGTATCGGGTGCTTTGTTTGTCTCAGTTTTAGCTTTAGAAATGTGTATCACTCATGAGCAGGTCTTGAGACCATCTTAGAGGGCTCTAATCTCTCAATAGCCTTCCTTAAACACTTCCAAACTATACTAAAGTAGTGAACACATGTGAAACCCCAAGTACCATTGATAAAACTAAAAAAATGAAGGAATATGTCGAGTGTCTAGTGGTACCTCTTCCGGACAGCTTGTGGACGTGATTGTGCATAAGAATAGAGTTATCATCACATTGATATTGTTAGAGTGAAGAATATTTTCCTTGACCATTCTATATTTTTCCAACTATAATATAGTAATTACAATATTTTTTCTCTAATTTTGCCCTATAATCAAGCTATCTACAATCAATATAAAGATACAATTTTGATACAAATTATACCATTAATTTAGGTCTATTCTAATATTCCCCCGCATTCGAAACAGGAGGATCACAGATGTTGAGACTGTTGCGAAAATCGTCGAATATATCCTTTGGCAAGCCTTTGGTGAATATGTCGGCTATTTGATGTCTTGAGGGAACATGAAGTACTCGAACATGACATTTTGCGACCTTTTCCCGAACAAAATGAATGTCCATTTCAAGGTGCTTGGTACGTTTATGTTGGACATGATTACCGGCTAAATAGATCGTGCTAACATTTTTGCAATAAACTAATGATGCTAATGATGTAGCTCAAATAATAAATTATGGAGCCAACACACTTCGGAGACTACAATTGCAAAGCCCCGGCATTCCGCCTCAACATTCTGCCTCGACGCTTAAACGTGACAAAATTGATTGACATTTCGAAGACCATGAGAGGAGATTGTCACCCATATAAACACAATAACCGGAGGTTGACCTACGTGAGTCGGGACATCCTCCCCAATCCGTGTCGGTGAAAGCTATAAGGGATGAAGTTGAGGATTGTTGAAGATGTAGACCGTATGTGAACGTGCCTTTAATATATCTTAGAATTCTTTTTTGAACATTCAAATGAGTAGTCTTTGTATCATGCATATGGAGACATATTTGTTGGACGACGTACGGTAAAACTTGGGTGTTCAGTAATGCTTTCAACGAGAGTGCCATGAGTACCACTCAACTTGTTTTGTGTATTAACTAGGCGGCAGCCGGGCTACATTCGATGAGGCGGGCTTGTTCAAGAATTTCCCAAGTATATTTTTCTTGTGACAAAAAAGGGAATTTTTGGTCCTTGTTACCGAAATACCGAGAAAATAACTGAGTGGTTTGAGACCCGTCATGGAAAAATCTTTAGAAAGAAGAACAATGAATCGGTCACGTAAGCTATCCATGGAGGTGATCAATATAATATCATCCACATATAATAAGATGAAAACTATATGCATTCCTTGTTTGAAGATGAACAAGGAATGATCATATTGGCAATGTTGAAAACCCATTGTAGAAACAAAAATGACAAATCTTTGGTTCCATGCCCTTGATGCTTGTTTAAGACCGTAGAGTGACTTTTTGAGTACACACATGATTCGGATAATTTGGATCTCAGGAACACATAAGTTGGTGCATAAAAACCGTTTTGTTTAGATGGCCATGAAGAATCACATTTTTGACATCAAGTTGATGTATTGGCCATGATTGTGATGATGCCAAAGATAAAACGGTTCTAATGGTAGATGGTTTAACGGCTGGGCTAAAGGTTTCTCCTGAATCAATTATAGGTTAACTTTTCCATGTCAAAAGAAACTTATTCTTGATATCCATGTATGAATCTTGTAAGCATGTGTTAGAGACATTCTTGTCCATATCCTCACATTTCAATTAAAGAGAATAGAGGTTAAATTGGGAATATAAAAACAATAACTTGACTATCATTAAATATAACATTGTGCTCAACAAAAAAGTAAAGTAACTATATGACAAAACTTCAAAACTAATTTTCGTGACAACATTTGTTAATAAGATGATCTATTAATGAGTTTTCCTATAAACCATACTTTACCAAATTTCCTATTCTATCAAATATATGTGTGTCTGGGTGAAATCTGTTTTAAGGGAAGCGTATGGAATGCGTGCCTCAACCATAATCATAAACATGCTAATTCTATGTCAATTAAGAATAGGTGGAAGACATAAGCGAATTGAAGCATTTGTTGCCGGCTCGCAAAATAGCATTAATCATCTCTAATCAAGGAGGCTATTTGGAATACCCAACGAATACATGGATCAAAACAACTTTGGTATATAAATTAGTAATTTATATTCTTTTATTTTAATCATGTAACCGGTCTTGTACTATATTATTTCCTACGAATAACAAGAGAATTGTTATTATTTATATTTGATTATTGTTTTATGATAAAAACGTGAACCCATTTCCTACAAATTGTGCACAAGATCCCAACTACGTAAATTAAGCAAGACACCATTATTTATAATTTTTTATTTAAATATTTATAAGCGAAGAGAAGCCTAATGAAGTTGTTACTAATACAAACTCTACACGCCTCAAGTACACCCAATGTTGTTCAAGTACGCCTAATGTTGTTCAAGTACGGCTTAGGTTGTTCAAGTATGCCTAATGTTGTTCAAGCAGGCCCAATGTTGTTCACGTAGGCCTAATGTTGTTCTAGTATGCCAAATGTTGTTCAATTATGCCCAATGTTGTCCAATTAGGCATAATGTTCTACAATTAGGCCTAATGTTGTTCAAGTAGGCCCATTGTTGATCAAATAGGCCCAATGTTGTTCAATTAGGCCCAATGTTGTTCAGGTAGGCCCCTAATGTTGTTCAAGTAGGCCTAATGTTGTTCAATTAAGCCCAATGTTATACAATTAGGCCTATTGTTGTTCACGTAGGCCCAATGTTGTACAATTAGACCTAGTGTTTTTCAAGTAGGCCCAATATTGTTCAAGTGCACCTAATGTGACGACGAGTACAAAACCGTTAGGTAACTGTATGGTTAAGTGACTGTATGGTAGTACTACATGTACAGAAAATAGGTATAGATACTTGTATGTACTTATAAGTCGCGTTATAACATATTTAACGCATTCAATAAACTTGTATGTTATGACGAACATATGTGTGCAAAACAATAGAATGACAACCGGTACGAAAGGCAAAACACAACAGACGCCATACAGATCCTCGGAGAACGAGGATCAGAAAGAACTGATAACACAACAGATAAGACAATTATACTAATACAATGAATCAGAAAACCATAAACGAATGCGAGGATACAAATATGAAATATCAAACAACAAACAGATAACATAATTAGAATATTAAACTAATAGTGTATTCGCGTGACTTACGATTCACACGTATATCTGCTGGTCTTAACATTCTAAGTGATATTTCGTAATTAGATAACCAAGTCAGGACGTAAAACGAATGTCGTATTCATATAGGTGACGATCTGTATGGAAATGCGCGTAAGTTGTACTTTCTGACGAAACATTAAAATTAAACATTTTATAAACTTTAATAATAAATGAAAAGGTTTAAAATATTTATTAGGAATTACAACCCAAAATTTTTTAAATAAAGTTATTTTACAAAGAAATAACACGTTTAATGTTACATTTTAAAAATGACACGTTTTCGCGTAAACGACCGAACCCGCACTTACGAATGTTAAAGTTGGACTATATAAGCCTTGAACTCCCCCTCCCTTCTCATTTCTACCAGCTCTTTCTCTCTCTCTCTCTCTCTCTAAAATTCAGAATTCGTCACTCTCTCCCTACACTTTCTATCATCATTTAGAAGCTGAAAGTACAAAGAAAAAAGCTTAAAATCACATATTCAAGGTAGATCTGCACGTTTTATTTCAGGTTTTCAAGCTAAACGAATACCACCACTTCACACAACCTTTTAAAACATGTTTTTATAACTTTCTCGACCTTAAACGAGTGAGTTATGAATGATCTATGGACCTTCAAGAAACTGAAAACACTTGGAGTTGGAGGTTAAAGATGACCAACTTCAACCCTAGCAATATCGACCAAACAAGCTTTGAATTTAGCAGGATCGATGGCTAGAAAATCTGCCAAGTAACCATCGACACTAGTGGTGTCATTGGCCTCCCAAAATAGTTAAGTATCATCGAATTTAATAAGTTTGATGCCTTCCAAGGATTTCTGGCTAAGGATCGGTCGAATCTAATAATATCGAAGACCCCTAAACTTGGCCAAGTAGTATCGAACCTACCAATATCGACAGGCATCAAAATCCACCAATTATCATCGACACTACTAGTGTCAAGGACCATCACATGTGTCTTAGTCCTAAGATGCGACATTGATAAGTTTGATGGCCTTTAAGGCTATTCAAGTGTGGGTTATGTTGAACATACTAAGGTCAAAGATGGTGGCCATAATGTGACCAAGTGTTATAAATACTAGTAAGTTCAATGGCATTCAAAATGGCCTAGTGTTGGGATTGTTGATACTAACAAATTCGGTTAAGCATCCTTCGATGTCATTAAGTTCCATGGTATCAAAATAACAAAGTCTAAGAGCATCGAGGTTGTTTCTAGGAAAAGAAAACATGAAATCGATACTTATTGTTGATACTTATGTTTTTCAGTTGTTGGTCAACCATGCGAATGAAGGCCCATTCTCATGCTGGGGTCATGAGAATGAGTCTTATTCGCATGGTATCTCGTGCGAATGGAGTGTATATTTTCATGATGAGTCATTCGAATGAAAGAGTAGTCCTTCGCATGAATGGCTCATTCATATTCTCTTATTCGACTTAATGGTCATGCGATTAGATGTCCATCCAAATGGAGCATTATGCGAATGTGGCATTGCACGAACGTCCAATTCGCATGTGGCCATTCGCCTAAAACACAGAAGCCTGTGAAATGGATTTTGACCATTTTCGATTATCTTGCGAATTTTGATGGTTTCTTGTTGGTTAAGAGATATGAGCATGTTTTATGGTGGGACTCACTTTCAGTTAGGAATGGGTCCAAAAGCAGAATGCAGAGGATGTAGACGATGATTTTATGGGTTCTTGTTCTTTTGACCAATACTTTGAGAAATCTCGGATTCAAGCTATTTTTGGAACTGTTTTCAAGGTCGTAAACAAAAAATGGAGAAACAGAGGTGTATGGGGTTTGATTTTCGGTTGCTGTGAAGCAAGAAATTAGGCAATGGTGGTGCTGTTGTGATAGAGAGAAAAGCAAAAGGAGAGTGTAGTATAGTTGTGGTGATGATGGGCTGAGATTGGGATTAGATAGGTATATGAGAGTAGTTGAGATCAATATGGTTGAAAATTTGTTTAATATATTTTTCTCTGACAATCAAATGATGCAAATGAGGTCATTCCGCTGGTCATTTCATGCGAATGAGTACACTTGGACGATCAATTCATACGAATGGGTACAATCCATGTGAAGGAGTCTCTATTCGCATGGACTGAGTATTAGTGACGTGAATGGGTTGTCATTCGCATGGTTTGAGTTGGATGTGAAGTGCTTGTGCGAATGAGGTGTCATTCATATGGGTTGATTTAGTTTGTATAGATGCAATTCAATCTCTTGTTGTATGTGATGTTTCTTGTTTTATGATGTCCACGTGTACTCCACTATGTATGTAAGTACATATGTTCGTTGACCCTTGGGTCTGAATGTGTTTAAAATTCACCAGCTAGGGCTTTGTGATGGTTCCTTAGTGTATTCGTACCAATGTACTTGTTGATTGTGTACGTGTATTATTTTCTTTATTGATGTTGTTGTTGTGGGATACATGTGTTTGTACAAGTTTGTTTCTGTTTCATGATTGTTCATTGCTTCTGGTTTATTTACTTTCAAATGGTGAACAAGCAACTATTCTTATAATTTTGTTTGTTGGTTTAGCTATTGTATGTTTATCATGAGTTGTAAATGCATATGCCTACACATGTATACATGCATATATCCAATTGGTTGGATGTTCAAAGCACACGACCTGATGGTCAATTAATTCACGTTATTCTACTCCATCAGACTCCTATCAACATATAACCATAATTTGATGGGATTTGTTACGTTATTGGTGGAGAGGATAAAGAACACCTACATTTTGGCCCGCGTGAATTTTGTATTATTACATGTTTTAAATTTGGTGATAAC
This sequence comes from Mikania micrantha, assembly GCA_009363875.1. Taxonomy (NCBI): domain Eukaryota; kingdom Viridiplantae; phylum Streptophyta; class Magnoliopsida; order Asterales; family Asteraceae; genus Mikania; species Mikania micrantha. The sequence goes on along the minus strand of CM018686.1, from coordinate 62,395,392 downwards.
AACAAGAAACAGACAGGAGGTTTTTCATTTGCAAACCGGGTGCTTGCTGATAACATCATACGTCCGATAACTGTTTATAGATTAAAAACATTTCTAGTTGAAAACAAAAACAATTTTAATGACGAAGATATTGTCCGTCTTTGGAACTGTTTTCAGGGTCATAAAACAAAAAATGGAGAAACAGAGGTGTATGGAGTTCGATTTTTGGTTGTTGTGGTTGAAGAAAACAGAGTATGGCTGGCGATGATGATGCTGAGGCGGAGAAGTAAGAAATTCGGTGATGGTGGTGTTGTTGTGATAGAGAGAAAAGCAGAGGAAGAGTGTAGTATGATTGTGGTGAGCAGAAAATCAAAGTGTAAGCCTGATGGATCAAGTCGAACCTAAGAAGTTAGACGGATGGTCACATCAAAGTTCCAAGTCGCAGGATTCAATGGTGAGCAGTTTGTTGTTGATGTAGCTAAGAAAGTTTGTTCATGCAGAAACTGGGAACTCTTGAGCATTCCATGTAACATGCTGTCGCAACAAATTGGGATATGGTTTTGAATGGTTTGGAGGTGGATACTCCAGAAAGTGGGTGGATTGTTGTTTCTGGCTGGAGACATGGAAGGAGCTATATTCACACAAGGTGGAACACATAAATGGCAGGATCTTGTGGCCAAGATCAAAGTGTGCAACAAAGTTTAAGGAACCAAAGCACCACAAGCCAATAGGGAAACAAAGATGCACTTGAGAGGGATGATGATATGGCTAAAAATGGTAAGCTTACAAGAAAGTGAATCACTGTCACAAGTTACACAACAAAAAAAAATGTGTTGGAAAAGGAGAACCATCTTCTACTGCTACATAGTTTTTGTGTAACTGTCTTTGTGTTTCCGTCGCTTATTTTGGTTAAGACAAATATGTTAATGCTTGTTTTTGGCTGTTTATGGTTTATGACAATTAGATGTTAATGGTGGCTTATGTTTTAAGACAATTAAATGCACATTTTGGTAACTTTTATGTTTATGGTAATGGTTGTTTTTGGCATTTTATATGTTAATAGTTGTTTATGCATTAACTATTTTGGTTAAATGCACATTTCACTTACACACATTTTGCGCATTCTCGTGTTTTGGCTAGTTGTAGTATCTGTTTTGGCTAGCTGCAACAAGTGTTTTGCACATTCTCTTGTTCTGTTTATAGGTCTACATATGTAAATTTAGGTACAAAAAGGAGTTGAAATGTATTCATTACAAAATAACAAACATTATGTTACAGTGGAAGCAACCGCTCTAATTTAATGTATATATGTGCAATGTATATATATGTCGGATCTCGAGGGGGTAAAAGTAAAATTGCACTAATTTAACGTTATTTTACTTAATTTATGTGACAAGAACGTTAAAAGCGTTGGGTTAGTTGGTTAATCAAGCGTCATGCGCTGGGGTCTCATTGGAAACAGTCTCTTTATTCATATGGGTAGAAGTAAGGTTGTCTACATATTAGACTCCTTAGACCTTACCTTAACTTTGCTAATGGTATGATATACTGAGTACTATGACGACGACGATGAGCATTACGTTACTAAATATCGAACATTACACATACATTGTCGGGCTACCATTAAAAAAGATGAAATCAAACCATAATTGGATTAAATCAGAAAAAACACAAAACAAGCGAAACACTATAAACAACAACCAGCTTCCAATCAAGCACATATTTTCCTGTGAAGTTGAGCATTTTGTTCTCTGATTTTTTGTTCAAAATAGCCTCGTAATTTCAACAGCTCTGGAATAATCACACATGAGCGAACACACATAGAAGGATCAATCCATATAAAGAAATTACACGTGGATCTCTGCACACATACGAGGATTGCACATGAGCGAGCATAGATAGGAGGATCAATCAAAGGGTTATTGTTGCAATTACTGGTTGAGGGCAAATATAGAGGCGACATCCGGAGTTGTTGGTCCATGAAGTCTAGATTGTTGCTAATCTTTCACAATGACAAATCACCATTGCTACATCTTTGGAGAATTAGGGTTGAAGCTCGTTCTAATGTTCATATGGGACAAAGAAACGTTTAAAAAGAGGGCCAATAGATGATTGGAAGGAGATGGACGATTATACCCTCGCGTGTCATTCACGTTGGGGTAATCGCTTTAGTTTGTGATAGGCGTTTGTCATAAATAACACCCAATGGTGCAACACTTAGGATTAAAAATAGTATAAAAACTAAAGAGACATTGACTCAATGGTATCATGAGATTCTTTCAAATGGAAGGTCTTGGGTTCAAATCCCTCCCGCAATAAAAAAAGGGTCTGAGGAGGTTAGGGGGTTTTCTCAGTAGGGTTTCCTCTTGGATGGTTGTGGTGACTCATGAGAGGTACATGTAACTAGATCTTTGTAATATGGCCTGAAAACATGAGTTCACACGATTGATACATTCGCCGTACAAAAAAATAGTATAAAAAAAGTTAATTATCAACCTTAAGAAATTGATAAACCAGAGGTAGGTTCTATTTGTTTAATTTTTTTAACAGCTAAACGAGTCATCGGACCCAACATCCCACGTGCTGCGACCACAGACTGCTACCAACACCCGGAAACATTTAAAGCCGGGCGTTGGCGAGTGCCGAATAGAAGAACCGCCACACCATCTAGGAGGAAACTCCGACTGAGAAAACCCCCTAGCTCACCCAGAACATTTTTTACTCTAGACGAGACTCGAACCCAAGACCTCGCATTGCTGGTGGTCAAGAATTACCACTAACCAATGATTCTGTTTGTTTAATTAATCGTTGTATTTATATTTGACTGACTTGGTGCATGTTTGGGATTCCATTCAAAATTAACTTTTTAACTTATTGACTTAATGAAAAAGTTATTAAGTTAAAAAGTTGTTTGGTAATTTAAAAAGCACTTTTAGTTTTAACTTTTTGAGCAGTGTTAAAAAGTCATTTTTAAGAAGCCACTTTTTCTGGCTTTTTAACTTTTTATGACTAAAAAGTCATTTTTTGACCTTTTCATACACAAAAGTTAATCCAAACATATTTTTAAAATCTTTATTTCAAAAAGTCATAAGTTCATAAGCACTTTTAACAAAAAGTCCTTTTAAACTTAATAAGCAATCCCAAACATGCCCTTGGTAGTAATGAACCTTGTTAATGGACTCGACCGCTGCACTAGCACTGTCTCCCCTCTTTCCATCCTCTCTTCTAGCCACCAACCCGTCCGGCGCTTGCTCTCTTGCCACCTCCATCAAAGCTCCGGATCTCTCACCACAGCACCGGATCGTTCGATTTCTCTCTCAGAATCGTTTTCGGTTAGGGTTTTATTGGATTAATTTTGGGGGTTAGTTACACTTGGTGGTGCAGAAATGGAAGAAATCCTTTCGACCGACCGATTTATCGCCCAGAACATGCGTTGCAAAAGACCTGTAAACACACACTCGCATGCCTATACATAGATTTGTATCGTTTCTGTATATATATAATTCATGTATCTTGCTATATATAATTTTCTTGATAAAGTATTATTTTCTGTTATGATCCGTAATTTTCGTATTCCTTGATGAATTCCTTTTACTGTTTCCTTGAATTTTTTTAATGAAGCAAACTGTGAATTAACAATTTATAAACTAGGTTAATTAAAAATTTTATTTGTAAGTAAAGATAAAAAGGGTTAACCTGTGCACTAGGATGCTCGAATCTAGCTTGGGCCTGAAGAGGCTGTTTCGAGTTTTGACTACTCTAACCGTGACCTACAGGTCACATGGAAGCAACATACATATTTTATTTGTATGTGAAAATATGCTGCTTATTCTTAAAACAACATTTGCTTTTGCAGGATAGAGCAGCACTCAGTTTTCAGCAGACCACCAAGGTAGTAGTAGTAGTAGTTTAGTGCTGTTTTGTTTCTATAGACACTCATTTTGTATAAGTTAATTTGTATATCCTCCTACAACTCCTTCCATTGACACTTGGCATGAATCCATGAAATCGTGATCAAGTAAGTCGTAGTTTTCATGGGTTCACGTCAAGTGTCACGAGGAAGATTTGCAACAGGATATATGATTCCCTTTGTATAAAATATGATATGTATATTTTTAGGGGTGGCAATTCGTGGCCCATCCACAGTAACTCATTTAACTAAATGAGTCAAATAGGCTGTAAATGGGCTGACCGGTGATTTACATACTTTTATTTGTCCTGATTCTTACTGAGGACTCCTTCGGAGGAGCCTCTTTATCCCAACTGGGATAGGGGTAAGGTTTGTGTCCATCCTTCCCCCAGACCCTACTAAAAAGTAGGAGTATACTGAGTACGTTTGTTTGTTTGTTATTTGTCCTTATTCTTGTTTATCCACAAACCAATCCGAACACGACCCATTTATTAAACATGTTAGATGGGCTGACCCTTTTGGAGCAACCCTAACTCGCTTATTTTTGTGTTGGGCCTTTGTTGTTCTTGGAATTGCCACCTCCAAATTATTAGTTGTTGAGAAAAGTACTTTCAAAATAACACTTTTGAATTTGTTTAATTTCATACACTGACATTCATAAATCAACAATTACAAATGATTTTCATTTGTACTACTTTTCCTTAAACTGTTTTCCCCTCTCATTCATTTGTAACTCTTCTTTTTTACCCTTTTTCTTAGATAAACATAAAGGGTGACCAAAAAATCCGACTTCATGAGATATTATCCGCCACCAACCACTTTTCAGATGATAATCTCATCAAGGTAGGTGGATTGGGAAAGCTTTATAGAGGAAAACTCTTTCGGTCAGGGATGCTGATGGATATTGTTGCCCGGAGGTTAAGTCGTATATATGGGCAAGGAGACATTGAGTTTCGGACTGAGATTTCTGTCCTTTCTAGTCTTGAGAATAATAATATTAGCTCTGTTGTTGGATTTGTTGATGAGAAAGATGAAAAGATCATCGTTTACGAGCAAAAATTTTACGGATGTCTAGACCAACATATAGGTGATCCAACTCTAAGGTGGTCACAAAGACTCCAAATATGTTTGGGTGTTGCACATGCATTGAATTACATACATTATGATGTCATACATTGTGACATCAATAGCTCTAAAATATTTTTGGATGAAGCCCGGGAACCTAAGATATTTGGTTTTGAGTTTTCCACAAAATTTCCTCAAAGTTGGAGGCATCGCCTACTCTACTCTAGCTACTTTCACACCTCAAGTATGACACCCAAATTTGATGTTTATTGTTTTGGTGTATTGATGTTTGAAATTCTTTGCGGGAGGAAACCAATGATTAAAGAAAATGTTGTAATTGAAGAAGTGCATGACATCATTGATCCTAATTTATTGAAACAAATGGACACACAATCATTGAATAGTTTTTTAAAGACTGCTAGAGCTTGCTTGAAAAAAGCACTTGCAGAACGTCCAACTATGGATCAAGTTGTCAAAGAACTTGAAGAGACATTGGAACTTCAATCGAAACATCAAAATCCTGGTGAAGGTGCATCAACCAACCACTCCAAGGTAATGGTATTTTTTAATTAGTTTAAGGTGATTATAGTCATAGTTGCCGAGACAAGAAAGGCGCACACGTAGGAAAATTTTAAAAAAATATATAATATGCTATGAATATATATATATATATATATAGGGAGAGGATCAAATGTTAACCCATGTTTATTGCGTTAACCGAATAACTACATTTTATTAGTTTGTGGCCCACATAAAGTAAATCTAAAGGTTGTGATTTTTTCTTTTTTTTTAATTAGTGTAGGATCCACTTACTTTAATAAAAAAATAAGAAAAAACATACACCTTTAAATTTACTTTAATGTGGGCCCCCCAAAGTAATAAGACGTAGTTATTCGGTTATCGCAATAAGGAAGGGTTAACATTCGAACCATCCCCTATATATATATATATATATATATATATATATATATATAGGGGAGGGTTTAAAAGAAAACTCATCACTTTGGAGAAAACTAAAAAAACTCCCACTAACCAATCAATTTTAAAAAAAAAAATTTCATGATTTTTTATTATTAGATTAGAAATGTTATAAACAAAAAAAAATTAATAAAAATATGTAGATAACGAAGTTACGTATATGTAACCTATAAAGTTACATATATGTAATTCATATATGTAGTTTACAAGTTACATATATGTAATCAATGAGTTACATATATGTAACAACATGAATTACATATATTTTTTTCTTTTTGAAAACAAATATAACTTTATAATAAAACAAAATGTAAAACAAAAAACGAAATTGATTGATAACAATTGTGGTTAGTTTTCTTAGTTTTCTTCAAAATGGTGGTTTTCTTAGGAACCCTCACCTATATATATATATATAGAGAGAGAGAGAGAGAGAAAATTCTCATTTAGGAGAGAGCTTAGAAAACCAATTATAACTACTACCAACCAATTAAATTGTTTAAAGTTCTTTTTCAAGACATTTAATGATAATTTTTTAAATGTAAAAAAGAAAAAAATAAATAATAAAATATGTAGCTCACAAAGTTACTTACATGTGACTCACAGTGTTACTTACATGTGACTCACTAAATTACGTATGTAACTCATGAAGTTACATACATGTAACTCACACGATTTAATATATGTATCGTATAAGTTACATATATGTAATTTCATAAACTACATATTTTTTTTGTTCTTGTATATTCTAACCTTGTAATAAAAAGAAAAAAACAAACAAACTTACCCAGTATATTCCCACTTTTCAGTAGGGTCTGGGAGGAATAATGGACACAAACCTTACCCCTATCCTGGTTGGGATAAAGAGGCTGCTCTAAAGGAGTCCCTGGCTCAAAGTTATCGTTTGAAGTTGATCATCCCAACATTTTTAACGTTATTTTCACAAAATAAGTAAAATAACGTTAAAATTAATGCAATTTTACTTTTGCCCCTTGAGGGCCACACATATATACATTATATGTGTGCACCGCAAATGGGGCGTAAAAATGTATCAAGTGGAAAGAAATATGGAAATCCAAATAACCTAACCATTTTACAATAAAAACGTATACAAATTTTGTTTTCAAAGTTCATAAAACAGGCTGAATTTTGCAAGAAAAATCATTGGGTTAAGTTAGAAATTGAATGCTTAAAGACTGGAATCAAGTTTAGCACATGTCGGTTTTAATTAGAAAGTCCAACTTCAGAAATTTTGAAACATATGATTTTGACGTGATGTAATTTTCAAAAGAAAAAAAACATAAAAAAGTGTTATTGTAAGGTCATATAACATGTAAATTTGGGTGGGGAAAATCATTGAGATTGAAAGCAAAGAGATGTGATACGCTACAGGAGAAATTGTTGAAAACTTAAAAATGAATTTTAAGTAACGAAAAAACATAACATATGTGCACGTAAAGTAGTGTGAAAATGAAAGATAATATGCAATATTGAGAGTCAATTAGGAAAAAAAATGACTTGACAGAGTTCAACAAAATATAATTAAATGGCCAAAATATTAGATTGTTTTTAATTTTTTTATTTAACATTGTTTTTAAATCATTCGTCTTTTTAAAAACTTTTGTTCTCCTATTCCATTCATTTTTTTGTCGTTCGTTTTTAACTTTTTTATTCTAACGTCTATATTTGTGACGTTATATTTGTAACTTTTATATCTCTAATTGCTATACTTGCAACGACTATTTATCTAACTTGTATAAATTCCTAAAATTTTCAAGTTTCATTTTCACTCTTCAACTTTCCCTTCCCACACAAAGATGCAAACTGAAACAATGCTTTTTTGTGTACTTAAATCGCCTTCGGTAGAGAAAATCCTCTAGTTATCGAACCTGAAAAACCGCTTCTTGACGCACAACAAAACACTATGGTAGACTGACCGCTAACCCACTCAAAGACGAGTATGTATACGAATGCACCTATGAAGGCGTGTTTCGTGAACCATTCGAAGTCGTGTTCCATGAACCATCTGAAGGTGAGTTCCATGACCCATTCAAAGTTGGATACGATTCTAATTGCTCAAATGATGATTCTATTTGAAAGTAATTAACAATTGATATTTATTTGTAATCTTCGATTATGTTACCTCACTTTAGTTTTTTTCTATACGTAATTTTTTATCAGCTGTTTGAATAAAGAACGATTTAAAAAAATTAAGGTTTAAGCAAACAAACTATTTAAAATGAAGAATAATAAATGAACGATTTTAGGAAAAAGGCGTTTACAGAAAACATACAGTTTTAAACAAAACATATGATTTGTATATTTAAAACGTGTATTCATAACTATTAATCATAAAAATAACAAAATAATAAAACAAAATAAAAATGAATGACCAAAAATGCTTGTGGTTTGAAAGCTGAATAGGTTAAAAAACGTTTAAAATCTAAAAACTTTAAACTATGAAAGTAAAAATCAATTGTTTGAAATACATAATAATAATAATAATAATTGTAGTAGTAGTAATATAGTAAGATTAAATTACTCTTTTGGTCCTTGTGGTTATTAGAACAAGCATTTCAGTCCAAGGGCATTTTAGTCATTGTATTAGAATTTAACAGAATAATGTAACTCCTTTAGAGAAAAGAACCAAAAGGGTTATAGATATAATAGAGTGGTAGAATGAATCCTCTATGTCCTTTTCATTCGTCATTGACACCTATATATACAGGAGATCAAATCTACAACTTTGGATACAATAGATCTATTCCTAGAATACATAATTACATATTTGACTAAATAAATCTATTCCTATATACAACAGTCTTTTGATAAATCTGCTAATACCAAATCAGTGATGCAGCTGTGAATACAGCTGCATATCCGCTAATATACCCCCGCAGTCGAAGCAGGAGGTTTACGAATGTTGAGATTGTCCCTGAAGTCATCAAATAGAACTTGTGGGAGGCCCTTTGTAAAGATGTCGGCTATCTGGAAACGAGAAGGTGCATGTAGTACTCGGACTTGTCCACGGGCAACCTTTTCGTGGACAAAATGAATTTCCAACTCTATCTGTTTTGTGTGTTGGTGCTGAACTGGATTCCTGGAGAGGTAGATAGATGGCAGGCGTTATCGCAATACACCAAAGTAGCATGAGTTAGGGAATGAATGAATGATGAAAGCTCCAATAAAAGGTTGCGTAACCAACATGTTTAAGAGACAATTGATGACGTGTCGTTGGGGTCGTGCAAAAACCTAATTAACCTAGGTAACTAGGGTAAGTCAGGTATCGTATCCACTAGGAACATGTGGTCAGTGTTATATAATTTCGTTTAACTAATTAAATGCATTTAAGAAAATAAACTTGAATGTTGGATTTTAGGTATTATGTAAAACACACTTAAGCAAACTTAAACGTAAATTAAAGAATTGTAACAATGTATGAAAAATGTGATCTCTCCAGGTTTCAAGTTAGTAAAATAACTAGGTACATCTTGATTTATTAATTGGAAATCACATAGACATGATTCATGCTTAAATTATTAAACAATTATGATTTAAACCAAGTCAATGACTTTGTTGACAACCGGTAACTAGACCGATGTTGTTGACTCAGATATTTACTTGTTTCACAAAATGTAGGATTTCTAGAATACTTTAAAATAAAATCAATAACATTAAACATGACGATAGATAAAAGCAAGCAATGAGATTGAATTTAAAGTTGTAAAATAAATCGGAAATTTTGTATCGTCTCACAATCAAGCAATATTGAACTTGTAAATATATGAAAACAAATTCAATATCAATGTTTAACAAATCAAAATAAAACCTAGTTATCAAACCTAACCATTCACCTGGAGATGACCACGAACGGATTAGTCGGACATTCCAAAGATTGAATATTCACGCTCTTGGATGAATTGCATGATTAGATCTTCAATTCCCTCTTTGGATTGATGATTTGGGGCTTTAGAATGCTCCAAAATCGTCCAAGAGTTCGCCCCAAAGTGATGTTATGCGACTAGGGTTGATTTGGACCTTAAATACCCCAAAAATCGCAAAATTCGGTGTTTTCTAGATGCACCCGGCGTAACTTACGTCACATCAGGCGTAACTTACGTCCGGGACCCCAACTTAAACCTCCAACTCTCTCGTTTACGGTTCCAGTTGCGGTGTAAAGGTACCCGATGTAAGTTACGCCCCTCTGGGTGTAAGTTGTGGTCGAGCAGACTTCATTTTCAGCTTCGTCTCATCGAGAAACGCAATTTTCATATATTATGGGTCTCGTAACTTTTTTTTTTCTAGCCCAGGATATGTCTCTTCAAAATTTCCGACTTCTACTTCATGTGTTTACATCTTCGGATGTGCTCGTTCTTGCTTCGTGTTATCTGGTTTCCGTCTAAACTCATCATATTACTCCATTTAACATGCAAAGCCACTAGAACACACGGTAGCTTCTATTCGAATGAATAATCATGTCTAAACACATAAGAACATTCATTTAAACATTTGAATTACTAATCCAAACCCCCGTTATCAACGATATTAGCGACCCCTCGGTATTCGGCTTCGACACTGGAACGAGAGATAATTGGTTGACGTTTTGAGGACCAGGAAATGAGGTTGTCTCCCAAATATACGCAGTATCCGGAGGTAGAACGTCTCATGTCAGGAAACCAGCCCAATCTGCGTCGGTGTAGGATAGTAATGAAGTGACTGAAGATGATTTCAGATATAGACCGTGGGATATGGTTCCTTTGATATACCTCAAAATACTCTTTGGATTTCGTGTTCATGCAAACTTGCTGAACCGCATAGTTGATATCTGGCCTAGTGAATGTGAGATATTAGAGGGCTCCCGCTCAGTTTGGATTTCGTGTTAATTGGTGTGTTACCAGGATTGCAAGTGCTCATGCCGGCCCTCTTGAGTAATTCCCTGGCATATTTGTGTTGAGACAAGAACAAGGAACCGTGATGTCTAGTCACAGATACTCCGAGAAAATGGCTGAGGGGTCCTAAGTCCTTCATTGCAAACTCAACAGCCAATAGTTTCATGAAGGAATGGTGAAAAGCATTAGTGCATGTGACCAAAATTATGTCATCCATGTATAACAAAATATACGCAATATTACGTTCATTTTTGTAGATAAATAGAGAATGGTCGCTTTTGCTGTGACGGAACCCTATTGAGGAGACATAATCAACAAACTTTTGGTACCATGCCCTTGGTGCTTGTTTCAACCCATATAGCGATTTCTTCAATTTCAATAAACAGACATGATTCGGAAATTGTTTTCTCTAAATCCCGGGGCACGTGTGTGTAAACTGTCTCAATAAGATTGCCATGTAGAAAAGCGTTCTTGACATAAATTTGGAAAATATTAAAAAGAAAAAATATTGAATTTATTGTTAAATTTTTAACTGAAAAAATATACATAGATATCTTTCTATGTATCATTAATATGTGCAGAATTGCTCTACAACTTTTTTTGGAATCAACAAAAAAACTTGTGAATTGGCCAAGGGTGAGAAACAATTAGTGAAAGAACAGTTCTGATCGTTGCCGGTTTAACCACCGGGTTGAATGTGTCACCATAGTCAATACCAACCTGTAGAGACCTGCCATCACAAACCAAACGAGCTTTGTATCACTCCAAAGTGCCATCAGATTTTAGTTTATGTTTAAAAATCCACATGCTACGTAGAACGTTCATATGATTATGCCTTGGAACTAACTCTGCTATTATCAATAAGAGCGTGGAATTTTTCGGCCATGGCCTTGTTCCAATCCGGTTTACGGAGAGCATCAAGAGGGTTACGAGGTATATATGAGAGAGTAGTGAAGGTGTGGAAGTTGAAGGGTTGTCTAAGTTTAGAGTTTCCGGACATACTACGAGATTGTACGGTTCTCTGGGATGGGGGGGTGGGGGTGGGGGGATTTGAGTCGGCTGTTGTGTGGAGGTCAGGTTTTTTGATTGGGAACGAGAGGAATCATAGGCTGTTGTTTGACCTGGTCGGGTATTTGGGGACTGCCTGGTGTATGTCTGGGTTGGGTTTTCTGGTTGAGAATGGTAAGAATCATAGGCTGATGTTTGGGGCTGAGCTGTCTGGGGGTTTTGGGGCTGCCTGATGTATGTTTGTAATGGTGGATTAGGCTGATGGTCCCGCAGGTTCAGTAGGAGTTGTAGGGGGGCCTGTAGGGACAGTGGCAGCAGCCGTAGGGGCAGTGGAAGCAGCCGTAGGGGCTGTAGAAGGTGGCAAATTAGATGACCTGAAGTATGAGTGGATAGTGGGTGAGTCGGTGAAGATTTTATAGGCTGAGGTAGGGGTGGATTGGGTGCGGGAGAAAGGGAAACTTGTTTCATCAAAGATGACATGTCTCGAGATTAATATTTGTCGGGTTTGAAGATTGTAACATCTATACCCCCGATGGTTAGATGGGTGACGAAGTAAGACGCATGGAGTGGAACGCTTTTGAAGTTTATTGATAGTGGTGGAGGGGAATAAAGGGTAACAAAGGCACCCCACCCGAATGGACGTAGTGAGGTGTAAGACGGAAAGGGATTGTAAAGAAGTTGAGTTGGTGTTAGGTTATTTAGAAGCTTACTAGGGATAATGTTTATGAGATATGTTGCGTGTTGGAGAGCATGATGCCAAAATTTTGCAGGAACAGAAGATTGTGCTAGGATGGTGCGAATAATGTTGATGGACTGGATTTTCCTTTTGGCTTTTCCGTTTTGAGGAGATGTATGAGGGCATGAGAAGCGAAATTGGAGACTGTTGGTGGAGCAAAAATTATGAAATAGGGTATTGTAGGGTTTTGATACTTTGGTTGAATTGTGTTTTGATGAGGGTGTCAAATTGATTAAAATTTGAAAAACTTGAGACTTTTTAGATAGAGGATAGGTCCGAAGAAAATTAGTTTTGTCGTCCAAAAAAAAGAGATAATAACAGTGACCTCCCGAACTTAAGACAGGAGAGGTCTATAGATCACTATGCACAATATGTGCATAACAAAAGGTAAATTTGTAAATGAATTAGAAGTAGAAAATGAAAATTTAAATTGTTTTCCAAACACACATGATGAACAAATACAATCTAAATGTTTTGAACTAGAAGCAAAAGACAAACAATTCTTTAAAGAATATAAAACAGATGTGCAGGGGTGTTCAAGACAACTGTGCCATATGCCTTGAGTAATGGCAGCCAAAGCAGCAGGAGAAGTGAGTTGTGATGGTGATTGGAATATGAGTGGGTAGAGGTCCCTGGTACTGTCACATTAAAGGATGGGTGTCCATGTCTGGAAGTCATTCACATTAAAACCAAACGGGTCAAATTCAATAGCAACACTATCAGTTTTGAGTCTACGGACAGATAGGAGATTCTTAATAATATTTGGAACATGTAGACGTTACGAAGACATAAAAATGGGTAGGGGTAGGGTAGAATTTGATGTCCCGTACCTTGAATTGGAATTTTTGACCCGTCCCCAACGATAATATTCCTAAAAAGACCCTTATTAAAATAGGACGAGAAGATACCTGAGGATTGTGTCATATGTGATGTCGGCCCGGTGTCCATGTACCAATTTTGATTGGGTAGGTGCAGAGCCATGGTGTGAAACGCCTGCTCAAGGTCAGTGGGTGTGTATCTAGATTCTGAAGCTGCATAGGCTTGACTACTTGAGAGGATCTGCTACCCAGAATGCCAGGTCCATTATTAGGTTGTGGGTTTGGAGACTGGCTAGGTGGGCCGTAGGGTTGAGTAGGATAGGGGCAGGTAGGGTATGCCCAGTTCTGCCCAGGAGTTATAATGGCCGCCTTTCATCTCAAGAGTAAATGGAATGAAGTTTTTGATGTTTGACATAGTAGTGGCAGGGTGTAGTATGTCCATTGCTGAACAGATTTGTGCAGGAAGAATGAACCAGAAGGGGTTTAGAGGTTTAGGAAAGATGGCGGCAGAGAGGTGTCTGACTTGATACCATATAAGAGAATGGTAGAATGAATTCTCCGTGTCCTTTTCATCCATCATTGACACCTATATATACAGGAGATCAAATCTACAGCTTTGAATACAATAGATCTATTCCTAAAATACAGATTTGACTGAATAAATCTATTCCTATATACAGCAATCTATTCCTATAAATCTGCTAATACCAACTCAGTGATACAGCTGTAAATGGCTAAATTTGAATCATTCATTAATTTAGAAAAATATAGGATATTTTAGAAGAACGGAATGATTTTTTTTTTGTTCGAATCAGAGAAGTGTTGTCATTTAACTGTTTAAATTAGTTCAATTATGTATTAAGATTTCAGTGCATGCCTTGATTAGAAAGTTTCGAAAAATATTCATTCAGATTATTTTAAAATAATTATGTCTTTTATTAAACTTTTGGTACTATTAGACTATATGTTTTCTTTGGTGGGATTTTCTTAATGTGTTTTATTGTGGTTCCAGATAGGGATGATTGATGAACATATAAATGTAGAGTTTTCTTTTTACTTGCTAGTATGTACAAGCAGCAATACTCCCCATCTCAATTAACATATGATTTTGTAGGTGTATTTTTTAAAGATCCCACTAAGGGAAATAAAGCTGGCCACAAATGATTTCGATCAAGAATGCTGTGTAGGAGCTGGCGGGTACGGTACAGTGTACAGAGCAATACTTGATGTTTTAGACATCCAAGATATGTCATCATTGGAAGGGAAGTGTAAAGATGAACTACCAAAAATAAGCAAAATTGTAGCTATAAAGCGCATTAGTAGGGAAGATGAACAAGGAAAAGAAGGGTTTTTATCAGAAATTGAATTGCTTACTAGTTGTAGGCATCCAAATATAGTGTCTCTTCTTGGATTTTCTGAAGAAAATCGTGAAATGGTTCTTGTCTATGAGTATGTCTCTAATGGAAGCCTATGTGATTGTATCGAAAAGGCAGAGATTAATCTTACTTGGGCGCAAAGACTACAAATTTCCCTAGACATTGCAAATGGAATTAATTACCTTCACACTGACATGGAGGGAAAACCAAGGATATTACATCGAGATATAAAGAGCCAAAACATTTTGTTAGACGAGAATTTGAATGCAAAGGTTGCTGACTTTGGGCTTTCTAAATTCCACCCCAAGGAGCAACAGGCGAGCACCATCTTTACAGCACGTATTGCAGGCACACTGGTGTACCTGGATCCAGAGTATTTGGCTACAGGCAATTATAAAAAAGAATCAGATGTTTATTCTTTTGGAATAGTCTTATTTGAGATTTTGTCTGGGAGATTGGCATTTGATAATATTTACATGGAAAAAGGCACCGGGCTTGGACCTATTGCACGACGACGATTCAATGAGAAAACATTAAAGGAATTGATAGATCCTAAAATGTTAGAAGACAACGAACACAGTTTTACTCTAAATAGAGGACCCAATCAAGAGTCTTTTGATGCATTTTCAGAAATTGCGTATCAATGTTTGGCAGAAACTCAAGCCAAACGTCCAACAATGGAATTGGTCATCAAGGAACTTAAAAATGCATTAAAATTGCAGGTAAGTCTGTTTTCCACTTTTCCTTACAAAATTGACGTTTCTGGTTTTTTTCATCATTTCTTTCAGTAAATAGTGTTCTCATTTATTATCAATTTAGAAGAAAGGTAGTGTTTTACTTTTTAGTGCTTTTTTACTTTGTTTTCATTGCACAAAGCACAAACTTGAATTTTGTATGTACCAAAGTACAAGTATATGAACCTAACTCTTACCACTAAACCATGAACTAATGGATTTGTAGAGTTACGAATCTAAGATAACTAGGAAAATTACATTATAATCTCACTACTTAATCATATATCTATACTACTATATAATACATATAGGAAGGATACGATGGTCTTTTACCAAAAACTCTTAAAATTAAGAGTTCTACAACTCTTAGAACATAAATTACATACTTTTTAGTTTGTCCCACATTGATACATTTAAAAAATAAAGTGTTATATAATACATATAAAAGAAAACTCTCTTAAATCAAATAAATTACTTCTTCACACTTTTGTCATATCACATATCATATTTGGCATCTTAAATTATGAATTTTATCATAATATTAGTTAAAAGAGTTGATTTGACAAAAAATAGGTGGTTTAAGTTTTTTACGAGTCACAATCATTAGCCTAATTGTTTTGTTTCCGTTGCATCGCGCGGGCATCTTACTAGTATATATATAATTATATATATATATATATATATATATGTATATATTTTGTGAGAACGAAGATTCAATTCAATATCCAAATGCTATCCCATTATTTACACAATGACCCCTACAACTATCATAACTTGCAAACATATATGAACCCTACAACTAAGCAAGTTGTTTAAAGATTTATAGTTCATCATACTTTTTTAACACATGATATTAATATTGCAGGGGAAAACTATGGTACTCTCTAGGTTTCCACTCAGTGATATAGTATCTGCCACTGAGAACTTTTCAGAAACATACTGCATTGGAATATATGCATATGGTATGGTATACAAAGCAAAAGTTGATCATTTTGGCAACAAAGGGATTCTAGTAGCTGTAAAACGCATCTCTAGTAGAGAAAGCGCACAAGGAGAGCAAAGGTTTTTTTCAGAAATTGAAATGCATGCTATTTATACTCATCCCAACGTAGTCTCTCTTGTTGGTTATTGTGATGAACGTGATGAGTTGATTCTTCTTTATGAGCATGCTTCTAACAATAGCCTTGATGACTACTTGAAAAGTGTTGATAACGTTAATAATCTTACATGGACACAACGTCTACAAATGTGCCTTGATATTGCACAGGGACTCGATCACATTCACACCAAGATGGACTGTCAGCAACACGGTGACATAAGGAGTTCCAACATTCTGTTAGGTAAGAATGGGGAGACAAAGATTGCTTATTTTGGGAGCTCCAAATTACACCCATCAAATCAAGAGGTAGGCGTGAAAGTGTATTGGGATCCGGAATATGAAAAGACATATAAACTAGAAAAAGAGTCAGACGTCTACTCTTTTGGAGTGGTTATGCTTGAGATCTTTTGTGGGAGGGTGGCATACGATCCGGGTTACATAGGTGAAAATGAGAAAGGGCTTGCACCCATTGCTCGCCGATGTTTCAATAGAGGAACCATAAAGAAAATGATAGATCCTAAGTTATTGAAAGTGGAAGAAACTGATGACGACATTTTTACTTCAATCGGAAGACCTAATCAAAAGTCATTGGACACATTTTTAGAAATTGCAAATAATTGTTTGAGAGAAACTCAAGCCGGGCGTCCAACCTTGGATATTGTCATCAAAGAACTTGAGAAAGCATTAAACTTTCAAGTAAGTTGATATTTTGAAAGTATAAGGTTCTTTCTTCTCTTCATATTCTTGAGTAGTACTGTTAAGTAACTAAGTATCATGCTCAGGCTTGCTATTTTCATCATCATATGCTATACCAAATAATTTTAATTCTGAATTTAGGTTTCAAATATAAGTTAAAATTCACTATTTGTCTTACTAACAATTTAGTGGTTTCAAACATGCACAGAGAACTAATTTATATTTTACAAAATTCAAGCTTGCTTTTATTCCATTTCACTTTAATCTTATAACGTGTTTATGTATTATCATTTTATGGCAGTTGGTTTTTTTTTTCTGTATAATTTTGATTTTGTTTTATCTTTTATGCTGTGTAAAATCAAGCGTCCTTTTATGGTGTATGGTTTATTCTTTGATTTGTTTCTCAAAATTAACTGTATGAATTGATTGTCCCTTGTTTTTTTTTTTATCCTACTCCTACTCCTAAATTATGTGTGGGCCCTCAAGGGCAAAAATAAATGTGCACTAATTTTAACGTTATTTTACTTATTTTGTGAAAATAACGTTAAAAGCGTTGGGAGAATTAACTTCAAACGATAACCTTGAGCCGGGGACTCCTTGAGAGCAGCCTCTCTATCCCAACTAGGATAGGGGTAAGGTTTGTGTCCATTAGGGTCAGCTCGGACTCGGCTTAAATTTAAACCAAGCCTGGCTCGGCTTGGCTCGGATTGTAAACCGATCCTGAAATCTTGGATCGGACTCGGCTCGTTTTTAACCGAGCTGGCTCGGCTCGTTTTTGGCATGGTTTTTACATAAGAAATTTAATATTTGAACTGCATTCACCACAACTCGGCTCGGTTCATTTTTGGCTCATTTTTACATAAGAAATTTAATATTTGAATAGTATTCACCTCAACTCAGCTCGGTTCGTTTTTGGCTCGGTTTTACATAAATCAAGAGGCATGAATATGTGAAGCTAGAAATTAAGAATATTATTTAGGAATTAGTGGAGCACGTGAGGATGGAGATTTATTTCGTATTTCTGTCCTCTTTTCATACATTATTTTATTATTTTTATTTTTTTGACATAATTACGAAATAACACTAAAGTATATTTATTATTAAAAATAACCCTATAGTTTTATATTTTATTATAGCATGTTGTACAAACGAGCCGAGCATACGAGCGAGCTACGAGCCGAGCCAGCCCTGGCTCAGACTCGGCTCGGTTATAAATGAACTTTATCCGAGCCGAGCTTTATCCGAACGAGCCACGAGCCGAATCCGAGCTTCGAGCTTTTTGGATAGCCCTATTGTCCATCCTTCCCTCCAGACCCTACTGAAAAGTGAGAATATACTGAGAAAGTTTGTTTCTACTCCTAAATTACATCCAAATACTCCTTGTCTTAGTTTGAACACAAGACCTCCCATTCTAAGAGGAAAGCCTCTGCCAAGTGGGCTAGTTTCACATTGGCAATTGTCCCTTGTTAATGGCTTAAGTTCATAATTTGTGATTAATTTTAGATTTTAAAATTTTGGTCACACGTGCGAAAATTAGAACAATCTCTTATTAATTTTAAATTTCAAAATTTTGGGCACCCGTGCTCTAACATTCTTGTTAATTGAAGAATTTGTTAATTGAAGAATTGCTGAATAGTATCATCCACCCCTCAAAGTGTGTTCGTGTTTTTACAATTTTACATGGTTCCGAATTATGAACTTGATTGAACGTCTCTTTGTTCACAGGATATCCTGAAAAATCTCCGAATTTCACTCAAAGATATCCGATTAGCAACGCAAAACTTTAGTCATAAGAATTGTGATGTAAACGCAAGATATTGGAAGACGTATAAAGGACAACTTTCATTTCCACAAGATAATGTGAACAATAAGACGCGTATCGGTACCCCCATTGTTGCAAAGCGGTGGGATACCGAGTCTAGTCAAGGATATCATCAATTTTGTACAGAGTTTGAAATTCTTTTCAAGTGCCGTGAGCATGAAAATATCATTGGTCTTGTGGGTTTTTGTAACGAAATGGATGAAAAAATCATTGTCTATGAGCGCAAGGATATCGGAAGTCTTGACAACTATTTAAAAGATGATACTTTAACATGGACAAAAAGACTCAAAATATGCATCGATGTTGCAAGTGGATTAAAATTCCTTCATGAGGGTGATGCGACCCTAAAGAAGGTGGTGCATATGGACATAAAAAGCCCTAACATTCTACTAACTGATGATTGTAAGGCAAATATCTCTAATTTGGAGTGTTCATCAATAGGATCATTACATCAGGACATGACACTAGTGACTGATAACGCTTATGCCTCTTTGGGCTACCTTGACCCACAATACAAGCATGGTTCCTACACTGAAAAATCAGATATATATTCATTTGGTGTGGTTTTATTGGAGATCTTGTGTGGACGATTGGCATGGGATGAGAGATGTAAGGATCACTCTGAGTCGTTAGGCCCTTTGGCTAAAAGGCACTATGAAGAACGAAAACTTGATGAAATGGTGTTTGCGGGTATAAAGTCACAAATTCATCCGGAAGCATTGGCTATATTTGCAGATATTGCCTATGGGTGCTTACACGACAAGTTAGAAGAACGGCCAACAGTACATGAAGTGAAATTGCAACTAGAGAATGCATTGCATGTCCAAGTAAGTCTTATGGTAACTGAAATACTATTTATAAAAAAAGTGGACATGCCATGAAGTAAATGAGTTTACTTTATATAACTTTTATTTTTTTTAATTGTATGCAGGAAACTTATAACACAATGGAGGCCATTAGGAATATAGAGAAAGAGTATACACCTCAAAATCTCTGAGATCATCTGTACTGCAACAAGAAATATAACTTGTATGTATGTTGCACAAACGCTTTCAGAAATACATTTAGAATTGAATAAGGTACAATTAATATCCCTATGTTAGTTATTGTAAAGGTTAGGGATTATTAGGTACTTAGGATACATGTTAGAAGCCATAGTTTTTTAGGAATGCCTGATTGTCATGTTGGTATGTTTGCTTTCTGTCTTATATGCCTGTTGCAGTGGTGAATGTGGTAGTTTGTATGTGGT
Source organism: Mikania micrantha (assembly GCA_009363875.1). NCBI lineage: Eukaryota > Viridiplantae > Streptophyta > Magnoliopsida > Asterales > Asteraceae > Mikania > Mikania micrantha. The sequence goes on along the minus strand of CM018686.1, from coordinate 62,375,036 downwards.
TTGTTGCTTTACTGGGTGCTTTCGTTAGTCTGCTATGTTGGTTTATTGCTTTACTGCCTTTATTGATTCACTACTTATACATGCTTTGTATACATGTGTCTATGTGTATCTGTTTGCCTTTTGTTCTTGTGGTGTGTTTGATGTAAAAAAAGAAAAAAGAATAACAATAATAATAATAGTAATATATATATATATAAATAATAATAATAAAAAAAAGGTTTTTCATGAGCTGTGGGTCTCGTCTGAAGCAGCATCTTTACCCTTCAGGGGATAGGGGTAAGGTTTGTTTTCATCTCCCCCCCTCAGACGCTACTTTTAAGTGAGATTTCACTGGGTATGTTATGCTATGTTATTAGTTATTGTAATGTAGTTTGGCTATTTGGTTGGACTTTGACAGTGCTATATACCTATGAATTTAGCATGTCTTTTGTAATCCCGAACATAATTGAAATCTGGATTTAGCACTTCTGGATTTAGCATGTCCCTTGTTATATTGCATTTGTTTCATATATTACACTTGTAATTTGATACCGGGGTCTCCCTACTGTTGGGCTGCTGGACTGCGGGCAACCAAAGGGCACTTTTTTTTTAATCTAAAAAAGATATATATTAACGAAAGTTGGTAGGTAGAATTTCAATATGGCTAACCCTTACAAACTTTGAAAATATAATACATATGTACCTAATCAAAACTTAAGATATCATCCATGTAATATGGTCAATTTATATGAATCTTTAATTTATGACCATCTTACCCCTATCAAATATGAGTTTCTTTAACTCTTTAATTTTTATCAAGATCTCCCATTCGGTTTTTGTGGCTCCTATTTTTAGAGCACATTGATTGAACCCCATAAGAGAAATCGCACCATTGGAGGTCTCAGATCTTCAGAATGTCATATATTCTGGGACCCTGTCGCACCATTGCGTTGATGGGGTTATCTGCTGTCCAAAAATGGATCAAAAGGGAAGAGATATATAGCGGGATAAATAAATAAATAAATAAATAGAATGGTCTTTTGTTCATACACAGTTTGTTGTTCCAGTCCAGAGAAGTCACATGGGTGGGTTTTCGTTTTGGGTTTTAGACAATGAGTGTTGGTTGAATTTTTCCTATTATTTGTTCTTAATATTTAGATTTTAAATATTCAGGTTTTATATATATAAAACTATTTTTGTGTATATTTTTAGTTGGGAGTGCAAGGATCACGTTTGGGTCTTAAAAATACATTAAAGTTTAATAATCGGGTTCGTTTCATAATATTTGCGTTTCTATTATTCTATGTAGATTTGTTGGAATTGAATCCTATGAAAACTCAATCTTAGGCCACACAGAGTGGCTTCGGGAAGGAGGCGGGGGAGGGCTTCCCCGGATTGGGAAGAAATGGGAACACCACCCCCCCGGAAGTGGGGTGGGGTGAATCGGGGCCATCACACCGAATCTCGCCGAATGGGAAACCAAATACAACCGTTTGACAACGGTTAGTTTTTTAAAAAAAAAAAAACCAAATTTTTTCTATTTAAACAACTCAAAAACCAACCAAAATCTCACACTTTTTTCTCACATCTTCTACAATCTATACACTAAAATTTATAAAATTTTCAACTAAAATGGAAGGAGGTTCATCACGTGGTGGGTTGTCAACCAAGAAATTTAGAAAACCACGATAAAAAAATGTTCAAACGCCTCAAATGAACCCGTTCAACACACCTGGGTATCATCCACAAATGTCATCTCCGAATCAACCAACATTTTACTACGATCCAATGAACCCTTTCTAGGTTTTTAATTTAATTTTTTAGGTTGTACTCTTTTTTTTTTTACTCTTTTTTTTTTGGTTGTATTTTTTTTGTATTCTTTTTTTTTATTTTAAATTTAATGAATCTTTTTTTATTTTATTAATATTATTATTATTATTTATTGTTAAAATAATTAATTAAAAATAAGGTTTGAAAATGGGGAAAAGTGGGACGACACCGTGCAAAATGGGGAAAAGTGGGGAAAAGTGGGGAAAAGTGAGGAAAGCTGATGTGGCGCTGATGTGGCAACGGGGAAAAGTGGGGAAATACTAGACGACTCCTTGTGGCCTTAGAGAGAAAAACCTTTAAACCCTATGTGAGCCATTGATTTGGAATGTTGAAAATAAATATGTGGTCCATATTCACCCACATTAAAAATGATTTGTTTATTCAAACCCAATTTTTTATTCAGGTTTAATTTGGACCACATTGATTTGAAATTTTGAAAATAAAGCGTTGAGATTTATTTGTGAAATAAGAACTTTTAAAATAGCTTGAACTTGTTCGTATATCGTCTTTGGATCGTGTATAAACAGGTCAAGGATAACACAAATAAAATTATAGTATAGTTAAGACTAAAACCTGAAATTGACAGATGTTACTGTCGAGGATATTGGCTGGTGTTGTTGCGTTGCAGTTGAGGGTCACGGCGGGGCTGCATTGTTTCTGGCCCCAGGTGGCGACTGGTCTTGAGTCATGAAAAACCGAACCGAAAAATTCGGTTTCGTTTCGTTTCGGTTCGGTTTTTCGGTTAATGTGGTTCCGGTTCGATTTTTTCGGTTTTTGCTCGCCCCTAACCAATTCCAATAAAACTTGACTAGTTAATATTCATCCTTAACCCGGACACAAGATAAAAACAACGCATCAATCTTGCTATATTACGAATACTTTCTTCCTTCCATTCTCCAACCATTAACACGTCATCTGCGTATATGAGATGAGTAAGTAATGGCCCGTTTTGGGAAAACTTATTCCTTTCACAATCCTAATACTAGGTGCATGCTCCACAAATCTTGACAAAGCTTCCATTGCCACAATAAAGATGAAAGGAGACAAAGGATCACCTTGCCGAAGACCACGTTGACAGTTAAACTCAGTTGTAGGGGCACCATTGACTAACACAGAGGCCCTTGATGATACTAAAATACCTTTGATCCGTCTCCGCCATTTATCCGGGAAACCCATTTGCAAAAATACCGAATCAATGAAATCCCAATTCACTAGAGGTGACAATTTTTACCCATATCATAGGAAATGGGTTGGCTTAGGTAAACAATTGTAGTATAATGGGTTGAAATGAGTAACATTATATTATTGAATGGGTTGAGATATGTAACACTTAAACACAATGCGGGTCAAGATGGGTAACCAACAAACTATGTAAATGCAATGGATTCAAATATTTAAGAATGATTAATGACATATTTGATGAGAAAATCAATAAAAATTATCCAAATGAACTATTTGTTTACTTATAACACATCTTAAGTTAGACTGAGGCCTTGTTTGGGATTTCTTATTTAAATTCAAAAGGACTTTTTGTCAAAAGTGCTTATTAACTTATGACTTTTTGAAATGAAGTTTTTAAAAATGTGTTTGGATTAGTTTTTTCAAAATTATTTGTCAAAATGACCAAAAATGACATTTTTTTATTGACACTATTTAATGTTATTGGGTAAAGGTTAAAGAGTGAGGTAGATTTGTAATTTTATGTCAATAAGTCATAAGTCATTTTGAAAAGTTATAATTTTTAGCTTTTGAAAAACAACTTATCACCCTTTTACAAAAAGTCATTTTTAAAAGTCCTTTTGGGTTTGACAAACAACTAATTTACTTACTGGCTTTTTGAAAAAGCTAATAAGTCAATAAGTTGTTTTTAAATGAAATTCCAAACAAGGCCTAAATTGATGTTATTTAAGAACAACGCATTTAGACCCGAACTAATTTTGCTTAAAACCCGTTCTAACCCGCACCCATCCTGACTCATTACCCAACCTACCCATTTTACCGGGCATACATATTCACACTATCATATGCTTTCTCATAGTCGATTTCGAAAAGATAAGCCGGTAATTTCTTCTTTTTTAACCAAGTAATTGTCTCATTTATGATCAAAGGGTCATCTAGAATGTTCCTGTTAGACAAATATGCAGATTGAAAATTAGATATAACCGACCCCAAAACATTTTTTAACCTATTAGCCAACACTTTCAATATTGTCTTTAATATATATCCCATAAGACTAATAATTTTTAACTCTCTAAAGCCCACCTCACCCTTGATTTATGCTTAACTTCTTTTCTTCTTTTACTTCTCCTCATGTAATATTTTCTTCAATGTTATACGGTCCCTACATTCTTCTTCATCGAGCATCCGATGTTCCATAACACCTCCTAAGAGTAGAAGTGCAATTTTTACCCAAGTCAAAAGATATGGGTTAGTTTGTGTAAACAATTGTTGTATATTGGGGTGAAATTGGTAACATCATAATATGAAATGCGTTAAGATGTGCAGCACTTAAACACAATACGGGTCAAGATGTATACCTTAAAAACTATGTGAATGTAATGGATTTAAATATTTAATAATAATTAATAATATATTTGATGAATTATCCTAATGGACTATTTGTTTAGCTATAACATGTTTTAACTTAAAAATCAAATTAATGTTTTTTAAAAACAATCCATTTAGAAAATGATTTTGCTTAATACTCGTTTTAACCCGCACTCATCCTGACCCGAGCCCGTTCTGACATATTACCTAATCCTACCCAACCCGTTTATTTTGCCAGGCACACTAAGAGCACTAATTTTGCCTCCAAATCATCCTTGATACTGTTGGGTCCCCTCTTGTTTGGTTCCACGTACTGTTTTATTTCATATTTTACCGGTTTTAATTTTCCAGCAAGACGATTATAATTAAATAGTTTTATCATAAATAAATTATAATATTTATTATATAAATATTGAAAGAAGAAAAAAATAGATCAAATGTAAAATTTAAAAAGACAAAATAATTATTAGGATAGAATTTATGTAGCATCTGCTTTTGTAAGTCTTTCTTTCTCTTTCTTTTCTTTTCAATCTCTCCTATGTTCCCGATTTTTATAAATAAAAAAATAAAAAATTATTAAAGAAAGAAAAGAAAAAAAGTGAAAAGAAAAAATATAATTTTATTTCGTATTAAGATTAAAGTGACTAATTTTAAAGTTGTAAGATTAAAACAGCTTTTAAGTTTAAAACAATTTAGAGTAACTAATTTTAAAAACCGTTAGAGGTTATTTATAAACACCAAAATATATCATATTTAATCAGACTCGTTAGTGAAAAAAACATACATTTAGAACGTGGATCAACTCTAATTTATATCAACACGTACATATAACTAATTATGTAAGAGCTAAGTTTTTGCAAGTTAGAGAACAAAAATGAATTTAAAACTTTAGAAACTCGAGGTGGTCAAAATTATATTTAATTTCATTTTTTGAAAGCTGTGGGGTTAAGGTCAAAATAATATTTTATGAAGTTTTTAAAAAGTTAAGAGGGTAGAAAAAGTAAACTTTAAAACATTATACAAAGTTTATGAATGAAATGTAAAAATATAGGAATTAAACTTAAGTTTTGACATTATGTATAAACCTAGAAGGAAACTAAGGGTGAAAGTGATATTTTAAAAAGTTTAGATATAGAAATAAAAAACATTAAAGAGTAAAACATACAATTTTAATATTGAGTGCAAAAATAAAGTTTTGAAAGTTTTGGAGAATAGAGATATTTTTTTTAACAGAAGAAACTACATTTGTATAAAAGACATAAAACTAAGAAAAAAAAAAGGCAAATGACTAAAGCTGAATAAATAATAGTTAAAAGGAACAAAATAAGGAAGATTTAAGTATTACAAGAAAAGCTTAGTTAATCTTAACAACTTGATCATACATAAGGAAAAGTTACAAAAAAATAAAATAAAGAAAGATAAATAAAAGATTAAAAATGCAATAAAGTAAAGTTAAATAAATAAAGACGTAAAAGACTAATGGCTCATAGATTATTGCATGAGAATATATAGATTGTGTAGAAAATTGTAGGACAAAAAAGGAAAATAGTGAAGAGTGTCCTCAAGTTGAGTCTTGACTCGTTTTAAGCAACAGAGACTACTTAATTTTGAGCCGAAAGTTATTTTTAAAGCTTTTAAACTAATTATTAATTAAGTAAATTTCATAAATCGTCTTTTATATTCATTTATTTTATAAATTACATACTTTATTTGAAATAATTACAGAAAACATCTTTAAAATGAAAACTTATGATAAATTTCATCCTTAAAATTACATAAATCATCCTTTAATAAATTACATAAATTGTCCTTTAGATTAAGAAAAATGATGAAATCCATTATAAATTTTCATTTTTAAGGATAATGTATATAACTATTTCTAATAAAGGATGTCATTCATAAAATAAGTAAATATAAATGACGATTTATGTAATTTATTCTTTCGAAGCAACATTTTTATCCCAAATGAAATAGGGGTAATGTTTGTTTAGTAGTATTTCGTCGAAATACCATTCGGTCCGTTTCGTTTTCTTCTTAAAAATATTCCGGCTCCCTCCATTTTGTTCCTAAAGATCCTTCGCTCCCCTCCGTTCCGATCTTTTTTTCAAGCTCCGTCAATGTTTATATGTATTGCATTTATATTTTGAAATGGGCTAATTTTTATTTTTATATCATATAATAAATAATAAACAATAAATATTAAATGATAATGTTTTTAGTAAATAGATTTATATTGAAAATTATAATTTTAATGCGTGAATCCGGAGAAAATAAGAACAAGTAGTCATGATCAAAACGTAACATTGAAATGTACGTTCGATTTTGTTTGTTCAACAAGTTTCTTGGATAAAGTCATATTTTAAGACAAAAAGAAAAACGCATGTGTTTTTATTAAAGCCCGTTGGAAATTTTGACAAAGAATATGATTTTTCGTTGATTTTAAAAAAATAATTATATATGTAATATATATGCTATTAATATAATTATAATTTAGTGTTTTATTGGTACTATAAGAGTTAATCACAACGAAACAATTTACGTTCAAAACAAAATGAATATGAATGAGATATCAATCCTTTATATTATGTAACAGAAACTTGTAATATAAACTAAGCTTGTCTTACATTGGTAAAATTATAAATCTTGAGGTGTGTTATAAGTGGCAGTTTTTATACAGTTCTGTTTTATATAACAAGATGCATCCAGCAACAGTCAAGAAGACGATAAGCACCCGATGTGTCTGCTCCTGAGACGTGAGAAATCGAGATAAACTGACATTTTGATGACGCATTATGCACTTAGAACTCTGGCATCTTCACTTGAAAGCCACCTTTAGTATTTTGATTCATAGGGGGTTGGAGTTTAGGTTTCACCATTTTGTGTCTATGTTTCATGCTTTGAAACAAGTAGATTGTTTAGCTTCTATTGCATTAAATGTTTGTTTAAGTCACATGAATATCGCTACTTGAATTCTGAGTTTTAACTACAAGTACAAGGCACACAAACCTTGTATGATATATCATAAACAAGTATCGAAAACCACATGAAATATAACTCATAGCGTGCATTCTAAAGAATTTTTAGCATTTTCTACTCTACATGTTCTTGTTTCATGAATCTCTTTGAACCTAATTTTTTTTTTTTGAACAACAATATCATCCTACTCCTACTCCTAAATTACACCCAATCTTCCCCTTTGCTTGGATTTGAACTCAAGACCTCCTTTCTAAGAGGCAATGCCTCTACCAAGTGGGCTAGCCCCACATTGGCCTTTGAACCTAATATGATCTTGAAAATTTGACGTACATCTAAAAACATGTTTTAAACATGAAGTTTATTTTATTTTACTTTTTGCAAATTCATATTTGAAAATTATAAATTAACAACAAAGCATACTAATCTACCTAATGATTAAACTAGAAATATAGATTCTCAATATCTTTTAAATATTGACATAAATTACTAAATCATTTTAAGTTATGAAGTAAAACACATTAATACTTAAATATAAACTCAAGCAGGTTTAAGGTTGTTTAAAAAGTTTGCAGACTACGTCTTACCGGAAAAAACTTGACTCATAAAAGTTCATATGTAACGAGTCGAGCCCGAGATCGACTTGTGACTTGGCTTGTTGTCTGGCTAGTGACGGCTCGATTTTTATTTTATACAGACACACAAATTATATAATGACGAAGGTTCAAATAAGAAATGATGTTTTGTCAAAAAAAAATAAAAACAATGAAAGTATAACATGAGCTATGATAATAAAAAAAGAAAGAAATGATAATTTTAATACAATATTTTTATTGACTTTTTCAAGTTTCCCATACTTTTTTAAATGCTGAGACATTATTAAAAAAATCTCATCATAAAATCAATTTTTTTATCATTAATATGAGTATATTATTGATATAAAAAAACAATTTTTTTTAATTTTACTAAATTTTCGGTATATATATATATATATATTATATTTTAAAACATGTACAAAGTTTTTTATAAGAGTATATTATATTTTAGTGTAAAATATATTTTCGTGTAAAATAATTTATAAAAAAATAGAACAAAAATACAACACAAAAAAACACATTAAAAAAATATAATATATAAAATACTATTTTAATAAATTACCTAAAAAATTATTTTTATAAATAGTTTTTAAATGAAACTATTTTAGTAAATATATATATTTTTTCAATCAAACAATATAAAAAAAATTCTTTTTTCCCTGATATGCTTATTCTTGGAAGGTGGTCCTCTTCAATCGATTGCGAGATGTTTCTTCAAGCATTTATCTTGAAAAGAGTAGCTTAATTAGTACAGGAGGAGACTCAGTTATTTTGAGGTTTGTAATAAGATTAAAAATCTAGGATTATGTTCAAGTAAAAAGGATGAGATTGGTGAGAAGGGTGAGAAAAATTGTGTTTTTGGCAAGTGACATTACTCTAATTTTATAAAAAGAGTATTTTGGTCATTGTGTTTATTGCTTCAAGTTATTGTGTTTAATACTTCATGTCATTGTGTTTAATATTTTTTTTATTTTGTTTTATTTTTTATATCATATTGTGTTATTTTGTTATTGTTTTTTAAGCATTAAATAAATTGTTCTTATTTATTTTTTATGTATTAAAAGTACATAATTGTGTTATTTTACCATTATGTTTATAAAACTTATAATTTTTAAAAACATAAATTGTTTTTATTTTTTGAAAAATACATTTTCGTCATTGTATATATGTTTATGTCATTGTGTAATATATTCATCATGATGTTTTATCGTCAGAACATTGTGTAATATAATCATCATTGTGTGTTATGTTCAGGTCATTGTGTAATATATTCATCATTGTTTTTAATTTTCAGATGATTGTGTAATATAACATAATTGTGTCTTACGTTCAGGTCATTGTGTAATAGTTATTATTTTCTTTTACGTTAAGGTCATTGTGTAATCTACGCGTCATTGTGTTTTACGTTCAGGTTATTATTTAATATACACATTGTGTGTTATGTTCAGGTCATTGTATAATATATTCATTATTGTTTTTTATCTTCATATGATTGTGTAATATAGCATCATTGTGTCTTACGTTCAGATCATTGTGTAATAGTCATTATTTTGTTTTACGTTAAGGTCATTGTGTAATCTACGCGTTATTGTGTTTTACGTTCAGGTCATTGTGTAATATACACATTGTTGTATTAGATGAATTTGTTTTGTTTTATCATTATGATTTACATATAAAAAGTAAGTGATTTTGTTGTTTCACCAATATTATTTTTAAAGCTCATGAATTTATAAAAAAATAGTTAGACACTACGACGACAAAAAGAAACGCTTACAAACAAAAAGACACAATAATAGACAATTAGACACAATGACGCATTACAAATATAAAAGGTAGAGGAAAACGTTTTTTTTTAATTTTTTTATATAACAATACTATACTCGTTTTAAAGATAAAAAAATTCTCGTTTTTTGGTGTAATTTTTTTAAAAAAATAATATTGTATGTAAAAGTTATGACCGTTTAAAAAAATGGGGGGACATGATAAAAAGTCAACAAAAGTGTCTATGACTAAAATACCCTTTCACTAACTTTTTTAATACAACTTTGATCTCAACCATTAAATTATATATCTAATGGTCTACAATCCTTCTCACACTTCTTACCAATCTAAGCCTTTTTACTATAACCCCACCCTATATATTAAAAATCTAATGTCTTTTAATTCTTCTTTATTTATTCTAAATTTAGACCAAAAATAATAAAATAAACAATTTAATAATAAAAGTAATAACCCAATAGTCTTGTTATTTCATTTATAGACCGCGCAATCATTTCGTGGCATAACAAAATAAAAATCCTGACCCCTTTCCACGCATGAATCAAGTCTCAAACAAGAATAAACTAATGAACACAAATTTAGTGCCATTTTATATTAATCTAACAACAAAAATAGATAAAAACGATTAAATATGTTATAGTGTTCGTAGTATGTTTATGAATATATATATATACTAGATTATAACCCGTGGAAAACACGGGATGAATTATATGTAGGAAAAAGCATCCAAAATGTAATATATATGAATGAGTTACATATAATAAGTCAAAGCAAGGCAACACCAAAAATTCATAAATTAGAAAATACTTCTTTGTATACAACATTTCTTGTTTTATTTGTGATATTGCCATCTTTATCTAAAATTAAAAGTTTTAAACCTTCTCTACTTTTAACCCTAGATAATGCAACACATAACTGTCCATGGGTAAACACCGGATGCTTTAGATACAAACCAACCCTAGATAGTGATTGTTCTTGACTCTTGTTTATGGTCATGGCGAAACATACAGCCAATGGGAACTGTCTTCTTTTAAATTTGAAAGGAATTTTTTTGTCAGAAGGAGTGAAGCCAAGTCTAGGAATAAAAACACGAGTGCCAATATTGTTGCCAGATATAATCTCTGCTTCTATAACGCATGATGTGTTGTAAAACACATCTGTTTTTCTATTTGTTCTTGTTTCGTTTCGTTACAGTTTTATTCAGTTTTAGAGTCGATTGATGCTGGTTCTTCACATTTCTACAAATTGTTGCTTGCAGGTAATAAACATGTTAATTGGGCACAAAAGATCAAGAAAACGAGCTTCCGGGCGAGCGGGAATGAACTGATGATTAAAAGAAGAATATTTCTGGAAAAACATGCCCGTCGCGTAGCGCGACAGGTGGAAAATTACGTGTTTGCCCTTTTTAATGATTGCGGGTTTGACCCGACTATTTTGTCGGGTAGCTGGGTGTGTCGCGTAGCGCGACGGTTATCAGAATACCTGTCGCGTATCGCGACAGGGTTATTTTGTCAGATTTTCGAGTTTATTGATTGGAAAACGACTGGGGTCGAGGGGATTCGATTTGGAACGATCAGAGACGACCTAGGAGGCGACTAGAAGCAGAGAATCAAGGTTGGAGTCGAGTTGGATCATCGAGAAGCCCTAGACGAGTGATTCGAAGGGTGTAACGTGATCGGTTCTTCTTTTCTTCTTGTTATTCTTATTTGAATGATGTTTAAGATTGGTTTTATTCTGATTTCTTGCTGTTTGTTCAGTATGGTTGTTGGCTAGAACAATAGAACTACCTAGGGTTTTACAATTATGCATGTTTGACGTTTATAACGATTGATTGTGGAACAAGTTTGGATTTTTCAATGATTTAATGGTTTGGTTTGGATTCTTGGATGTATATGAATGTTTATGATGTTTGTGATCTAATTTATTGTGTCCTCGTATGCTTTGGCGAATGTCTTTCGTGTAATGAGCATGTGTTAGGTCATTTACTTTGTGTTTATGATTAGTGGATGCATTACTAGACGTAGTAATTCATAGGAACAATAATTAAATCACAAATGAATTATATGTTAACCAAATTCAATAGCCGTGAGGTGAGAGTTTGTTGGTATATCTTGCATGTTTAAGAACTAGTTAAAGTCTTTGTAAAAAGACTAAAATTAGGTTAATTGAACATAGTCTTGTATGCTAAGTCCAAGATGAATCTCCTTATTATCCCTTGCATGTTGATGCATTGAGGCTATCTTTTCCGTGAGGTAGATGGCTTTTAGGATATATCATTGATGGGTTGGTTAACTTGTGAGAGTAATTAACCTAAACCAGTGTTTAATATACTTATAAACAATTTAGTTGAAATCTTTGAAAACGGTTGAAGAATCTCTAATTTGTTGTTAAGTTAAAACTCAAAGATCCCGGTTCCAAAATGAGTTCCATAATCAATCCATAAAACATTAGACATGTATTAAAGTAAACCCTAGGTAGTCATTTCATCATTCGTGAATCTTAGTTGCATTTTCCACTTTGAGTCTTGATTTGATTTTCAGAATTTTATAAATTTCAGTTTATTTAGTTAAGTATAAAACCCCCCTTTCAAACTTTTAATTTAATTTAAGTCATTTATATAGATAAGTCATTGAGTCTATTTGCATTTTCTGTAGGAGTCTGTGGGTTCGATAATTCGGACTTACTTTTCTGTGCTACTTTTCAATAGGTTCACTTGCCTGTTAGTAGTTTAGTTTAGAGAGTCTAGAATATTACTTAGTGTCTAGGATAGTTTTGATTTTTATTAGTTTTAATTAAGCTACTTTGCACACATCAAGTTTTTGGCGCCGTTGCCGGGGACTTCTTAGTCGATTGTGCAGTTTAGTCTTGTGTCTTATCTGTGCATATCTGTTCTTAGTTTAAGTTTTATTTATTTTGTTTTATTTATTTTTGATTTCTTTTTGTTTTATTTGCAGGTTTGGTAGTGTATGCCACACCTACGTTCACACGGACCGCCACCTGAGCTTTCTTTGCCTTTAAGGAGCGATTCGCGGGACTTCTCTGAGGGTTCTACGAGCGAGGTAAGTGCTTCTACTCCCGTTTCTGCAGAGTTTTCTGATCACACACCACCATCTTCTTCTAGTTCTTCCACCCATTCTAGCCCACGCTTGCACTCTGTTCCACCTATGGCTGAGCGTCGCACGGTTCACCAGCAGGCCACTGCTGGATTCACGGGACTTAACAATCCCATCACTGTGCCAAATATCACGAATGAAAATTCGTGGCAGATTCCTTCGTACATCATGACAGCCATTAACAACACTCAGTTTAATGGCCGGGATGATGAAGATGCACCAGCCCATATAGCTCGCCTCACTCGCATCTGTGGTACCTTCAATCTTCAAGGTGCTACTGAAGATGCTATCTTTCTGCAGCTATTTCCTTTCTCTCTTGCGGGTAGGGCCGCCACTTGGCTTGACTCGCATGCTCCTGGATCTTTCACTACTTGGGGCAGTCTTAGGGATGCATTCCTTAAGAAATACTTTCCACCTGCCAAGGCAGCTCGCCTTCGTGATGAGATCCATTCTTTCCGTATGGCCCCTGATGAGCCATATTACCTTGCTTGGGAGAGATTTCAGAATCTGCTTAGCAGATGTTCCCAGCATGGTCTCTCTGACTGGGCCCTGGTAGAGAAATTCTACAATGGTCTAACTTATGAGACCAGAGCTCGTTTTGATACTTCTGCGGGTGGTCATCTTATGGGAAAGAGGGATGTTGCTGAGTGTACTGATATGTTTGAAAGTTTTGCTCAGGCTGAGTATGAGCAGAGATCAGCTAATAGGAATTCAAATCCTATTTCTAGTTCCTCCTCTTCCACGAGAGGAGTTCACCACGTTAATGTGGATACTAGTGTGGCAGCTGCTCTTGAGGCCTTATCGAGGGATGTGAAGGATTTGAAGATGAAGGTGGATAGGTGTGAGATTTGTAGGGGTGGCCATGCCACATCTGAGTGTTTGGTGGTCAACCAGGAGCAGGTTGATTATCTAGGGGTCAAGGTAGGGGTAACACGAACCCTTTCAATAATTCCTACAATCAAAATTGGAGGAACCACCCAAATTTTAATTGGCGCTCTTCCGGTCATCCCCATGGTTTCCAATCTGGGTCTTCTCATAACCAGGGGCAGGGTCATTCTTCGGTTAGTCATCCGAGTCATACACCGGGGGCGGGTAGCAGTAGTAGTGGTGGTGGTTCTGGGGGTAGTATGAGTAAGATTGAGGAGTTACTCACCCAGTTGGTTGCTAAGGATGCCAATACTCAGAAAACCCTTGCTGAGCATGACATTCTTCTAAAAAACCAACAATCTGCTTTTCTTGATCTTCAAAGATCAGTTGGTGATATTGCTAAGCGTTTGGATGAGAGGCCCCAAGGTCAGTTTTCGGGCAACACTCAGCCTAATCCAAACGCTCATGTGAAAGCAGTGACTACGAGGAGTGGTCGAGGGGGGTATGAGTGTAGAACCACCGGTTGAGGTAGATGATGAGGAACCGGTGGATGAGGAGATTGAGATGGAGACTCCTGGGGGGTACACATGAGGCCAGTCCCAGCAAGTACAGTACCGACCAGTGAGTCTCCCGTAGTGGTCCCGGTTGAGAAGAAACCGGTTGAGGTTAGGCCGAGTCCTAAGATTGATCATTCACGACTTCCTTACCCTGCTCGCTTAGCTCACCAAAAGCATGCTAAGGAGTATGGTCATTTTCTTGACATGTTCAAACAGTTGAAGATCAATCTTCCTTTTATCGAGGCTCTTCAGCATATGCCCAAGTATGCCAAATTTCTTAAGGATTTGTTGAAGAAAAAGGAGAGGTTAGGGGAACTTTCTAATGTTCCATTGAGTGGGGGATGTTCTGCGGTGATTCTGAACAAGCTACCGGAGAAATTGACAGATCCTGGGATCTTTACGATCCCATGTTTGTTTGGTAGTGACACTCAGAGGCACGCGTTGGCAGATTCAGGTGCTAGCATCAATTTGATGCCCTATTCATTATATGAAAAGCTAGCACTTGGTGAACTTATTTCTACGCGCATGACATTGTCCCTTGCTGACCGAACGGTCAAGTGTCCACGGGGTGTTGTTGAGAACTTATTGGTGAAGGTGGACAAATTTGTATTTCCCGTGGACTTTGTGATTCTTGATATGGAGGCCGATGAGAGTGTGCCTATCATTCTAGGCCGTCCTTTCTTGAGGACTGCTAAGGCTGTCATTGATGTGTTTGATGGGAAGCTCACTCTTAGAGTGGGTGATGAGACTGTCACATTTGAGGTTGTGAAGTCTATGAGGCATCCCGGTGATCATGATGACTTTAGTGACCCATGTCATTCTGTGTACTTCATAAATTCTTTCATGTCACATGTAGATAGGTGTCTTGAGTACGTGTGCGGTGTTGATTTGGTAGCTGAGAAGAGTGAGGAGGAGTGTGAGATTGATGATGAGGGTGTTGGTGTCATTTCTGAGGTGTTAGAGATAGATGAGTTGAGGGAGGAGAGTAAGAAGCCCTCTGTTGAGTCACCACCCACCCTAGAGCTTAAGGTTTTACCCTCACACTTAGAGTATGCATTTTTAGGAGAGGATTCCACTCTACCTGTTGTCATTTCATCTGGGTTAAGTGAGGAGGAGAAGAAGAGATTGTTAGGTGTGCTGAGGATGTATAAGGGGGCTATTGCTTGGAGACTCTCTGATATCCAAGGTATTAGTCCTGCTTATTGCACACACAGGATACTCATGGAGGATGAGTATAAGCCGGTAGTCCAACCTCAGAGGCGGTTAAATCCTAATATGCAAGAGGTTGTGAAGAAAGAGGTGTTGAAGTTGATGGATGCCGGTTTGATCTATCCTATCTCGGATTCATCGTGGGTGAGTCCTACTCAGGTTGTCCCTAAAAAGGGAGGGATGACAGTCATCATGAATGAGAGAAATGAGCTCATTCCTTCTCGCACGGTCACGGGGTGGCGAGTTTGCATCGACTATAGGAAACTTAACGATGCCACCCGGAAGGATCACTTTCCCCTTCCTTTCATTGACCAGATGTTGGAGAGATTGGCGGGACAGCAGTTTTATTGCTTCTTAGATGGTTTTTCTGGGTACTTCCAGATCCCCATTGCACCGGAGGATTAGGAAAAGACCACATTCACGTGCCCTTATGGCACCTATGCTTACCTTTGCATGCCCTTCGGGCTATGCAATGCTCCTGCCACATTTCAAAGGTGCATGGTAGCCATCTTTCAAGACATGATTGAATCATCCATGGAAGTGTTTATGGATGACTTCTCAGTTTATGGTGACTCATTTGATCAGTGCTTGGTGAATCTTGAGAGGATGTTGAAGAGGTGTGTAGAGACTAAGTTGATGCTTAATTGGGAGAAGTGTCACTTTATGGTGACCGAGGGGATAGTATTGGGTCATAAGATTTCGAGAGCGGGTATTGAGGTAGATAAAGCTAAGATAGAGACCATAAGTAAACTCCCACCACCTTCTAGTGTCAAAGCCATTAGGAGTTTCCTTGGTCACGCGGGTTTTTATAGGCGGTTTATTAAGGACTTTTCAAAAATCACTAGGCCTATGACCCATCTTCTAGAAAAAGATACCCCGTTTTTGTTTGATGAGGAATGCATGAAGGCATTCGAATTCTTGATGGAGAGACTTGTGAGTGCTCCTATTTTGGTTGCCCCCGATTGGAGTTTGCCTTTTGAACTCATGTGTGATGCTAGTGACCAAGCCGTCGGGGCGGTCTTGGGGCAAAGAAGAGAGAAACATTTTCACCCGATATATTATGCTAGCAAAACTCTCAATGATGCTCAAGAGAACTACACTACCACCGAGAAGGAGCTTCTTGCGGTAGTGTTTGCTTTTGACAAATTCCGGTCTTACCTTGTGCTTTCAAAGACCACCGTCTTCACCGATCACTCGGCTTTAAGGTTTCTTTTTGCAAAGAAAGATGCAAAGCCTCGTCTTATTAGGTGGATTCTTTTGTTGTCGGAATTTGACATTGAGATCAAAGATAAGAAAGGGGCTGAAAATGTGGCGGCCGATCATCTCTCCCGGTTGGAGGACCCGGAGAGGAGCGAGATTAGTGAGGAGGAGATTGGAGATAGGTTCCCTCACGAGATGATAGACTTTGTCGAGGCGGAGAGGCAAGGAATGCCATGGTTCACCGACTTGGCAAATTTCCTTGCTAATGGAGTGGTGATTGAAGGAATGACCTCTCAACAAAAGAGGAAGTTTTTTAGAGATGCGAGTAAGTATGTTTGGGATGATCCGTATCTCTATCGTGTGGGAGGTGATAGGATTTTAAGGAGATGTGTGAGTCGAAAGGAGGGCCTTGATATCTTAAGACATTGTCATGAAGGCTTGACGGGTGGACATCATGGACATCATTCCACCGCCCAAAAGGTCTTCGATTGTGGATTTTATTGGCCTTCGGTGGTGAAGGATGCACTTGAGTTTGTGAAGAAGTGTGATCCTTGCCAACGCACCGGGAATATATCCTCTAAAGATGAGATGCCTCAAAACCCGATTCAAGTGTTAGAGGTTTTTGATGTTTGGGGCATCGATTTTGTTGGACCTTTTCCTTTGTCCAAGGGAAATAGGTATATACTCGTGGCCATAGATTATGTCTCAAAGTGGGTAGAGGCCCAAGCCTTACCTACAAATGATGCCCGAGTAGTTCTCAAGTTCCTTAAGAAGTTGTTTAGTAGGTTTGGGACTCCTAGAGCTTTAATAAGTGACCGTGGCACGCACTTTTGTAACACTATGTTAGAGAAGGCACTTCAACGCTACGGTGTCACTCATCGTTTAGCGACTGCTTATCATCCTCAAACAAGCGGTCAAGTGGAGAATGCAAACCGAGGCGTGAAAAGGATACTTGAGAAGACCGTAGGGAAGAGTCGGAAAGATTGGTCCGACAAGTTAGATGATGCATTGTGGGCGTTTAGAACGGCTTATAAGACACCTTTAGGAACCACCCCATATATGGTCGCTTATGGCAAAGCATGCCATTTTCCCGTTGAGTTGGAACATAAAGCTCTTTGGGCTCTCAAGACGGTCAACCTTGATCTTACCGAGGCGGGTAGGAAAAAGGTATTTTCAAATTCATGAGTTAGAAGCCCTTCGTGATGCGGTTTATTCACGTTCATTGAGCATTAAAGAGAAAACCAAATCATTGCATGATAGGAAGTTGAAGGGTTTGAAGGAATTTAAGAAGGGAGATCGGGTTTTGCTTTACAATTCCCGATTGAAATTGTTTGGAGGGAAGTTGAAGTCCAAGTGGACGGGTCCATATGTGGTTGAAGAGGTGTTTCCATATGGAACTGTTGAGTTGCAAAACGAAGTTGATGGGAACACTTGGAAAGTGAACGGTCATCGATTGAAACATTACATTGGAGGACCGATTGATGAGAATGAGGAGGGGGAAGAGATCCTCCTAGAGAAACCCGAATGAAGACAATGTGAAGGGTTCTTGGGATGAAACCCAAGTGTAGAGTGTGTAAAGGGTAGGTTGTAGAGTTTTTGAATCATTTTTAGTGCGTTTTCGTATTTATTTTCCGTTTTTTTGTTTGCGTTTTTGTGTTTTCTTGAGTTTTGCAGGTGTTTAATCATTTGGATGCAAGAAAGATGGAATAGAGGCACCAGGTATGTATTCTTTACCTTAGAATTGATTTTAGGTGTTTAGGAAGAAAAAGGGAGGTGAAAATTTGGCTAAGGCATGGAAACCTGGAAAACTTTCTGTAAAAATTGACTCGTCGCGTCACGCGACGATCCCAAGTTAACCTGTCGCGCTACGCGAGACAATTGGTCAAACAAGCGGGTCAACATTATGTCGCGCTACGCGACAGTTACTTCTGATGTTGTCGCGCTACGCGACATACCTACAGACGGGTAAATACCCCTTTTTCAAGCCCTAATCTCATTTTAACACCCTTCTCACCCTTGTTCCACCATATCACCACCGATCCACCACCGTAAAATCACCACCCATGACCATAGCTCTTACCCTTCCACCGTTCTAGACCCATCTACATCCACCATTTCATCCCCAATCTCCAAAGATTTTCGACCCACACCCACCATCACGGCAACCGCGAGCGAGGAGGAAGTGTTGTTGATTTCTTCATCTTGTCCTTTCTTAGAAGTGTTCTAGATCGAATTTGAGGTAATGTGACCATTTAATTTCAGTCTTTATAGCATATTGATGGTGTTTGGGTATGTAGGTTCTTTCTCAGAATTTCTTTTCACCATTGTTATTCATTGATTGATAGTTGTTTCATTCTTTTGAAGTCATTTTGATGAACTATTGCTGTTGATATTCATAAATGTGTAAGATTCAGCTTACTTTGTGCTATGGTTCAGTGTAGACATCTTGGTTGGGTTGAATTTGATCTGTTTATTTTTGGTTTGTTGAGTGCTTAGGCATTACTTTGTTGAGAATTGTTTGTGATGTGTTTGGAAGTAACAATTATTTGGTTTGGTTGAGAATTTTGAATAACCAGTGAGAATTTTGACAAAATAATGAAAATAATGAAACTGGTTGTCAAGTGGATATTGATAATGGTTATGATGAACCGGGAAAAATCAGTTTTTTTTTTTTTATTTTGGAATAGTTGTTTTGACTTGTACTAATCTTGAATTGCTTTATAACCGCGAAAGTAATGCTATACGGTTACTATGCTTGGTTTCTCTTCTAACTTGGAAGCTTTTGTTTGATGTGAATTATGTTTTTAGGATGTCTGGAGCTGAATCATCTAGGGCTGCTGGAAAGAGGAGAAGAGGGCCTGTCCCACGGCCAAGAGGAGAACCGGGCTCGCCGGTTCAGTTTCAGCGGGATGAGCGAACCATTACATACTCAGATGTGGAGAGGGTGCCCACCATTAGACCTAGGAGGATCAGGGAGCACACTTTGCTTAGTTTTGAGCTCGGCACATTTGAGAGTCAGAGACTCGACAGGTTCGTCTCTTTAGAGCTCCTTCACCATAGGAATGTAGATTGGGATTTGATTGATCAGTTGGGCCAGAGAGAGAGGATAGAGAGACTCCTAGGACCGAAGTGGGCTACTGTTTTAGCTTGTGACTGGCCTCAGTACAAGGAGCTAACCCTAGAGTTTCATTCTACTCTCATGTATGATGACTCCGAGTTTGATTCGATGGATGCGATATCGTTTGCTTTAGGGAGACGGGTATATGAGATGTCTATTCCCCAGTTTGCAGTGGCAACTGGGTTCTATACTGAGGATGAGGTCTTGTCCCCTAGGTTTTCATCATCTCTTCGAGGTGCTTCTAAGAAAAATAGGGATTTATGTTTATCTGAGGCGGATCTTAGTGAGTTCTGGGCCACAATAGCAGATTCACCATTCTCTACCAGCATGGTGGAATCTGAGATTAGGGACCCGATATTGAGGTACATTCACAGGATTTTAGCTTGTATGGTTGTGGGTAGATACTCGGGTGAGGAGAAAGTCAATTGGATTGACTTATTCTGTTTATATTGCATGGTGCGAGGGAGAGAAGCTAATGTAGCTTGTGTGATGGCACAGTCTTTTGCTAGAGGTAGGCGAGGGGGTGGTAGAGCGAGGCTTGATATGGGACCGTACATTTTTCGGATTGCCGAGTTTTTGGGAGTATTTGACAGATATCGGGCTGATTTGATGACTCTAGGGCCTGTGACCACCTCGATTACTTTGAGAGACCTGCGTAGGGCAGGTATTTGTGAGGGAGACGACCCACCGAGATGGGCAGGTTGTGTTGAGGGGCCACAGGTGATGCCACCTCCAGGGACTGAGGCAGCTGATGTCGTGATGGGTTCAGTTCCCACCCATCGTCAGAGGCCTATATTTAGGAGAGACCAGCCGCCCAGACAGTACCCCCTTAGGGAGCCTATTCCTGACCCTCTCACTTTGGAGTCTTTGTGTGCCAGGATTGATGGTTATCATGAGCAGAGCAGAGATTGGTTCTTGGCAGGACAGAGGAGACAGGAGGATGCGATGCGTTACCTGATGACATCATTACACTTAGACATCCCTGATTTCTACAGAGCACCTGGTCATCAGGATGAGCCAGGAGGTGATGATGCAGATGATTAGTGTGGGGATGTATATGGTTTCTTTCATTTTGGTTATATTTTGTGATGGTAATCTTGTATTTATCATACTTTGAATTGAATGGTTTTGGGAAGCTGGGTTGGTTGTGTTTGGATATGATCTTGGATATTATTGGTATTATGTTTTGGATATGTTGGATGTTTGTCTTGATCTTTGTGATGTTTGTTGCATATGGTTGTTTATGGCGTGTGGAGCAATTTGTAGAATGCAGAGCTTTTGTGGAAAGACTGGCACATGACAGTCTTCTTCTTAACCAGCTAAGTCATTTTCAGTTTTTAGTTTTTAATTTTTAGTTTTTCTTTTGGTTTTCCTTTTTCTCTACATTGGGGACAATGTCTAGTTTAAGTGTGGGGATGGGAAAATTAAGTTTAATTTTTTTTTTTTAGTAGTTTTTGAGTCAAAATTTTTCTTTACATCTTGAGCTTTGTTCTTTTGGGTTCTTGTTAAAGCGGGTTGCAAAAAGAATGATGGGAAATGATAGAAAAGTTGGGTTTTGTGGTTTCACTCATGGCTAACTTGTTGGTTTGGGTTTATGCTTTGGTTACGGGATGTGTAAGTAGGCTCGACAGGTTGTTTCTTTCCCGTAAGATTGGTAGAAATTTTATTTAAATGCATGATTTTCATGGGAAACATCTTGGGCATTTGGAATTAATGAAACTGCTTTCTAGTTGTAAATGAATCTTTGCATAATAACAAGTAAGAGTTTTGAAAATCTGATTTTTATTTGGCACATAAGTACTCTTTTTATGAGAATAAATCCGAGTCTTATGGCGCCTCCATTTTACCAAATAAGCTGAGCAAAAGAAAAATGAAAGAAAAGATGTTGAATGAGAAACTTATGTGTCACACGTCGGGTTGCAGCCCGGTTGAAACACCACTAAGCTAAGTTCAATAAAACTTTTGAATAAAAGAAAAATGCTCACGCTCTCATCTGCGTCCATTATAAAAATCTGATTTGAGAAATTTCTTGTTTGTTTATATGTAAGGATAAATTGGAAGCTAGAATACAGGATTGATTTGGTTTTAATTTCCTAAGTGTGGGTCTAATGAAATGAAATGTAGAACATGAACATAATGGACCATGACTAAGGGACTTGATAGAATCAGTATGGGTTTAATGGGATAAAAATACTTACAATCTTTTCCAAGGCATTTAATTTTGAATTAACAAGTTTAACTGTGAAGAAACCATTTTATCCAACTGTGATCCCAGATTTTTGTATAAGTCTTTTTCAGGGGCGAAAAAGAAATAAGTGTGGGGATGTGATGTGTTGTAAAACACATCTGTTTTTCTATTTGTTCTTGTTTCGTTTCGTTACAGTTTTATTCAGTTTTAGAGTCGATTGATGCTGGTTCTTCACATTTCTACAAATTGTTGCTTGCAGGTAATAAACATGTTAATTGGGCACAAAAGATCAAGAAAACGAGCTTCCGGGCGAGCGGGAATGAACTGATGATTAAAAGAAGAATATTTCTGGAAAAACATGCCCGTCGCGTAGTGCGACAACCTCATGAAACCCTGTCGCGTAGCGCGACAGGTGGAAAATTACGTGTTTGCCCTTTTTAATGATTGCGGGTTTGACCCGACTATTTTGTCGGGTAGCTGGGTGTGTCGCGTAGCGCGACGGTTATCAGAATACCTGTCGCGTATCGCGACAGGGTTATTTTGTCAGATTTTCGAGTTTATTGATTGGAAAACGACTGGGGTCGAGGGGATTCGATTTGGAACGATCAGAGACGACCTAGGAGGCGACTAGAAGCAGAGAATCAAGGTTGGAGTCGAGTTGGATCATCGAGAAGCCCTAGACGAGTGATTCGAAGGGTGTAACGTGATCGGTTCTTCTTTTCTTCTTGTTATTCTTATTTGAATGATGTTTAAGATTGGTTTTATTCTGATTTCTTGCTGTTTGTTCAGTATGGTTGTTGGCTAGAACAATAGAACTACCTAGGGTTTTACAATTATGCATGTTTGACGTTTATAACGATTGATTGTGGAACAAGTTTGGATTTTTCAATGATTTAATGGTTTGGTTTGGATTCTTGGATGTATATGAATGTTTATGATGTTTGTGATCTAATTTATTGTGTCCTCGTATGCTTTGGCGAATGTCTTTCGTGTAATGAGCATGTGTTAGGTCATTTACTTTGTGTTTATGATTAGTGGATGCATTACTAGACGTAGTAATTCATAGGAACAATAATTAAATCACAAATGAATTAGATGTTAACCAAATTCAATAGCCGTGAGGTGAGAGTTTGTTGGTATATCTTGCATGTTTAAGAACTAGTTAAAGTCTTTGTAAAAAGACTAAAATTAGGTTAATTGAACATAGTCTTGTATGCTAAGTCCAAGATGAATCTCCTTATTATCCCTTGCATGTTGGTGCATTGAGGCTATCTTTTCCGTGAGGTAGATGGTTTTTAGGATATATCATTGATGGGTTGGTTAACTTGTGAGAGTAATTAACCTAAACCAGTGTTTAATGTGACAGTTGCGTACGAAGAATTCGGCATTAATGACGTGAGCACATTTGGTCGTGCTAGAAATCCACGAGGATTTAGTAACTTTTGTTATTGGGGATTGATAGTATGTGAAAAATGATGAACGTGGGCGAAAACCGTGCGCAAAACGGAGTTCGTATGCTCCTGGAATCGCGAAACAAAGTTTAAATCAAATATTGGAAGAAAAACGGGTCAGGCGGTACGCCTGGCGTGGGTGCAGGGAGCCAGGCGATACGCCTGGCGAGTATGTCGGCAAAAAAATTGTTTAAGTCGATCAGAATCGTCCAGAACGTAAAATTTCACTTCTTTCCACCCCAATCGACTTCCAGACGATATTTTGACTTCCTAACACCTTCATACTTCAAATCAAAGCCATTTGAAGCTATAGATCGTGCCACGGATCGTATTTTCAAGTCCTGATCGTTGTTATACGCGCAGAAATTCGTCAGATCAGGTAACGGTTCATTTTAACCTTCTAGTTTGATTTTGATTGATTAGATCTTGATTTTGAAAGTAATGAGATAGTTAGGATTGTTGATTATTGCCTAGATGATGGCTAGGATTGATTATAAACGAAGAACACGAAGTTCTAACGGTTAAATCCTTGTTTTGATCCGTTGTGATGCCCGGTTTGCATGAAATCATACCTATGATTATAATGGTTTAAACCATTTGATTATGACAATGTAGGTGATTAGTTTGATTAATCTTTGAAATGCAAAGGTTAAATCCAAGTGTTTCAAACTAATCATAATCATTAACATACTCATTGGAATGATTATCTGATGTTTGTGATAACAGTCAGATTAGTATGTTAAATCTGGTTATTTCACCTATTCTGATGCTACATTGTGATATTTCATGATATTTGGGTAATCAATAATAAGGATTAATCACTCCTAAACCATTAAACCATCTAGAAACTGTTTTAGCATTATAATCAACAACATTAACTATTAGGTTAATCTGAGATTATTCTGATTAATCTAGAGTGTCATCAACTTTGTGTTAGGAATCTAATGCAATGTAGGTTCCTACATTATCATACATTGTATGATATAACCTTAAATTAATTAATTATATAATTAATATCGAGTTGATGACTTACTAAGCAACGTCTTTGAGATTGAACGTTCAGAAGGATCTAATCAGTAAACTAGAACATAAATAACTTATTAAAGATAACTAAACGCAGAATCATCTCTGTACTATCAGTTTGGTGATACACTGCTACCCTATTATCATCAGGTGAGTTTCGTACAACCCCTTTTATTTTTAATCTTTTTCAAACATCGGGGAACATTGTTGAACTGTTAATGAACATATGATATGTATCACTGATATCTGTGTGATTTCATGTGATTGTTGTGACTTTTGTGGGATTTCATGGGATTTTGGCCTGTAGACTGAACTCTATCATGACACTGAAAGTCCTCATTTTTGAACTGTATCTAGTGAACCCATGTGTGGCCGAGCAGAAAACATTGATAGTACTATTGGTTGACACCCCATTCGCTGGGAGGATTGCATCTCCCCTTGTGTGAATGTTTGTTATCTGTTTCCTGAACTTCTTAATGGTGTGATAGACATTAAGATAATGAGGCACTAAGATATGTACCGACGGGTAATATCTTGAGACAGACTAGACGTCCGAAAGGAACTAGATACAGGTCCCATGGTTATCCAGAACTGAACTTTTGAGAACGTGCTTATCATATCATATTGTTTTAAATTGAACTGTCGATCTCACCAGCTTTGTGCTGACGTTTCAAAATTAAACCTTTTTGCAGGTAAGCAGGAATAGACGGTGAGGATGCACTTTGAGTTATTTGCACTTTAATAATTAGTATTGTAACTAAATAAATATAGTTGTAATGTGTTTGTGATTGCGACACCCTGGTAATGTAATTACTTTAAGTTAATCTGTGTGCTTATGATATTGGTTCAAGTAAGTCACTCCTCACCTCAGAGACATCACCACTATGCTTCCGCAACCGGTTCAGTGACGTCAGACCAGACACGAGGTGACGAGGGGTGGGGGTGTGACATTTAACATACTTATAAACAATTTAGTTGAAATCTTTGAAAACGGTTGAAGAATCTCTAATTTGTTGTTAAGTTAAAACTCAAAGATCCCGGTTCCAAAATGAGTTCCATAATCAATCCATAAAACATTAGACATGTATTAAAGTAAACCCTAGGTAGTCATTTCATCATTCGTGAATCTTAGTTGCATTTTCCACTTTGAGTCTTGATTTGATTTTCAGAATTTTATAAATTTCAGTTTATTTAGTTAAGTATGAAACCCCCCCTTTCAAACTTTTAATTTAATTTAAGTCATTTGTATAGATAAGTCATTGAGTCTATTTGCATTTTCTGTAGGAGTCTGTGGGTTCGATAATCCGGACTTACTTTTCTGTGCTACTTTTCAATAGGTTCACTTGCCTGTTAGTAGTTTAGTTTAGAGAGTCTAGAATATTACTTAGTGTCTAGGATAGTTTTGATTTTTATTAGTTTTAATTAAGCTACTTTGCACACATCAACGCGATTACCAAGAGATATCACCCGTAGTCTAGTGCCATTACAAAGCCCACTTTTTTGATCAATGTTTCTTAGCAACATTACTGGAACACCAACCTTTAAACGTAATTTATGATTAGGTAAACCCGAAAATTTGAGTCAGTTGAGAACATCAGGTGCATATAAGCTTTCATCAAAGTTATCATGAATGTAATCAGAATGGCAAATACTATCAGAGCTTAAGTACTCGTTTTCCTCCCCTGGAAATAGTGATAGCAAACGATCATTAATATCTTCAACAATTTCATTTATGGGTGCCAATATTGCTCTTTCTTGAAAGAAATTTCGATTTTTGAAATTCTCAAGTACTAAAGGGTAGACAAACTCAATTAGAGAAGCTAAGGGATCAACTGAATCAGTAATTAAAAGATCCTCAGGTATATCGATGATCGACTCATCCTCGTTGACGTTACCAACATTTCCTTCTCCTAAATCCAGAAGCCAATTTGAGAACATCTTTGTTTGTTCAATATCACATTTTTCACTTCCTAGACTCAACCTCGTGTTTCTTGTTAGCTTAAAAACTTTACATTTTTGCCAAATGTATGAAGAACTTAAAGAGGCATTGACAATGTCATTTCTACTTCCATTTTGAACAACCGGTAGAATTTGTCTAAAGTCTCCACCAAAAACAACTACTTTTCCTCCAAAAAGCCTTTTAGAACTATTACCTATATTATCGCTAAATACGTCGTTCATAGTTTTGTCTAATGCTTCAAACGCATGCTTATGTGTCATTGGTGCTTCATCCCAAATAATCAACTCTGCTTGCTTTAATAAATGGGCGATGTCACTACCTGGCTTTATATAGCAAAGAGAGTCTTCATTCAAATTTAGTGGAATTCGAAATCTAGAATGCGCGGTCCTTCCTCCGGTCAATAGAAAAGATTCAATACCACTTGAAGCAACATTTAAAACGATTTGTCCTTTGCATCTTATCGCTGCAGATAAAGCCTTCCATAGAAAAGTTTTACCAGTTCCACCATAACCATAAATAAAAAACAAACCTCCTTCTTTATGCTGAACAGCTTTTATGATAGCATCAAAAACACCTCTTTGTTCATATGTTACTAAAAGGTTATCAAACTCAATTTTCAAATTGTGTTTGTCATATGACATCTCTTCAATGATTAGACAATTGTTTGAAGATGATATACACTCTTCATCAGGGTAAGGCATTGTTGGAAAATTTCGAAGGCTAGAATTGTTACGAGCCAAAAGATTTTCAATTTCAAACAAAGTGAGATTCTTTATTTGGTCGTCTGTTAATGATAAACCTATAGCATATAAAAAATCAAGTAGAAGTTCACATAATGATATAAATTAAAAAATTCAAACAATGATGTTAGTTATTAGAAAATGTTTTATTTAGAAAAGTTATTATGAAATTATACGTAAGTTAATAAGATTATTTATTATTGTAGTGAAAAAAATATTATACCTGGATACTTCAAAAGAATTTGTTGTTTGTGAAGAATACCATCTGATAAGAATTGCCATGTATTTTGCCATACAAAATCTGGTCTAAAAAGAGCTTCTTGTACAAGCATCGTGACAAATAAATTTCGTAAAAAGTATCCGGAACCATAATGACTTGCTTCTTCGATTGCTTCAATATATTATGTGTCATCATCTAAAAGTCCCATTTTATAACATGCATCTCTAAAAGATGGACATATATGTCCATTCACTGTGCAAATTTTTCGAATGATCGAGGACCTCTTACTTTGTTTAATAGTATTCTTAAAAAATAGGCTTCATGAAGAGAAGGTGAAACTGAATGAATTCTACCTATTGAGAAGCCTTTCTTCCTTGGTTTCCATTTTCTCTCTTGAGCTTTCCAAACAAATTGTGTAGGGAATTCCACATAAGTGAGTTTTCGTGCATCATCATCAGTTGCATTACAATTCATCCATGACAAAAACATTGATGAAGAAACAGATTCTTTTGTAAGGACATTGTCAATATCATCATCTGCACCATATACCACCTGTTGTTGTCCAGGAAGATGAAAAGGAAGCCTCATAAAAGAAGGAGATCTATAATGAACATCATATGAGAATATACGCCATGTTGCTTCGCATGCAGATAGGTATCTGCAATCGTAATATTCTTTTATCTCATCAACAACATCATTATTAACATCTTCTCTATTACTTTGTTCAAGTAAAAGAGTAGCTCTATCAGGACCTTTGTTAATATATTTGAATAAATATTTTATTGATCCGGCTTGATTGCACCACTCAACATTAATATGAGCTTGATACCTTTTCAAAAGCAACTTGTTATATGGAACAACACTTCTGTTGTCTAATTTCACTCCAGACTTTTCAACAAACAACCCGTTATCTCTTCTCCTATAAACTGGAAAACCATTTTGATCAAGAGAACTATTATCATAAAATCTCTTTGGATATTTTTTTGAGCACTTATTATCAATCATGCATGGACAATTGTTGTTATAGTTACCACAAGGTCCATGAATCATGAACTCCTTTACAAGTGAATACAATTCTGCATCTTCATTGGGATCTGGAATTTCAGCTGAAATAATTGGATCAACATATTCAACTGTTGGAAGCTTATGGTCAGATTGCATAAACAAACACACATGAGCATGTGGCAATCCACGCTTCTGAAACTCGACGGTATAAACAACTACATAGATTAAAAAAAATAACATTATGATGATCTTATAATAGTTCTAAACAAATAATAATAAGTATAAAAAATAATATACCTGCTTGCACTTGACCCAATAGTGCATTATCCTTTAGATCTTTAACAAATGAATCCAGCTTGATTTTAAAAAGTCTACATAATATATCAGGCCTATCCTCTGGTACAATGTTGGTATCCTTAAGAAACCTTTTAACGTCTGGCCATTTTGGATTACATGTTATTGTTATGAAAAATTCTGGATATCCATACCACTTACAAAGAGACATTGCATCTAAATAGTTTTGCATCATGTATCGTGCATCACCTGTAAAAGAGGAAGGTAATATCACACGCTGGCCAATGTTAGAGATGTTTGTATTTCCATTATTGTGTACATTACGAACATTCTCATACGATTCACATCTTAGAATTTTTTGTTTGGTTGCGTATGAAGTACAATCTCTCACTTTCAATCATCGTATACGCATCAACTAAGAACTGTTGATAAAGCCTTCTTGCATTTAAGATCAAGGAAAACTATTAGCTCTATATTGAATTCTATAGGCAAAGAATTCCCTCATTGTACAGTTAGGTCTTTTACTGTTTGTAGAACCAATTACATCTCTATGGGGGATGTCAACTCTATACCCGTCGTCACCGTAAGGAAATAACAATGGATATTGAAGAGCGAGATATGAAGGATGCAATTCACTTATACGATGTAAACTTCCTGAGTTTTTCTTTACAATTATATCTCGGCTGTCCATTGAATCAGAGATGTCTCCGACAATTAAAGCAGCAACTTCTGAAGCAGTAGGTAAGTTATATGTACGTCCATCTCTATTTCGTTTTCCAATTAACCTTAGCTTTAAGTCAACATAAGGATTATCACGAAAACAATCTCTTACCATCCTATAGGTTTTAACCAGCTCGTTTACTGAATCTAACATAATCTTCAATTCTTGGATAATTTGAAGATCAAGCATTTTTGAAGTTGATGTAGATTCACTATTTGATTCACTATAAAATAAAACAAAATATGTATAAGCTTATTTATTATTAGACTTAAAAGCAATATAAAAAATAAATAAATGAGAGATTAACATAAAATATGAACACATACCAAAGAGCATTTTGTCTATTTGAAAGTTCATTTTCTGTATCATATATGTAGAGTTGAGAAAATTTTGGTTTTGAACCATTTGAAGGAATAAGGCTTCCCATACAATGGTAATTTTGACCGCTCAATCTGAATATGGACGGAGTTTTTCCTCTATTAATAGATCTATCAATCTTGCCACCCATGGATGTAAATGAGAACATTGAATTGTAACGACGGATGTTCTTGATGAAGAACTTGCTTTTGGAATCTTGAGCACGAAAAAGATTTTGAAAGTTTAATGGTGCTTCTTTATAATTTGGAAGTTGAACTTTTCTGTAACCACAACACAGAGAGTAACTTGATTTATGCTTTGGTTTAGCCCCTTTAACTACTTCATTTGACCATAATTTTGCATTACACATTTGACATAAAACACTCCGATCACCATGGTCCAAGTAATCTGCAAAATTATATACTGTATAACACTAATTTTTGTTTTAATTAAAAATGATGTTATAAATGTAGAACTACGAATTCAACATTATATGATGCTGGCGAAAAGATTTCCTCAAATGTAGCGGGCCAGCCTACACTTTCTAGTTTGAATCTAATCCATGTGGCATCTTCTCCTAATTTCATTTCTGATCAAAAATGTTGTCTTTGAGGTCCTTGGGTAACCTCTAGTCATCTAATATGTCGAATGGGTCCACAACCTTAGTGACTAAATTTGCCAAACTACCAACTAAAGGTACGTTGTTTGTCTAAGAATTTAGGGACACAAATTCAAGGCAACATGTCGACCAATGGGTTCAAAGTGATCTTGGCCCCTTGTTAGATACATAATCTACTAACATTGTTGCCATTAAACAACCAGCACCCTATCATGATATGTTATCCGAACTGGGAATCATAAATGATTTTAAAATCATTACAGTACATGGCAAGTTTACACCTACTCTTCTTGATTTTCTTGCCTAGAAAATAAAAAGTAGTCAGTACGTTTAGAAATTCAATTTCTATATATTTTTTTAAACAAATAACTTTTATATGATTTATTATTTCAAAAAAAAATTCATCACTAAATAGAGAGTTTTAGTTGGTTATTATTGGTTTATAATTATGTACATAGAATGTTATTGTTCGTGAAATTGGTTAAGCGGTGAGGTGAGAATCAAGTCTCATTTGAGACGCATGTTCAAGGCACACTTGGGCCATTTTCAAGTGACAACAGGTGAAGGTCGTGCTCAGATATTTCTCGGGTACGATTCTATGGGGAGGAGAGTTTATTATTCAATACTCATGTGTACCTTTTGATATACTTGTGTAAATGTTATTATTCAATCTTGCATGTCTAACTGCTTCTTTAGTTGTTAACCTATCTCTTTGGCAAATGTTGGATACAATTGAGGTGTTGCTGTTATCAATGATGTTTATATTTACATCTGCAATAAAAGAGAATAAAAAATGGTTAGAAAGAAAAGAAAAAAGTATAATAAACATGTGATTATTTTTTTTATTGACATCAAAAAGTATTCTATAAGAACGTACCATTAGTGATGTATGATAATGTTGTTGGTATATGATGTCTAAAATTATCAATACACATCGGCCTCTCTATAGAGTTAGCCACACCTAATTTAGGATAAAACATGGAATTAGAAAAAAAAAATTAATTTGTCGTTAAAATAACATATTAATAAAAAAAAACACTTACCATTGAGTACCGTAGACATAGATTTTTTAACATGCAAACATTGTTTTCTTAATCTACGCCTGTCTTTAGCGCACGTATATACCACGTTTGTATCTAAAGCTATAAACCATTGCAAAAGATGCATATAAGGTAAAAAATTATTAAAAAAAATAATATATATAGGTGTACGACAATGATAGAGTTTTACAGAGTTCTTGTAAAGTCAATTATATGACATCCTAAGTATATTGTAACAAATTGTATACCCTTAGAAATTTTAAATAACGGAAAGTAATATGAACCCACTACAAAACAGAAAATGCTACACTAATTGAAATAGATTAAAACTAAGGTAAACTAAAAAAGCTAAAACTAAAATTAATAATAGATGCTTATTACGAAAAAGCTTACAATTTGAGGCATGCATGATATTCGAAGGTTGTGTTGATGTTAAAGATTGAATATTTGATAGTGTATAGATGTGCTTTGATTTTTTGCTCTCTAAATATTGTTTCCTTAATTTTCACATCTCTTTTGCATTACTTTTACAGATGCTTGTATTTATAACTGTAAAAAAAGCAGAAAGCACATGTAAGTATTGAAATCATGACTTTAAAAAAATTATGATTTTAAATAAAGTCATGCTTTTGTCAAAATATTATTCATTCATACGATTGGAAACATATCCTAATGGTAATCTTTGCAGTCCAACTATAAATAATTAAAGTACAAATTAGAAATAGATAAATCGAAAGCTGGCATGAAAGTTGTATAACACAGTTAGAATTAGGTACGAAAATATTGTATTATACAATGTAAAAACTAATATATTGTTTGTATATTGTTCTGTAAATATTATTTTGTGAGGTTTGAAAAGTTAACAAATATAAAAAAATATAAATGCAACAAAAAAAAATAATAAATATTTGAAATATATTAAACTGAAAGACTTTTTAAGAATACTGTAAACTAAATTTATGAATAATCTCTTATTATGAGAATAAACTTACAGTTTGAGGTATGCATGATATTCAAAGGATACATAGATGTTGAACATTGAATATTTGACAGCATAGAGACATGCTTTGATTTTTTGCTATCTAAATATTGTTTCCTTAATTTTCGCATCTCTTTAGCATTAGTTTTATCGGTGTTTCCATTTGAATCTGAAATAAAAATTAACCTATGTTAGTATTTTTATGATTTCCTAGTTTACCCGAAATTTATTAAAAATTATATGTTTGTACCATTGGAAACGTCGGATAATGATGTCCTTCGTAGATTAACTACAATGAAATAAAGTACAAGTTAGAAATAAAAAACTACCACCATTTAGGAAGTTAGTGTTAAATTTATACAAAACTGATAGAATTAGGTAAAGAAACATAGTAACATACAATCATACATTGTGAAAAATAATGGTTTGTTTTATGTTTGAAAAGTAATAGATTGTTTTGCTAGTTTTGAGGAAGTTAATACATGTAAGATGAATGTAAAAAATTTCCTAAAGTATAAATTAAGAAAGTATTTTAGTTTGTAAATTCAAATATATGATATTGCATGATAGAGGCATAATGTTTGATAATTTATACCAATGTATTTATATACATTTGTGCGTATACATACATAAATTTTCAAAACCATACATATGATAATTAGTTGTAGCATGTGGAAGTTGGATTCCTAGAGTGATGTAAACATATATTTATTTTTAATTGATTAAAGTTAATCGTATTTAAAATCAATGTTTATTTGTCAAAATATTCTTAAATACATTTACGTAAAAAAAAAATTCAATATTCCTTTTCCTTTAATGTAATAAAAGAGCATATAATATAATTTTTATGGTTATTAGAAAATTAATATCATGACCAAACAGAATTCAACATAAAATAAAGTATACATGAAAAACCCACTAATTGTTTTCGACTGGAAAAAACACAGAATAATGAAAGCAAAAGCAGCGACAAATGTTAAAAAAAAAGGCTTTGATGATATTATCATTTTTCTAACTTTGGAGTTAGAAGCTTAAACTTGTCTTCTTTACCACTTGAACTTAAACTTTGGCGTGCTTTTGTAGACGAGTAACTAAGTGGTTCATCAACATCATAAATCTCATCAAGACTGCGTTTAAGCTTGACTTTATCAGCTTTGGATATGAAATCAATTTCATTAAGTTTGGAGATTGGTGTTACGTTATCAGCAGTCTGAGAATCATCCTAGTAAAAAAGAATGAGATTTTGTTATTTATGTATTTGTTTGAATAAAAATGTGAATGTATAAATTTTAATTATTTATTCTATTTAAGATTAAAAAGAAAGAAAGTTACCATCTCGTGTGATGACAAATCAGCAGGCATATCATTTAATGAAGCATAGTTTGCAAACTATAAAAAAAAGTAAAACCAAGTATGTTAGACAACAATAGTGTATGATAGATTATATACTATATATATATATATATATATATATATATATATATATATATATATGATACGTTATAGTGGTTAATATAAAAGAAAGTTGGGAATTTGTTAC
Source organism: Mikania micrantha (assembly GCA_009363875.1). Taxonomy (NCBI): domain Eukaryota; kingdom Viridiplantae; phylum Streptophyta; class Magnoliopsida; order Asterales; family Asteraceae; genus Mikania; species Mikania micrantha. The sequence continues at coordinate 62,341,131 of CM018686.1, read as the reverse complement.
CTCTTCAAGATTGAAATTCTTTTCCAACTCCCCGATAATTGATGAATCATTAGTCATTTTAGAAATGGTGAAAAATTGGCATTTGTTCATTACATTATAATTAGTGATGTCAATCTTAAATCCATACTTCTTGTCCACCAAATCACCAAATTCATCAGGCAAGGATTTGTTATAACCTCCCTATTAGAAAGTAGTTTATGAATTATGTATGTTAGAAAATTGTAAAATAAATGAAAATGTATAATTTGATTACAATTATTGAAGTACAACATACCTCCAAATACTTTTCTAGAATTTCTTTTGCGGTTTTCTTGAAAATCCGTCAGAAAGAGGTATCTATAGCAAACAGCTTTTTTAAAATCTATATATTAATTTTTTTATTATCATACTTCTTGATGTAGTGAAATCGATATTATATGCATGCATTTATTATTTTCTTATTATAAAAATTTTGTTTTTTTACAGGAATCATTGGATAACATTACACTCTTCTAAGTCATAACAATTACAAGTATAATTAAAATTGGTATATAACCTGCGTAAGGGAATGAATAAGATGCTATAAAAGCATAGAAGCTGAAAGTTTCTGAATATCCAAAATCTAAACATACTAAGAAATACCTTCATAAGATAAGACATGGTGATGTGGTTGAGAAAGAAGCATGGCATTTGCAAACATCTGCCCTTAAAAACTCAATTTTTACCTACAAAGAGAAACATAAAATAAGATCTGAACCATATTAACATCATTTATAAACAGTGCAATTTTTAAGATGATCCCCTTGACTATTATTAGAAAATCTGAATAACAAAATTTGAAAGAGCTAACATACTTATCTTGCAAATCACCACATTTCATTGAAGCAATCTTTGGAAGGACTCGTGATTCAAATCAGCTTGACAGCAACAGCCATAGGCATGCCAAGAAAACCAATACTCACACTTGCAAACCACTGGGGAAGAGTGAGAGGACTTGTGTTTGCAAAGGTACCCAAAAATTCAATGCTTATGATCGGGAAGATGACTGTGCATGTCAAAACACCCAAAAACACGTAGTTTTTTAGCATTCCTTTAAAAACATCTATTTTCTCCATCTCCCTAGAGCTGATCTCATTGAACCTGCATTTCAAAACAACATAAAATAAAACGCCCATAAATTTTTTACTGTTTTTATCTAATTATTTAACGAACCTGACAAAATACAAATGAGTTGAAGATAAGTGTGTTGAGAACCAAATCCGAGTCTGAGTTGTCGAGGCAAAATACTGATTTTCCCTGAGTTTGGAGGTACCATATAACCACAAATTGATATAATGATTGTCCCATAATGTTTCTCCACATAACATTTGTTATAAAGTTCCCTTTCCTTCCAACTGGTAATCGCTCCATTAGTTCGTTCGTATGAGGTTCAGTGGCTAATGCAAGTGCTCCCAGTGTATCCATTATCATGTTTACCCATAGTAGCTGAACAGCAGTCAGAGGAGCACTTCCTGCAAAACAAAAAATAAATTAAAATATTTAAATAAAATTACACATGACCAGTAAATGATCATTGTATGATTACTATTACCTGAGATCTTAAACCTTATATAACAAAAAAGCCCTAAAAAACAAAGAAGCCTAAAATTAAATTAGAGTGTAAAATAAAAAAAAATCAAATAACAAAACCTAACACATGAAACAGATTTAGCAAAGTTTAAGACCCTTAAACGTTTATTACACCAGCAAATTACTCAAAAAAACAACATGATATGCAAACATAAAACATGAGCACAAAAATGAATTTAGAAAATCAAAAAATTAAGAGCAAATCAACGAAGGTTGCAGAATCAAAACCTTTGAGGAATCCGGGCTCTTTTGTCTCAAGTAATCATTGAGTGTCTCCAAAACACATGTATATTACCGCATTCATTGTGGTTTTTGAAACTCTCACACAACATAGGCGTGATGTACCACCTTATCATTTATAGACAGTGCAATTTTTAAGAGGATCCCCTTGACTATTATTAGAAAATCTGAATAACAAAATTTGAAAGAGCTAACATACTTATCTTGCAAATCACCACATTTCATTGAAGCAATCTTTGGAAGGACTCGTGATTCAAATCAGCTTGACAGCAACAGCCATAGGCATGCCAAGAAAACCAATACTCACACTTGCAAACCACTGGGGAAGAGTGAGAGGACTTGTGTTTGCAAAGGTACCCAAAAATTCAATGCTTATGATCGGGAAGATGACTGTGCATGTCAAAACACCCAAAAACACGTAGTTTTTTACCATTCCTTTAAAAACATCTATTTTCTCCATCTCCCTAGAGCTGATCTCATTGAACACCTGCATTTAAAAACAACATAAAATAAAACGCCCATAAATTTTTTACTGTTTTTATCTAATTATTTAACGAACCTGACAAAATACAAATGAGTTGAAGATAAGTGTGTTGAGAACCAAATCCGAGTCTGAGTTGTCGAGGTAAAAGACTGATTTTCCCTGAGTTTGGAGGTACCATATAACCACAAATTGATATAATGATTGTCCCATAATGTTTCTCCACATAACATTTGTTATAAAGTTCCCTTTCCTTCCAACTGGTAATCGTTCCATTAGTTCGTCCGTAGGAGGTTCAGTGGCTAATGCAAGTGCTCCCAGTGTATCCATTATCATGTTTACCCATAGTAGCTGAACAGCAGTCAGAGGAGCACTTCCTGCAAAACAAAAAATAAATTAAAATATTTAAATAAAATTACACATGACCAGTAAATGATCATTGTATGATTACTATTACCTGAGATCTTAAACCTTATATAACAAAAAAGCCCTAAAAAACAAAGAAGCCTAAAATTAAATTAGAGTGTAAAATAAAAAAAATCAAATAACAAAACCTAACACATGAAACAGATTTAGCAAAGTTTAAGACCCTTAAACGTTTATTACACCAGCAAATTACTCAAAAAAACAACATGATATGCAAACATAAAACATGAGCACAAAAATGAATTTAGAAAATCAACAAATTAAGAGCAAATCAACGAAGGTTGCAGAATCAAAACCTTTGAGGAATCCAGGCTCTTTTGTCTCAAGTAATCCTTGAGTGTCTCCAAAACACATGTATATTACCGCATTCGTTGTGGTTTTTGAAACTCTAACACACCAGAGGCGTTATGTACCACATTATCATTTATAGACAGTGCAATTTTTAAGAGGATTCCCTTGACTATTATTAGAAAATCTGAATAACAAAATTTGAAAGAGCTAACATACTTATCTTGCAAATCACCACATTTCATTGAAGCAATCTTTGGAAGGACTCGTGATTCAAATCAGCTTGACAGCAACAGCCATAGGCATGCCAAGAAAACCAATACTCACACTTGCAAACCACTGGGGAAGAGTGAGAGGACTTGTGTTTGTAAAGGTACCCAAAAATTCAATGCTTATGATCGGGAAGATGACTGTGCATGTCAAAACACCCAAAAACACGTAGTTTTTTAGCATTCCTTTAAAAACATCTATTTTCTCCATCTCCCTAGAGCTGATCTCATTGAACACCTGCATTTCAAAACAACATAAAATAAAACGCCCATAAATTTTTTACTGTTTTTATCTAATTATTTAACGAACCTGACAAAATACAAATGAGTTGAAGATAAGTGTGTTGAGAACCAAATCCGAGTCTGAGTCGTCGAGGCAAAAGACTGATTTTCCCTGAGTTTGGAGGTACCATATAACCACAAATTGATATAATGATTGTCCCATAATGTTTCTCCACATAACATTTGTTATAAAGTTCCCTTTCCTTCCAACTGGTAATCGCTCCATTAGTTCGTCCGTAGGAGGTTCAGTGGCTAATGCAAGTGCTCCTAGTGTATCCATTATCATGTTTACCCATAGTAGCTGAACAGCAGTCAGAGGTGCACTTCCTGCAAAACAAAAAATAAATTAAAATATTTAAATAAAATTACACATGACCAGTAAATGATCATTGTATGGTTACTATTACCTGAGATCTTAAACCTTATATAACAAAAAAGCCCTAAAAAACAAAGAAACCTAAAATTAAATTAGAGTGTAAAATAAAAAAAATCAAATAACAAACCTAACACATGAAACAGATTTAGCAAAGTTTAAGACCCTTAAACGTTTATTACACCAGCAAATTACTCAAAAAAACAACATGATATGCAAACATAAAACATGAGCACAAAAATGAATTTAGAAAGTCAACAAATTAAGAGCAAATCAACGAAGGTTGCAGAATCAAAACCTTTGAGGAATCCGGGCTCTTTTGTCTCAAGTAATCCTTGAGTGTCTCCAAAACACATGTATATTACCACATTCGTTGTGGTTTTTGAAACTCTCACACACCAGAGGCGTGATGTACCACATTAGATTACTAATGAACTAATTGGAAACTACCTAATTCTTAAAGAAGACGACTATTACCATGAACAAAAATGGAAGAATTACCTTTTTTACAAGACCATGGAGAAAAACACATGCAGGTTCTGGACCCAGATTTTGTCGCCAATCTCATGTGTCAAATTGAGCAAGAACCTTAAAATACAAGTGAGAAAGTAGGATTATTGACAGGTTATTAACAAATAAACAGGATCCATACATTTTGAATTGGAAAAATAAAATGAATCGTAAATCTTAGAATCGTTAATCAAAAGTAGGGTTTTGAGAAGGAGGAAAGAAAATTAAAAACATCCATACTGTTGTCTCCACTCTCAAATCAACAGAGGGTTGATTTAGGTTTTCTTTTCTTGAGTGGAAATGAAACAATCACGTTGATTGATTTTGTGGTTTGAGAGATCGACAGGAAAAGATGAAGGGAGGCGGCTGGAAACCTAGGGTTTTCATATGGTTACTTTGTTTCAGATGGATTGAGAAGGTCCACGTATAGTACTAAGGGGGTTACGTAAAAAATGACACGTGGATGAAGAGGCATTAGAATATGCCAAGTGGCAATTCTAGATGTTTGTTTATTAGGATTGATAGATAGATGATAGATATATATAGGATTTGGTTCAAATAAGAACCCTGCCTATTTACGGTAACACATTTAACTTTGACAAAAAATGCCCGAATCTTTGGGTTTTTTTCATGGTCTTTATTATACATATTTAGGGGAGTTTCTTTTTTGTGTTTTGGCTAATTCGCAATGCAAATTGAATTTGCATCGGTGTAAAATTTTTGCACTTTTCTAAATGTTGCGAGAATGCAACTCGAATTTACACCGAGGCAAATTCGATTTGCATTGAGAATTAGCCATAACACAAAAAAGAAAACCCCCTTAAATATGTATAATAAAAACCATGAAAAAAAACCAAAGATTCGAGCATTTTTTGTCAAAGTTCTCTGGGTTACCACAATTACAGTGGGTTAACAACGGAACATTTCCCTATATATTTATATATATATATAGGGAGTTTTTAATTAATGTAGGACCCACTTATATTAATAAAAAAATAAGAAAAAACCACAACCTTTATATTTACTTTAATGTGGGCCCCAATGTAATAAAAAAAATTATAAAAGTACCGAGTAGTTCTTTTAAAAAAATATTTATTTTGTAAACCCATATAAAACATATATAACGATGCACCAGTTCTTATGAATTATTTTACGTGGTCGGTTTAATATTTATTTGCTATTATCTTGACCCATTATAAATTTTTACACATAATTCATGTTTCAAACATATAATACAATAGAAAATGTGTTGAACTATATATTATTTGATTAATAGACATAGTCACAGGTAGTTAAGGGAATTAAATATTTAGGTGAAAAGTTTAATAAATTTTATATTTAATAATTTATATATACAAAAGAATATTAATAATAATATTCCTTATTCAGGTTAATCCGAAACCTGACAAATTTTTAAAAATATACCCAAACCCCGACACTATTAACAATTCGGGTTAATCTGGTTGACCCAAATAACTCGACTTACATTTACTACCTGAATAATCCAACCCTATCAAGCTTATTATGGTTCATGTGTGAGTCAGGTTAGCCAGGTTCAGGTACTTTCGACACCCCTACTCGCTAGGCGATAGAGGTGGGCAAGCTGGTTTTATTTTATTTTTTGGAACAGGTTCTGATTCTAGTCAACAAAGTCAAGAACTGGTTTCGGTTTGGTTTGCGTTTTTGGCTGGTTTTGGTTCGGGTTTTGGCTAGGCAAAGGTGGAACCGACTCCGGTAATTCCGGTTCTGTTTTCTCTGAGACGCCGAAACAAGCTAGTCTTGAAGGTTTACAAGTAATTGGTTTTGGTTCTAGAACCGGTTTTTTTCCACCTATCTCTACAGTAGTGTTTAAAGATCAGTTGGGCCGAACTCAAGTTTAAATCATATTTGAAAGCGACACACTTTGTGTAATTGTGTTAATCAGTTTTTTAAATCCAATACTGGGCCTAAACGGGCCCGTTTCTGTAATATTCTCTTTTTGCCTTTTTGGTAAATTTAATTACAGATTTACAGAAATAGTCAAAATTTGATTCCGCTCATACGTTTAGACTTAAATTTTAAAATTTACATGTTTACACATGTACTGCTGTGTTCCCGAGTTTATTAAAGGAGGTCACAAAAAGGAAAAGAAATGAAAAGAAATTAGAGGAAATAAAAAGAAAAGAATGGATTTCTTTCCTTCCATTTCCTTTCAAATTGGAAGGAAAGAAAAATTAGGCAATTTAGCCTTGGTTTCCTTCCACTTCCCTTCCTTTCTCTCCTTAAATGAAACTCGGAAACACAACATGTGTTAGTTTCTTTTCCCTTCCCTCGTTAAATAAAATTCGGGAACACAAAAATGTTTCTCCTTTCTTTCCATTTCCTTTCTTTTCTCTTGTTAAATGAACTCAGGAACACAACGGTAGCTTTCACTTTGTAATATCTATGCCTGGCAAAATGGGCGGGTTGGGTAACGGGTTAGAATGGGTTCGAGTCAGGATGAGTGCGGGTAAGAACGGGTTTTAAGCAAAATCAGTTCGGGTCTTAATGGATTGTTCTTAAAAAACATCAATTTACTTTAACTTAAGATGTGTTATAAGTATACATATAGTCCATTTAGATAATTTTTAGTTATTTTCTCCTCAAATATGTTATTAATCGTTCTTAAATGTTTGAATCCATTGCATTTACATAGTTTTTTTTGTTACTCATCTTGACCCGCATTGTGTTTAAGTGATATTCATCTCAACCCATTCAATATTATGTTGTTACCCATTTCGACCCATTATACTAAAATTACTTACCCAAACCAACACATTTCCTTTGATATGGGTAAAAATTGCCACCTCTTAATATCTCTAAAATCAAACGCTAACCCTCGTTAAATAATACACCACATGACTTAACTTACCGTACCTAAAAAAAATGAGATATATGTAAAAGACAAACGAAACCAAACCCCGACCCCAATCCATAAAATCACCGCTCATCCTTACAAATAGGGCTGTAATCGAGCCGAGGCGAGCCAGGCCGAGCTCGAGCTCGAGACAGTTTGAGCCGAGCAGAACCAGGTCGATAATTTTTTCGAGCCAAAAAACCGAGCTCGAGCTCGTATAGAAAACCGAGCTCGAGCTCGAATAGAACATCGAGCCTCGAGCCGAGCCACGAGCCAGCTCGGTTTTTTTTTTTTTTTTACCTCTCCCTCCTCCACTTTACATACATATATAATATATGGGAGAGGTTCAAATGTTAACCCTCCCTTATAACGTTAACCGCTTAACCCTAGCGTTTTTGCCCGAATCTTAGTCTTTTTTTCATGGTTTTTATTATGTAAAGATGGGGGGGTTTCTTTTTTGTGTTTTTGCTAATTCATCACCGTTTAGAAGTTATAGTAAGTGTAAGTTACTTACACTTACTTACATTTACTTACATCAGATACGGATTGTAAGTAAGTGTAAGTAACTTACACTTACAATAACTTCTAAACGGTGATGAATTAGCAAAAACACAAAAAAGAAACCCCCTATTTATGCATAATAAAAACCATGAAAAAAAAAATTAAGATTCGGGCAAAAAACGCTAGGGTTAAGCGGTTAACGCTATAAGGGAGGGTTAACAATAGAACTTTCCCCTATATATATATATATATATATATATATATATATATAAATTTATGTATAAGATATTAAATATCTATAAATATATATTATGTATAATATATATGTATGTATATATATTTATATACATATATTTTGTGTAATATAACATATGTGTGTGTATAATTTTATATATATATATATGTTAAAAATCGAGCCCAGCCACGAGCCAAGCCAACGAGTCATAAAAATATATATGAATATTTATAATAAGATTTATTAACTCACAATATTAACAAATCATTCCAATTTTGATTCTATAGTTCATACAAACATTAAGGTGACATGCGATCTCATTACTTTGCAAGTGTTTGCAAGTCATTCTTGGATTAAGCTAAGCAAACAGTGAGTTAATTCTTACTCCCTTTTTACTTTTGTAAACTTTTGAGATGTTACATATGTCATATACACAAACATATTCTTAGAGTCAAAACATATACATTATGCAAACTTTTAAGCTTAGTAGACATGATTTAGATGCTATATGAACATATGTGCTAATTGTTATGTGGGATTTAGGTTAGAAGACGTTTCATACAAAAACAAAAACAGTATCTATTAGGGTAAGAATGTAGCTACGTTCTTCGCATTGACTTATGTCTTGTGTGAAAAAGGTGAAAGATACACATACATAAACATTATGATTTAAATTGTTTAAGTTAAGACCTAGCTAGTCTTAATTTAAACCTTGTAAGATCACTTGTTTGGATTCTTGCTTTCTGCTACTTGCAAATTTACATATGCTTTAAATCTATTCTTTTTAGTCTAATAGTTTTGCATCATTTTTTTTACTATTGTATTAAACTATAGAATTGCTCACCAACTATGCAAATAGTTGACCTTTATTTTACATATGTAACAGGTTAAGATGAAGACATGAAGAAGACATAGGAATAGGCATAGTAGACCTAGTTAATTCTTTAAAACGATGTTTATAATTTCATTTGTAATTGTTTGTATATTCAAAATTCTTGTAATGAAATTTGAATTTTATGAATTTAATGTTTGTATTGATTAATATTGATTCATTAAATATTGAAACATCCAATAGCACCATGAGCTAATGAACAGTCGACATCGCGCCCGACGTATTCCACCGTCGGTCGGGGTGTGACATTCAGTTAGCGTCATACGTATGAGAATTCTATGGTGTTTTTCAGATTCTATTGTATTTTTCATATTGTATGGTGTTTTTCAGATTTTATGGTGTTTTTCATATTGTATGGTGTTTTTCATATTGTATGGTGTTATTTCGTATGTTGTTTTATATTTCGTTTTAATGATGCTCTGTTTTTTGATATTATGGTGTTTTTCAAATTTTATGATGTTTTTCAGATTATATTGTGTTTTTTGGATTGTATGGCGTTTTTGAATCCAAGTATTACAAGTTATTTTGAATCCAAAAGCCTAATCACCATTACATTTTAAAATTTTATGGTGTTTTTTTAAATAATGCTCTGTTTCTTGATTTTATACACATGTATGTTGTTTTAATGATGGTTATATACGTAGTTTAGAATTTACGGTGTTTTTCAGATTAAACACCATAACAGAGGTTCAACACCATATATCGAGATATATCAATAAGAAAATACATTATAATACCATAACTTGACAAAAACACCATAAAGTTAACTTCTAAGTTATTCATTACTGTGTAATAACAAAAAAACACCATATAAGTATATAACTATGAAGGTTGCGGTTTCTGTTTCATTTTCAAAAAAACAGCAAATTACGTTTATGCCCATCCCGCGACTTTCAAACACCATATTAATTACAAAATTGTCACCGCGCATTTCTGACCGTAAAACACTAGAGATCTACGTTCAGGATTGCTTCTCACACTTTTTATGGTTTTTATCATTTTTAAAATATCACTCCCCTGTATATATATACACATACAGAGAGATGATAAAAAATTAACACTTTCTTATTGCGTTAACCGAATAACTACATCTTATTACTTTGGGCCCACACTAAAGTAAATTTAAAGGTTGTGGTTTTTTCTATTTTTTAATTAATGTAGGGCCCACTTACATTAATAAAAAAATAAGAAAAAACATACACCTTTAGATTTACCTTAATGTGGGCCCCAAAGTAATAAGATGTAGTTATTCGGTTATCGCAATAAGGAAGAGTTAACATTCGAAACATCCTCTATATATATATATATATATATATATAGGAAGATTATAATACAAAGAATTTTAACGTGAGAAGTGTAAGAAGCCATAGGGATTTGACATGTGTCATTAGGGTAAAGGGTATCATTGTTTATGTAAATTACAGATCGTGATTTATAAAATTCCGGACTGTAATTTAACACACATAATCAATGACCAACAACAAAATTACGGACCATATAATCACGTACCACGTCATATGAAAATTACAGACCGTCATTTACCTTTCATATCAAAGGAACAACTGCGTAATTACATACCAATAATCACGTACCAAGCATTAAAATCACGGACCACATAAAAAAATCGAAAAAAAATATAACAATACTATACTCAAATTAAAGATAATAAAATTCTCTATTTTATGGTGTAATTTTTTTAAAAAAAATGATTAAGCGTTTAAAAGTTATTCGATTTTTAAAAAAATGGTGGAACTTGAATAAAAAAAAGTCAACAAATGTAGTCAATTCCTGTTTTGCTCTTCCAGCTCTAATTCACGCAAATTTTAAATAAAATGTGGGGACCACTAGATTTTAACCATTCATTTATTTGATCAAGGGCCTTGATTCCTTCCTACCTTCTCACATTAATAACCCTTTGTATTGGATCAACCTAATATCACCTATATAATAAAAACTAACGTCGGTATCCAATAGCAAGGACTTTTAACTTTATAATTCATTGTTTAAATAATAAATATTTCAGAAACTATACTATAAAGTTTGTGTGGTGGAGATGGTAAGCCTACATTGATTTGAAGTAAAGGGCGTGGGTTCTAATCCCATCCGTGCCTTTTTTTTATCGTTCTTGCTCATCTTTTTTATTTTATTTTGTTTACCATTCACAATTTTTACCCTTTTTAACTTTTTAAAGACTTTGTAAAATATCGTTTTGATCATACTTAAGTTTCTAAAGTTTTGGATTTTTACTTTCATTTCTTAATTTTTCACCCTATGTTTTCGGGGTCATCATTTACATCTGTTTGACATATTTGAGTTTTTAAAATTTTCAGCTTACAACTTTTATACTTTAGTTAAGATGATAATTTGTTGTGTGCTTAGTTTTTCGTATATATTCGTCTTGATCCACTTTTTGATACAAAATTTCCTTACAAATGATTTGGGTCAAATGTAGTATATTAAAATTTATTATATATAGTAATAATAAATATTATATTATATATATATATATACACAATAATTATTATACAATAACTATTATATAATAATAATAGTTGGGACTTATTCAAACAACTTAATTTATTATTTTAGGATGAATTCGATTTATTGTTTTAGGATGACCTAAAATCTGTTGCGATCGATTTTGATTTGCGTTGTGATATTCGTAATATTGACATCATTGCAGGATAATATGACTCAACCTTTAATTTTTAGTCAGAAAATGTGTCAGATGATACATAAATTTAGATGATGATGATGATAATAATAATAATAATAATAATAAATAATAATAATAATAATAATAATAATTATTATTATTATTATTATATAACACTAATATTAAAAGCAATTAAACTAAGAAATTGACACACACAAACTCAATTTGATATGATTTTTAATTTAACGGAGTAGAAAATTAAACTCGGTTCGATATGATTGTTTAGTCTTAGGGGAGATCTTCTGTTGCTAACGCTATCATAATCGAATACTCATATCAGCATAGCAGACACATTTACAATGGCTACCCCTTAAGGCTTTACGTTGTATTGACAACACATATTTACGTTTTAATACACGGAATCGTGACGGAATACCGCGGCAACGCGCGGATAACCCCCTAGTGTGTGTATATATATATATATATGAATTCAAGTGCTTTTATGTGTTGCAAGTGTGTGCATTTCCAAACATATAAAAAGCATTTGTTTATAGTATTAAGTAGTTATTGACAATTAAGAAACCAATCATACACTTAAGTAGGTCACCTAAATAACTAATCACTAACTGTTTTAGCCCCGCTCTATAACGAAGTTTATTTATTTATTTTCTTGAACGGAAAATTAATTATACAAATAAGACTCATAATTTTTATACAAATAACTTTTATATATTTTATTTTTTTAATTTATACCAAAAATTCAATAATTTTATACATATCATTTTATGGCCTAATCTCAAACCTACTTTTCTCACGTCTCTTTTCTACTAATTAGAAGAAAAGTGCCAATCTTTGATTCATTATTTTAGCCCTATTTTTTATTTCTCTCTCACATTAAATAAAATACTATTAAAATAATATACTTTTAAAATTTTAATATAATTTTAGATAATACTATATGTTTATTTTTAAAAGAATATATTTTAAATTTATAATTTTATTTATCATTTTAATTAATCAATAATCTAATAATTTTAAAAGTACATGAGTTTCTAACGTAGTTTGTTATATGTAAGTAGCGTAAATTGTTTGTCGTTTTAAAAAACATATTTTTTTATAAATGTTGATGCACAATTGATCATAATGATATGTCTAAACTAATTATAACATTTGTCAAATTATAATCGTAAAACTTACACAGTTACAATAGTGTGGTTAAATAATTACAATGGCACACCTAAGTTGTACAAGTCAAACTCATGAACAAACAACAAAATTATATTGGTGCATCTAAGTATCTAACGACTCTTTTTGTTTAACATATTCATATACCCTTGATCTATAATGCATGCGTTGGATCATTTATACTTTAGAAAAGTAAATATGAGGCTGTTAAGTACCAAATTTAGTTGTGAAACCGATCAAAACGACATAGTTTTGATTTTATTTCATTAATTATGGTTATTCTATTATGTCCCAATTTTTGCTACATTAATTTTGCACATACCAAAATTAATGAGATTTAATCAAAACTACGCCGTTTTGATAAGTTTTATACCTAAATTATGTCACTAGCAATCCTATATTCACTTTTCCCTTTATACTTTGTACACTTCGCACGAATAAGAATTAGTTTGTATATGAAACAAAGTCTCTCTATGTAGACATGTGAGAGTAACTCACTTGTTAGAGACATTGTTTTTTAGAAAGAAGGTATAGGGTTCAAATCCAAGCAAAGGAGGAATAATGAGTGCAATTTAGGAGTAAAAGTAGGATAATATGACTGTTCAAAAGAAATAAAAAATGTAGACATATAAATATATAAAATAACATCAAATAATAATAATTATATCATACAATGTCAAACACAAGGCATCAAAAGATCGGTTGCAAGCCGGCCCTTTGCATACCTTCGGTGAACATTAGCTAATAATGTCATAAAAGTAGGAAAATTAGGCTACCAACACACAATACCTCCTGAGTTAACTCAGTCATACCGATTCCCCTATAAATTGGACCTCAATACTCTCAACCAAACCACAACTTCAACCTTCAATCGTCTTCTGAGTTAACTCAGCCATACCTCTACACAACACCTCTTGAGTTAACTCAATCATAAATTCAACCTCCATTCATCTTCTTCAATCCAAATGGCTCAACATCAAAAAACCAGCAAAGTCTTGATGATCCTAGTGATCACAATGGCAGCCATATGTCAAGGTGCAACGGCTCAATCATCGGGGTGCACGAGTGTGTTAATTAGCCTGTCACCATGCCTAAACTATATATCGGGCAACACATCGACACCATCATCGGGATGTTGCACCCAACTGGCTAGTGTGGTCCGGTCACAGCCACAGTGCCTATGTCAAGTTCTAAATGGCGGTGGCTCGTCGTTGGGACTTACTATTAACCAGACTCAGGCTCTTGAGTTGCCTAAGGCTTGCAATGTCCAAACACCACCAGCTAGTCAATGCAACGGTAATGATCTAAACATTTACTTAGCAGGTTTTAATTTTATTATTACTTTTAGATTTTTAAAATTATGTCCATTGATCGGTCTGTTTAAAACGGGGTTGAGAAAATGGTTATAGGGTCAAAATGGGTCAAATATGCTTTTTTATGCATTAAAACGGTTAGGCACTGTTTGCGGTGCTCTCATATAATGTATATATGTGTTGGCCCTCGAAAGACAAAAGTAAAATTGTATTAATTTTAACGTTGTTTTACATAATAACGTTAAAATCGTTAGGTTGGTTAAATTTGAATAAAAAAATCGGGATTTGAATAAAAAATCAGTTTTAATATGATTTAATGTGAACTACATATTTAATTTCAAGGTTCAAAGTACATGACTCTGATAGGATATAAAAGTTCTCTCTTTAAGATCTGATTTTCACATTATACAATCTTTATATATATATATATATATATATAGGGGAAGGTTTCATTGTTAACCCTCCCTTATAGCGTTAACCGCTTAACCCTAGCGTTTTTTGCCTGAATCTTAAAATTTTTTTTTTCATGGTTTTTATTTTGCAAAAATAAGGGGGGTTTCTTTTTTGTGTTTTTGCTAATTCATCACCGTTTAGAAGTTATTGTAAGTGTAAGTTACTTACACTTACTTACAAAACCGTATCTGATGCAGTAAATGTAAGTAAGTGTAAGTAACTTACACTTACAATAACTTCTAAACGGTGATGAATTAGCAAAAACACAAAAAAGAAACCCCCCCTATTTTTACATAATAAAAACCATGAAAAAAAAATTTTAAGATTCGGGCAAAAAACGCTAGGGTTAAGCGGTTAACGCTATAAGGGAGGGTTAACATTTGAACCTCTCCCTATATATATATATATATATATATATATATATCTATTACCTTTATATATAAACCTAATTTACCAAAGCATAAAATCCCAAAAATTTCAATTTCCAGCCTCATGATTTTTCAAAATCTTAACATTTAGGCCAGATGTGACATGTTTGAACTTAAAAGTCAAAATTTAGTTCTATCTATATTCTAAACAATACCTAAAACACATGAAAAGTTCATAGAATTTATTCATTGATCATGTTTTTCAAACTGGGCAGCTGCCACTCCAACCAACTCTCCTTCAGGAACACCACCATCATCTTCTCCAGTGAACCCGTCGAGCCCGGGAACCGAAACAAAGACCGTGCCATCAACCGACAACGGTTCGTCCGATGCAACTGCAATAAGATTCACAACCATTCCTATAACATTTTCATTGTTTGTTGCCATATACGCTATGATATTCTAAATTATCTGATTATTCTCATTTAATTCTTATGTGTCGAGAGACATGCCATGTATGAAATTCTTTTTTGGATTGGCGAATATTTGTATTGTTTTTGTATGAATAATAATATATTGATTTTTATGTATTCTTGAGAATTTTAAAGCCCTTTTCTATGTTAATTACATAATAGAAACACAAAGGATCCAGAAACCCACGACCAATTTTATTAATTGATGAATATTTGGTTCCAAGAAAATCAACAACTCTTTCATATTTTATAATAAACATAAACCTAATCGTAAATAAACTAAAATACTGAACATAAACTAAATCAAATACTAATTTCTATAATCTAGTCACGCTACTGGAAAATTGTTCTGATATGTACCCCTATTCCGACGACGACTTGTTGCCATAGGGTGTGCCGACGACATGTCGTCGCCATATATTTCAATGCTACAAGTTTTTTAGTAGTCGGCCAAAACTCCGTCGGTATAGACCATTTTTCCGACAAAAATAAAATTTATTTTATAATTTGTGCCGATAACATGTTGTCGGCAAAAGCTTATAGTATTTTTTTTAGAATAAAATATTTAATTTTAAAACTATATTTAATATAATCGATGACATGTCGTCGCTATAGAAGGAAAAAAAATTAAAACCTTTTAAATTAAATGCCAGACGATAGGAAAAACATAAAAATAAATAAAATAATAGTTCCTGTCGTCGTGTCGTTGGAATAAATTTTCATTACAGCAGGAACCCAAAAGTGAATCACACATAAGTGGGATTGTTGTCAGGTCTTTGCTAACCCGGGACAAGGTCACAGTATGAAAAAAAATTAGGTTGCCCTATACCGACGATTTGTTGTTGCTGTAACATTCCTATAATACTTTATGTCTTAAGGAAAGGTCCTATGTATCAGGACATTTTTCTTGTAGTGCCAAGTTTAAACAAAACAACTTTAAAACAAAACTCTTTAATTTTATTAACTTTTAACTTCTACAAGATTACTCCAACAAATTTCACATAATTTTAGGCATTTGAGATGAAATTCAATGAATTCAAAATTAAGTTGACCTAAGTCAAGATTAAGTTGAGTTGGCGAAACATTAGCCTTGTAATTTGTTCTAAAAACGATGTAAAGTGATTAAAGTTATCACAATACATTGAACTCCAAATCTCATATAAAATGCTTTGAATATATTAAACTATGTAATAAGCACAATTAGAACGTACCTTTTAATATCTAAAAAAATACTTGGTAAAGCTTTTGCCTCTTAAAATGAGAAGTTATGGGTTCAATCTCATGAAAATGTGTAATTATTTTTATTGGTGCACAAACTGGGTTTTTTTTTGCCAAACCGGTTCGGTTTGGTCAATGATGGTCCTAAACCGGTTTGGGGTGAAACCGTTTGAGAGAACAGGATGCCAAACCTATAGGAACCGGTTTGGAAGGGTTTTCAACGGTTTGAAGGGGTTGGAACCGGTTTGGAGAGATTACCGGTTTTAAAACAAAAATCTCATACCTACGCCAAATCAACTCAATACCAGTTTCAGGGTCGGCCTTGGGGGAGGGCGAGGTGGACGACCGCCCCGGGCTCGGCGTTTCTAGGGGCCCGAATTTTTTTTCAAAAATTATATATTATAAAAAAATTATAAAACTTAAGGCCCAACAAAATTTGATAGAATGAAAATAGTTTAATTAGTTATGGATTACCCCTAAAAAAACCTCACATATTTAAAAGAGTAAATTGCACTTTTGGTCCTTTATGTTTACACAAAATTTCAGAGTTAGTCCTTTATGTTTCAAAATGTCAAAATCAGTCCTTTATGTTTTCAAATTTTGCAAACTCGGTCCTTTCTCCGCCGTTAAGTACTAACAGAATAAAGGACCATATCTAAAACTTTATGTAAACATAAAGGACCAAAAGTGATGATTTTTTTTTGACATTTATGCCCATATTCTGTTAATACTTAACGGCGTTAACCGAGAAAGGACCGAGTTTGCAACATTTGAAAACTTAAAGGACTGTTTTTGACATTATGAAACATAAATGACTATCTCTGAAATTTTGTGTAAACATAAAGGACCAAAAGTGCAATTTACTCTATTTAAAAATATAATAGGTTTCTACTGACTTCTCCCAAATTAGTTTAAGTTTCTACTCTTCCAATTCCCGGACGTGCTCTAGCAGCCAGACCGGCGTCCAGCTCCGCTCCTCCAGTCCCACCTTTCAAATTTAACAAAGCAGATCACATGCATCCTCCTCTGCTTCAATTGCACAGCCACGAGCCATTGACCTTAACCTCAATTGCAGTCTCCAACGAGCGATACATTGAAGTATGAAGAACAATCAGATATTGATGCAAATAAACTTTATTTGGAGTTGAAGTTGTTTGAGGCATTTTTATATTATAAAATTATCACCCTTTTGATGCTATAAAGTATAAACAAGTTGAACATGCTTGGGTTTTTCCGAATGCATTAATTGCATATAGAGTTTTGTTAACTATCCGTTAACTCTGGCATTGGCAGAAAAAAGCTTTTCTTAGTTGAAGTTGTTGAAGTCTTATTTACGATCGTCAATGTCATAAGACCGCCTTAACGGATGGGCAATGATTGCTATTGAGAATATCATCTTAGAAAATATGGATACCGAATAGATCATCAAGACTTTTGCTTCAAAAAATGCTTGGATAGTTTCACGGTTTGCTTAGGTATTTAAAATATATTATTATGTTATAATACTTTGGTTTTGTTAATTTTTTAACAAATATATTCATATTACTACTTTTTATATATAAATTACTAAGCTAATTTTTTTAAAAGGGCCCATTTTTTCTTCTCGCCCTGGGCCCCGGAATTTTTTTTGATTCTCAAAACCGGCACTGACTGGTTTGTAGACCCAAACCGGTTTTTTTTACCTCTAATTAATTTGGTGTAATTCAAAAGGTGAGTAAGCTTAGATGTTCAAAAAAGTAGCAAAAAACATTGTACTTGCCAAAAATACAATGTTATGTAGGGTTGTTCACGAGCCAAGCCGAACCGAGTAAGTGTATGCTCGTGTTCGGCTTGTTTTCAAACCGAGCGGCTCGGCTTGGTTCGAATTTACAGAATCGAGCAATGTTGTGCGCGTTGCTTGGCTCATTTTAAAACCGAGCGGCTCGGCTTGCTTCGGTTTTGCTCGGTTTAATAAAATTTAATGACACGAATAACTACCAACTGCCATCTAGTTGGTTATTGTAGTTACATATCAACACTCATATTAGCAACTAATAATCCCAAACCACAAACAATCAAATTTAAGATTAAAGGAAGCCATGTTCGGTAGCAATAAACTCAAGCAATTATAGATTTTTTTCAAAACATAATCCAAGTAATCTAAACCTCTAAAAACACATCCAAACATCCATACTACTCTAAGTAAAAAGATCAAGGCTGAGAGTAAACAAACGGCTGAGTATTGGGAATTCAAGAATTAAATTCTAACGCGAAAAGTGAAACAAATGGATCTGGAAATTATATTTAAATTTTTAAGTATTGGATATTTGCCTATTTGGATATTGGGTCTTTTAAAAATAGTTTAAATATAAAAAAATTATATTATTTATACATTAATAAAATATTATATATATATATAGGGTATGGATAATTTGAAAATCAATTTTTATTGTGAAAACCCAGAAAATCCATGTAAAACATACGTAAGAACCTGTCTTATTACACTTAACTAACTCTGGTGGTGAATGATATTATGAAGATATATTATCTTCAGATCATTTATGTTTTTGTTGTTGTTGTCATCATGTTCACCTGTGATAATCTGTTCTTGTAAGAATAATTAAGCGTTATAAGATATAATCTTATAACTATATTATTCTATTGTGTTGATGATTTATGAAGTTATATTATCATATTCGTCTTTGTTATCCCTGTCATATCATGATCATACAAGCATGCATACAATGATAAATGATAATAAGTCAAGCAATATTATCTAATCAAAGTATAAGCAATTTGTAAACTAAAACTTTTTAATAAATGAAAGTTAAGCATGTTTCTCAGCCCCGAGAGTTTAAAATCAGTTAAGATTAGAAAAGGGGCATATGAACTCACCTTGCTGTTGAAGTGGTTGACTTAGCTTAAAAAAGAAATGCACGCGCTCTTGATTGTACTTGTTGTGTATTCACGATCCTGTATTGATTTTATGTTGTTGAAATTCAAAATAAGTCTTTGGGTATGTGTTTGTGTGTGTGTTTATGTTAGCCCTAAAGTTGGCTAACACCCGCGAGTCTCGGTCATCATTCGGCCCTTGTTCATTGGTCATGACTCTTACTAACACTTACTTACGTTAAGTTAAGCTTAGTATATGGTGTTTTGATTTTATGTTGCACTTGTCTTAGCCCAAATCTTGAACTTTAACCCCTTTACATGAGTTTATTGAAATCACTTGTTTCCGTATTATTTCATAAGTTTCAAAATATAACACTTGATTTTATACTTTAAAACTTTTCCTATGGTTATGGAACTAACTTGTGACTTTATTGTTTTGTGAACCCATCATCAACTTAGTAGTTTTCTGTTACCCATTCCATGTATAATTTTTTGTGGTTGATTTAAAGTGTGTGTTTACCAAGTCAATGATGTGTGCCGGTTAAATCACATGGACCTAGCCATTCTATTGGGCCGAGCAATCAAGCTGGGCCAAGCTATGTGTGGATCCAACAGTTGGGCCGAATCAGTGGGCCTTGAGCCCTACAAATGGGCTGAATCATTTTACTGGGCCGAATGATGTGTTTGGGCAGTGTGTGTGTATGAGCCAGGCTATTGGGCCGCAAGAGATATTATGGCTGGCGAATGAGGGTCTTAGGCCGATTGTTACACGGGCCAAAGAAAAAAGGGTTTGGGCCGAATGTGGTTAAACCGGTAGACCATGGTGTTCAAAGAACCTATTAACAAAGCACCAATAGGTTCGGCTTATCCTTAGGGGGTTCGCAGCTCCTGGTCTTCAACTCGACGAACCTTAAGGTTCGTTTACATGAGGGTTCGTGCATGATCTTGGTTCGTTCATGCATGTGGTTCGGTGGTCTCTCATTGGTTCGGCAATCGAGTAGGTTCGGACAGAGGTTCGCCCATGCAGCTCGTGCATGGGTTCGACAGAGGGTAGGTTTGGGGGTTGATGCATGCAGGTTCGGCTGGGCTTAGGCAGGTTCGCCCTTTGCCCAGCTCAGTACAGGTTCGGTAGTGATTGATAGGTTCGGCCAAACAAGAGGTTCGTGATGATGGTTCAGCCGCCACTTTGCTCAACGAACCCAAGGTTCGGCAATGAAGGATAGGTGATGGCAGCAGGTTTGTTCGAAGGAGGTTCGGCCATTTCACCTTCGTCTCCTTCAATCGAGTTTCGGCTCACCCAGCACCCCCACGAACCTGCACCTTCACATCATCTTCTTCATCGAACATCATGGTTTCTAAGGCTGTTTACATAGTGGTGTTAAGTGATAAAGGGTTCTCGATGGTGTAGGGTGAATGTATGAGAGTTTTAAGCCAGCTATGTGTTTGGGTTGATCATGGTTGTACAAAACCCACATTTTGACATGTTCAAGCTTAAATACCTTGATTTCGACCGGTCAAATCTTCAGATTAGTTGTACTTTCTTGTAGAGCAGGTTTGTAGCTACGCATGGACACCAAGAATGCGAGATTTCGTCAAGAAACGAGCTAGATATGATGATTTGAAGATGTTTTTCTAGAGAGAGGAAATAGGTTCGTGAGAGTGTTTAGAGAGAGAGGATGATGAAAGAAATGAGGGCTTTTGCCTCATTTAGTCTTTATATACCCAGGGGGTATTCGGGTTCGTTTCGGTTGCTCGGTTTTCGTCTCCGTTGCGTTTCCGTTTTTTTTTACGCGCATTTTACGTGTTTTAAATAAAAGACTTTATTTTGATTACTTTTTGATGAGTTTCAAAATTGTAAAACGTAAAATATCATATTTTCTTAAATTATTACCGTTCGTTTCGTTTTTTTCGTTTTCGTTTCGTCAGAACGCGTCACTTTCGCGCGTATTCGTTTGAATCGTCACCAGAACGAACACGATGATGGTTTTGCTTCCTGACTTTTGTTTTCTACTTTCCAGTCATCATTTCAGAACGTTAAACTCACAGATATGTTTGTGTGAATCGTCACCCACGCAAACACACTGTTAGTTCATTATTCTGAAACAACGCTGCAATTATGTTTTGAATTGTATTTCCTCACTGACGGACTCCACTAACTTCCTGTTTTCACATTTTTTTCGTACTGATTTGTCGGCCATCTGATTCCTGTCATCTATGTGTAACGACCCATTTTTAGAAAACATTATAAAACGAATAAAAATTTGTGACAATTTGAAACAATGTTTTATGTGTGGGTGTTTTATAAGATTTAATAATCTTAATTACATATTTTTGGTTGGTGTTTAAATAAATATTTGTTAAATATATTGTAGTGGGTGTTAACTAACTTAGTTAAGTTAGAAATAAGCTAGTTAGATTAACTAGAAGGTGAGGGACTGAATCTGTCAATAGCAGAAACTTAAATTAAAAGGGGGTTAAGTAAGAAAATATGGTCAAAATCAGTCAAAGACCAATTCTTGGGGCTAGGGGCGACATGCAGTAGGAGAAACACAAGGAGCAAAACTCAAAAACTCTAACTTTTGATCAAATTGAAGGTTGAAGGTTGATCTGATCCTAAATGCAAGCATAAATCGGAGTTCCTCTTGCATCTAACTACATTTAGGTATGATTTTTGGGTGTTTTTGATGGGGATTTCGTGGGTCTCCGTTGGGGGTGTGGGTAGGATGGTTAAAATCCGAAATTGAGAGTTTATATGGTGTTAGTTGTTAATTGTTTTCATATTTATAACATCTAAAAACACATTTTTGATGATTTCATGATTTTTGACATCATGGTGTTGATGGGGTGTTGCAAGGTTCTTGGGGGATAAGAACTTGGGGATGTAAATCAATGTGTAAACATGAAATAGATGTTAATATGAAGTTGTGATTGATAAATATGTGATAATGTTGAATCTAAGTCATTTTGAATCAAGATATGGAGTTTTATGGAGTTATATAGAGGATATACATATGTGCATAAAATTTACTGCACAAAAGGTGCTTGATGAAATGCCAAGTAAGGCGTTTGACTTAAAATTAGTTTAAAATTAATGGTGATATGAATTTTGTGTGTGTATTATATCAACAAGGGTGAGTTGATATGATTAAGGGTCAATTGGAAGTAAATTATATTTAAAATGGTGACATTGGGGTGTATGGTTGTATTTTGACTAGTAGTAGTCAAACTTTGTATTAAACCTATTAGTTGTGATAATAGGAATTGATAGTGAAGGTGTGAATGGCACCAAACGACCCGGGAAGGAATTTGTTATAGAGGACAGCGCGTTGGAACAAGGTAAGTCACCCAAATCTTTTACTTGTTATGTGTATTGGTGTTATGCATACATGTATTTTATAACGAAAGATTTGACTTTTAGGTGAGTTGGTGAGTATGGTCTTGTTGTTAGACAATAATAAGCGATATGTGATATATGTTGCTTGATTATTGTTGATATGGTGTTATAATGCTAGTCTATTATTGACTTAGTGTTTATTTGAATGTGTGGTGATTGTATGCAAATAGTTCACAAGGTGTGTGAACTTATGGTTGAAATTGACTTAATCTTGGTGTTTTGAATCACAAGTAGTGTGATTATGACATTGGATTATTCACATGGTGTGTGAATGTCCTTTGTTAAGTGTAATCAAGTTAGTAAAACACAAGTGGTGCGGTTTACTTAACTTGAGAAATCTTGTGGAATAAGATTTCAATGGAGTTTTGGGTGAAAACGACCCGTTAGTAAAATCGTTTTATTGTTGTGTTTTGTTAAGTCACCAAAGTATGTTTGGTACTTGATTATTATGTTGTTATGGTGTTTTGGGATGCATTTGGAGTAAAGGAGTGATTGGAAACGATCGGGGGAGGTTTCGGGAGTCAAAAAGTGCAAGAAAACGGATTTGAGCTGTAGCTGGGCGCCTAGTGCTCCTGGCAGGAGCCCAGTGCGCCCAAAACCTTCTGTAGTGCGCCCAACAGTGCGCCTGGAATTCCGAAAAATGGCATTTTTGACCCCGGTTTGTTATCATACTTCACCATAAGGGTTGTTTGATCTTGGGGAAGATATGGGGGTGTTTACTTAGTTCTAACGAACTAACGGTGACTTAAATGTGGTGTTTTGTAGGTGAAAATAAAGGATGAAAGCGGACGTGATCGGATATATCTTTATGGACTCGTGATCGAACACACTTGTTGGACTAAACCATTATTTTGCAAATGTGTTTATGTATTAATGGAGTCTTTTGAAAGTCACATACTTAAACTTTTAATTGGTTGAATGTGATGTTTTGTGATAAACTAGTTTGTATGTGGTTTTAAAAGTTGAAAAATCTGGGACCTAACTCTGAAGATGTTTTAAAACACGTGTCATACGTGTGGGGGTTTTGGGGCTTACAAGTTGGCATCAGAGCTAATGGTTTGAGGGATTCAAGTGCCTCGCGAATACTTGAACTCAAATCGTTGTGCTTTTGATATGGGGAGTAATGTTCGATCCGAGATCCGATCACGAAGCCGGGGGTTAAGTGTCACACCCCCAAATTCCCACTCGTGGTGTCAGTCCACGTGGGTGTGACGTGGCCAGGATCTTAGCTCATGGTCACATAGAACGACTCTATATGAGTTACACATTCACACAGATTGTAAAACAATACAAGTTTCGTTCAATAAGCAGCGGAAAGTGTTAAACATCAGAAATACATATGTTTGCAGCGGAAAGTAATTGTTCAAGACACTACAAAGATTAAATTGTTTTCAAAACAGAACACATGCACACAAGCCTAGGACATGAGTCTATATGTAAGCTTGACTCCTTAGTGTGTCCTTGTGAGCGTCCTAGCGTGTGCTCCATTACTTACCTGAGAATACAAGCGAAAAGTGTCAACTAAAAAGTTGGTGAGTTCACAGGTTTAGACATACAGAAATAGTAAACAGACATATACTAGGTATGTTAAGTTTAGTTGTTGGATACTACGATCCGTGGAGTGTGTCAGTTCATCTTACCGAAACTAGACTGTTCCCGTTTGCCTCCGCAGGTCATCGCTGAACCCGCATTCCCATCGAAATTACACTCGTTATGACCTCCAGTCAACATTGGTGCCGAGTGGGGTTAGTCAAACCCAGTTGTACTACGTAATTACGACTCGTTTGAATACACAACTAACGGTAAGGATAAGTGAGGGCTTTATGCGATAATAGTTACACTCGAAAATGGTTTTCACAACATACCAGTCGTATATCTAAAACAGTTGCATTGTATTCTCACCCCAAAAGTTCCGTAAAACAGTTTAAAGAGTAAAAGTGGGGCCGTAAACTCACCTGAGTTTGTATAATGCGTTTGCTCAATAGCGTAGTGTAGCTCGCCGGCTAGTAATCACCTATATCACATAGGTACTATGAGTTTGTGTTCGCGTATGTGGGTCTCACCGGACCGTGTTAGTGTTCAACGACACTAAGTGGTTATGTGGGTCGAGTTGACCGTGTTTAACCGCATCGATCGTGTTTGACCTAACGACCCGTTGGTGACGGTTCTGGATCAAGTGCTTGTGTTATGTGCGATTTAGTGTCGTGTGAAGTGTACGGATACCAAACTCGTTTCTATGAGGAAACTTACTATTTATAGTAAGTTTCTATTTTAGGAAAGTTTCCATATTTGGCAAGTTATGCATAAGATCATATTCCGATTATTCTAACATGCATATTTATCCTAAATGAGCATGTTATCACATAGCACATAGTTACACATAGCCGGTTTAGCATAGTTTGCGCGTAAAAGTTTCTAAATATGGAAAGTTACTAAAATAAGCATATTTTATCAAGTTTAAAAATCAACATCACCTAACATCATCATCATCTTAGTCCTAAATAGCCTATTAATCATGATCATTACGATTAACATGCGACAATTCATGGACTTAGCAAAATAAAGTTACTATTTATAGTAACCTATAGAAATAATCACAAATCAAATCTCCCAATCAATATAATCCTTTCAATATCATTATTAAATTACTAAATAAGCATCTTAGACTCAATACATTATCATTTTCATCAAGCATTTGCAACTTGTGTCCAAAAAGTTACTATTTATAGTAACATTTATAAAAATCATCCTTTTGACCATTTTAAGCATTCCTATGCATCAAATAATCATCACAATAGTTTCTAAACATCATTTTAAGCATAAATCTTAGATCAACTCACATGCATAATCCCATTTCATCAAGAATGCACAATTTGTAACACTAAAGTTACTATTTTTAGCAATAATCACCAAATGACCATTTTTGACATAATCAAACATTCTAAATCATGTAGAACATCATCAATATCATTCCTAGTAACATTTCAATAACAAAAAGTATATAGATCATCATGGATCTTACATGCATGTTGATTAAAGTGACCATTTCATCATAAAATCAACATATAGTCATCTAACATCATCAAAATCATCATGGATCATTATAAGATCATCAAATCAGTAAGTAAATCACCAAATAGCATATATAGAACATCAAAATTTCGTGACCAAGCTAGTGGTGGTGATGCATATGGTCATAACTTATCATATGGGTCACAAAAACCCCAAGTAACATCATAGAACATAAATGTATCCATTCAAATGTTCAAATCAGTGGCTTAGCACATAAATCTCAGAGTAAATCACTCTACAATTCGTGCATAAAGTGTGTGGGTGATTGCATGTGCTCAATTCATATTGCATGTGTGTGTACAAGAGCTAAAAACTCGAATTAACGTTAGAACTACCTCAATAGAGTTCAAGGAGACTGAGATGAGGCTAGAATAGGTTTAGATATCTCAAGAACTTCTGAGATCTCTTCTACAGCCGCTACAAATCGTGCAAATCGTCGGTTGATGCTTCTTAGTCCACCTTTGATCATCCAAGGCTTCAATAATGCTTCCTAAGTGATGATAATGGCTTCTTCTGGTGTAATGTGGTTGTAACAGAGTGCAAGAGGTCGGGAGAAGAGGTTTCAATCGAGAGAAATCGGTGGAAGAGATAACAGAATGATTAACATTGGTTTTATAAAGATTTTTGCGTGTAGGGATCGTCGCGTACCGCGGAGACTGCACATAAAGGAACTCCGCGTACCGCGGTGATTAAAATATTAATTCTGTTCCCGAAACACGCCGCGTATCGCGGTGGTGGAAGATGATCGGTCGTCGCGTACCGCGACGTTTTTCGGAGAATTCAAATTCTCCCGCTCGGACTTCGCGTACCGCGAAGGCCCAATTGGGTGCCCATCGCGTACCGCGATGGGTCTCGGTTGAGCCCAATAAGCCCAATTTCATTGTTTTGAACCGAATCTTTCGTATTTCTCGAATACGATCATCGTTTCTCGACACCTAGGCCTTGTTCTAATTAATTTAGGTTCACCGAACCTATGTGCAGTGTTTTCGTGTTACAGTTTGATCCGTTCACCAACGTTTGTTATTCAAGACATGTGCGATTGTTGTGCGATAATTCCCTGAATTATTGGCGTGTTCAGACTGTTGTGCCACGTGTCACACTAAATGCATTTATTCTAGTGCCACGTATGAAATAATAATAAACATTATTATTAAAAATAATAGAGTTGCTGACCTGGAAATTTACGAGGTGTCACATCATCCCCTAGTTATTGGGAATTTCGTCCCGAAATTCAGTTCACGTGCCGGTGTTGGTTTGTTCGGCGAATAGATGAGGGTATTTCTTCTTCATCTGATCCTCACGTTCCCAGGTGTATTCCGGTCCTCGTCGTGAGTTCCATCGAACTTTTACAATGGGTATCTTACTATGTTTCAACTTCTTGAGTTCCCGGTCCATAATTTCCACCAGTTCCTCAACGAAGTGAAGTTGTTCATCAACTTGGATTTCCTCCAAAGGAATCGCGAGCGTTTCGTCTGATAAACATTTCTTGAGGTTTGAAACGTGGAACACATTGTGTACGCTACTCAATTCCTGTGGTAGCTGTAGTTCGTAGGCCACGGGGCCTATCCGTTTAGTGATCTCGAATGGTCCTATATAACGAGGGTTTAGCTTTCCCGTTTCCCAAATCGTATCACTCCCTTCCAAGGCGAGACTTTAAGAAGTACTCGGTCTCCTACTTGGAATTCCAAAGGTTTGCGCCTCATATCGGCATAGCTCTTCTGTCGATCCCGAGCTGCTGCCATTCTGTTGCGTATCTGCACGATCTTTTCAGTTGTTTCGTGCACAAGCTCGGGTCCGGTCAGTTGGCTTTCCCCAACTTCCGCCCAACAAAGTGGTGATCTGCACTTGCGTCCGTAAAGTGCTTCAAATGGTACAGCTCCAATGCTGGTGTGGTAGCTGTTATTATATGAGAATTCTACCAAAGGTAAGTGAGTCTCCCAGCTGTTACCAAAGTCAATCACACATGCTCGAAGCATGTCCTCCAAGGTCTGGATGGTTCGTTCACTCTGACCATCCGTTTGTGGGTGATAAGCAGTACTCATATCCAACCTCGTCCCGAGTGCCTTGTGTAAGGACTTCCAAAAGTGAGCCGTGAAACGGCTGTCTCGGTCTGATATTATGGAGATTGGGACTCCGTGTCTGGATACGATTTCCTTCAAGTAGATTCGGGTTAACTTTTCCAATTTATCAGTTTCTTTGATCGGTAGGAAATGTGCCGATTTCATAAGTCGGTCTACGATAACCCAGATGGTATCGCAGCCACTTGTTGTCTTCGGCAACTTGGTGATAAAATCCATGGAAATCTGCTCCCATTTCCATACTGGAATTTCTGGCTGTTGGAGTAATCCCGAAGGCTTCTGGTATTCTACCTTGACCTTTGAGCAAGTCAGACACTTACTCACATACGTTGCGATTTCTGACTTCATGTTAGGCCACCAATAAGTTGCCTTTAGATCGTGGTACATCTTGTCAGAACCTAGATGTACTGAGTATCGACTCTTGTGAGCTTCATCCATCACTACTTCTCTCAAATCCCCGTAGCGTGGAATCCAAATTCGGTCCATTAGGTAGTAAGCTCCGTCATCCTTCTGTTTCATCTGTTTGTCCATCCCTCTCATGGCTTCGAGAGTGAGGTTTTCGGTTTTCAACGCTTCTTGTTGTGCGATCCGAATTTGATTAGGTAGCTCGGAGTGGATGGTAAGTTGTAGTGCACGTACGCGTTTGGTTGTTTCCTTCCGGCTTAGTGCGTCGGCTACTACATTGGCTTTACCGGAATGATATTTGATTGCACAATCATAATCACCTATCAATTCGACCCATCTGCGTTGTCTCATGTTCAGCTCCTTTTGGTCGAAAATGTGTTGTAGGCTCTTATGATCAGTAAATATTGTGCACTTGGTGCCGTACAGATAGTGTCGCCAGATCTTTAGTGCGAACACTACGGCTCCCAACTCTAAGTCGTGAGTTGTGTAGTTCTTTTCATGCACTTTCAATTGTCGTGACTCATAAGCTATAACTTTCTCGCGTTGCATCAATACACAACCGAGTCCTTGCTTCGATGCGTCGCAATAAACCACAAAGTCTTCGCACCCGTCTGGTAGCGATAAGATTGGTGCACTGCACAACTTCAGCTTCAACAGATCGAAAGCAGCTTCTTGTTTTTCTCCCCATTCAAACTTCTTGTCCTTGTGTGTGAGGGAAGTCAACGATTGTGCGATCTTTGAGAATCCTTCGATAAACCGCCTGTAGTACCCGGCCAATCCTAAGAACTGCCGCACTTCAGTTGGAGTCTTAGGTGCTGTCCAACTCTTGATTGCCTCGATCTTGGCTGGGTCTACGTGTATCCCTTTCTCGTTTACTACGTGTCCAAGGAACTGAACTTCGCGAATCCAGAAATCACATTTGGAGAATTTCGCGTATAGTTGTTCCTTCTTCAGTAGTTCTAAGACACGTCTCAAGTGATCGGCATGTTCTTCCTGAGTCTTAGAATAGATCAGGATGTCATCAATGAACACGATTACGAACTTGTCGAGATACGGTTTACACACCCGATTCATGAGATCCATGAATACTGCTGGTGCGTTAGTCAGTCCAAAAGGCATGACTAGAAATTCATAGTGTCCGTACCGTGTCCTGAAGGCTGTCTTCGGTATATCGTCCTCCTGTATTCTGAGTTGATGGTAACCCGATCTCAGATCGATTTTTGAATAGAAGCTTGACCCTTGTAGTTGATCGAACAGGTCATCTATTCGTGGTAGGGGGTATCGATTCTTGATTGTTACCTTGTTTAGTTCTCGGTAATCTATACACATACGGAATGAACCGTCTTTCTTCTTCACGAACAAGACCGGTGCTCCCCAAGGTGAGAAGCTCGGTCGGATAAATCCTTTATCTAACAACTCTTGCAGTTGGTTAGATAGTTCTTGCATTTCAGTAGGAGCCAATCGGTATGGTGCCTTGGCTATTGGTGCTGCTCCGGGGGTTAAATCTATCTGGAACTCCACTTGTCGTGCTGGTGGTAGTCCCGGTAGATCGTCAGGAAAGACTTCCGGATAATCGCGAACAACAGCGATGTCCTCAGTCTTTCGTTCCTTCTTCGGTTGTTCGGAGATCAGGGCCAAAATAGCTGTGTATCCTTTCTGCAGGTATTTGCTTGCCTTCATGCACGACATAATATTTAATGGTATCCCGCGTCGTTCTCCCTGGATTGAGATCTGCTCTCCACTTGGCAACGCAATTCGCACAATCTTCTTGTTGCACACGATCTCAGCGTGGTTTGTAGATAGCCAATCCATTCCAATCACCACGTCGAAGCTCCCGAGAGTTACTGGCATCAGGTCAATCACCAGTCGATGGTCTGCTAGTGTCAGAACACATCCTTTGATGATGTGTTGTGTTTCGATAAGTTTGCCATCAGCTAACTCCACGGTATACTTATAATCTAATGGTGTTGGTGTCATATCAAGCAATTTAATAAATTCACTAGAGATAAAACTCCTATCGGCACCGGTATCAAATAATATGCTAGCGTAGACATTATTTAAAAGGAACATACCGGTGACGACGTTTGGATCATCTTTAGCTTCTCCAGAGCCAATCACAAAAGCTCGTCCCTTCGCTGCACCTCCCCCACCCTTTTTCAGCTGCAGGCAATCCTTGTTGGGGTTAGGGTTGGGGTTTGATCGGCATTCTTTGGCTACGTGCCCGTTCCTTCCACAGTTTGTGCACTTGGCTCTTTTGCATGGGCCGAAGTGATGGAAGTTACAGGTGTTGCATTTTGGGCTGTATAATATGGTGAGATGAAGTTAAAGAATGGTCAAGTGAAGTATATGATGTTATGTCTGGCCAACATAAGATTATATTCTTGACATGGACATGATCTTAATGGAATCAACTCATACTATGATATGTGATATGTGTTGTGAAAATTCTTGTAAGTCCACAGGTGTGTGGCATTGGGTGCAATTCACCTTCGGGTGAAAATTTCATGTAAGTCCACAGGTGTGTGGCGTTGGGTGGAATTCACCTTCGGGTGAAAATTTCATGTAAGTCCACATATGTGTGGCGTTGGATGGAATTCACCTTCGGGTGAAAATTCTTGTAAGTCCACGGGTGTGTGGCATTGGGAGACTTCATCTTCGGGTGAAAATTCATGTAAGTCCACTGGTGTGTGGCATTGGTGAAAATTCACCTTCGGGTGAAAATTCTTGTAAGTCCACGGGTGTGTGGCATTGGGAGACTTCATCTTCAGGTGAAAATTAATGTAAGTCCACTGGTGTGTGGCATTGGTGAAAATTCACCTTCGAGTGAAAATTCTTGTAAGTCCACGGGTGTGTGGCATTGGGAGACTTCACCTTCGGGTGAAAATTCATGTAAGTCCACTGGTGTGTGGCATTGGTGAAAATTCACCTTTGGGTGAAAATTAATGTAAGTCCACATGTGTGTGGCATTAGGGAGAATTCACCTTCGGGTGAAAAAGTATAAGTCCATGGTTATGAGGTGTGGGATTTGTCATGTAAGTCACCCACCTAGTATACTTGATATGATTATTTGGTTTTATGCATATAGGTGTATATGTGTATGTAATGTATGTGGAATATACATTAGATGTTGAAATATGGTGAATTGGTGTTTTCATATTGGGTGTGTGACAATAACATGCAATAGGTGTTATATTTGCTTAGTTATTGTGATGGAGTTAGTTTACAAATGGTGTGGTGAAATAAGAATGATTCATAAGGGGTGTGAACTTCTTATTATAAGTTTGACTGAAATTGGTCAAACAATTCGAACTGTATTTGTGTATTTGTTGTTTGTCAATAACGTGCAATAGGTGTTACATTTACTTAGTTATTGTAAATTTGAATGTTTTCCAGTGGTGTGGAGAAATAAGAATGATTCACAAGTGGCGTGAACTTCTTATTTGAAGTTTGACTGAGATTGGTCAAACAATTCACAAGTGGTATGAATTTGGAGCTGGGTTGATTCACAAGTGGTGTGAACTTCCCATGGTGAATTTTATCAGGTAAATCACAAGTGGTATGATTACCTACCTTGAGAATCCTTGGAGAAAAAGTAGGTCTCAAGGAAATTGGGTGAAATTTGACTTTTACTTGGTGATTTTATGTTCTAACACTTTATTGGTGTTTTAAAGAGCTATGAATATGATTTTCATGTGTCGTGGTAGTTGATTGTTTTGTGTTGTATGCATAACTAGAATTAGTGTCATTGTATGTTCATCGATAACTGACACTAGAATTGGGGTGAATCCACAGATGTGTGGAAATTCATGTAAGTCCACAGTTGTGCGGGCATTGGGGTAATATCCACATTCGCATGGAATATCATGTAAGATCACTGGTGAGTGACATTGAAATTAACGTGTAAGACCATAGATTTGTGAGTCTTGGTAGTAATGATATGTAGTAAAAGGTGTTAAAACAGCGTAGTTGTTATTGCGCATGTGGAATATGCATTCTTATGTGAATTCGGGTGCGGCATGTAAGTCCATTTGGAACGGCATTGGGTTTGGCGTATAACTCCACATTCAGGTGGCGTAAGGGGTAATTCATATGCGGGTGGGAGCTAATTTTGGTGAGATTATAAAATTTGGGTGGTTTTATATGTTGGCAATGGTTTGTTGTATAAACCTTGTAAAACTAAATTCTGATTTAGATGATCTACAAGTGGTGTAGACATTTATAAATGAATGTGGTGTTAATATGTGTAGTTAATCAAATTAATACTAGGTGAAATTAGTATATTGATTGACAATAGGAGAATGTATGTACCATGCATGTGTATGTTATACTGAGCCACAAAGGTGTGTTTGGTGTTTGGTGTGGTGTTAAAAACCGTATGTAGTGCGAATTTGGTGGTCGTAATTGAAACACGTATGTGTGATGACTTGTTGAAAATATGAGTCATATGTTGTTTGGTGTAAATAATGAAAGATAGGCGTAATAGGATATGTTGATTATCCTTAATTGAACTGTTAAGAAAGTGTACACTCTACAAGTATGTATTGTATGATGTGTCAAAATTTCTTATATGGGTGTACTATGGGTGTGAAGTATATGGGGTGGAGTTTAGTCCTAAGTTAATGAATATGTTTAATGTGGGGTGAAAACTTTGGACAAATTGTATGGTTAGGAGGAATATATTCGTCTAAAACCAAGAAACTAGCAATGCCACGATCATGTTGTATTGGAGAGGTGCTGGGTTGGCGGCTGGGCGTATGCCTTACGTATACCCAACATAAGCTTCTTCGATGCAACAAGAAAGTGACGGCGTATAGACTTGGGCAAAGGACGGGGGATGGTGAGGAAAGAATTTTAAACAATTTCGCATGAATGCCTTGGGGAGAATAAAACTTGGCAATGACAAGTGTCATTTATGAAAGTTAAATGTTTTAGACATGATGTCTAGGGTTTTGACACATAGTGTCGTTATGAAATGTTAAAGGTCTTGACAAGAGTGTCTTGACTAGGGAGTGGTGACTATAAACATTTGATTATGTTAGCTGGTGTGCCTGTTTGAAATATGTGGTAAATAATATATGTTTACAGATTGGTGTGAACATCTATGATTATATATAGATGTGTATGTGTTGTAATATTTAAAGAGAAAGAGGTAGAAATGACCTGTATACGTGTGTTGACGTTACAGGTGGTTGAGTTTATCTTTTAAAAGATAGGAAAATGATTGGGGATGATCCATAAGATTATGGACATTATTTAGGAGTTCATGGTTGGGAGAAATGAATCTGTTAGTTTGTAAACTGGATTCAAACATAAATTATGATTATTGCCGGGTGTAAATTGATGTAGATGATTCACAAGCGGTGGAAAACTCTATAACATTCTGTGCTATTAGATAAATTACAAAGACGTGTAATATCTAAGTAGCAGATGTGTTTGTGGTAATTATAAGTAAGAGGAGTTTAGGTGCAAATGAAACAATAACCATATCTAGAGTTGATGGTTAAGATGTTAACTTATGGTGGGTGGATTATGTGGGTAATCACAAGTAGTGTGATTTCTTAAGGTGAGGATTTTGGTGAAAGAAATGTGTTATTAGCATGTTTAGACGATTAAATAAGAAGGGTGAATTGATGAGGATTCACATGTGGTGTGAACCTTATCAATACTTAATGGTGCTATTTGGTATTATGTTGGCTAAAAGCGTTCGTTTCGTGTTTACCCACGAATTCTATTATGTTAAGAAAGGACACGAAACTGTTTTTGTGCATGACGTATGATCTTCACACTGATGGTCAATGATAAAGAACCATTCAGGCCTGTGAGGATATATTATGGGTGTGCATCGTTGGTGATTGGTGGTAGTTGCGATGACTGTATACCCTTGGAGGAGTTCTTATTTAAGAACGGGTATCATTCCAGGTGTGGAATGATTCTGTAAGAAATACTATATGGAGTAGATAGTATATTCTAAGAGTTGGGAAGAGGGTGGATAACAAGAACATGTAGTTAAGTAGGTGGTTAAAATGATAAATGAATGGCTTGAGGTAATCCAAATTCATTTGAAGGCGGTTTAAGACCATAGAAATGGGATGTGTACATGCGAAGGAGATCGATTGAATTCCAAGTGGGAGACTTTGTGTTACTAAAGGTTTCTCCTTGGAAGGGATTTATTCGTTTTCGGAAGCTAGGGAAATTTAATCCACGGTTTATTGGACAATTTAAGATTATAGCTCGGATTGGCGACGTTGCCTATCGCTTAGAGCTACCAGAGGAGTTGAGTGGAATTCACAATATGTTCCACGTGTATTATTTGCGAAAGTGCTTGGCGGATGACTCGGCTTATGTGCCATTGAAAGATTTGGTGATTGATGATAAGCTCAATTAATATTGAGAAACCGGTGGTTGTGTTGGATAGGAAAGTCAAACAACTTCGGAATAAGACGATTAACCAGGAGATGGTGCAATGGAAGAACATGCGGAGTTCTGATGCTACGTGGGAGTCGAAGGATGAAATGCGGAAAATTTATCCTTTTCTGTTTGACGTGTAATGAGGTTTCGGGGACGAAACCTTTGTAAGGAGAGGAGAATTTGTAACGACCCACTTTTAGAAAACATTATAAAACGAATAAAAATTTGTGACAATTTGAAACAATGTTTTATGTGTGGGTGTTTTATAAGATTTAATAATCTTAATTACATATTTTTGGTTGGTGTTTAAATAAATATTTGTTAAATATATTGTAGTGGGTGTTAACTAACTTAGTTAAGTTAGAAATAAGCTAGTTAGATTAACTAGAAGGTGAGGGACTGAATCTGTCAATAGCAGAAACTTAAATTAAAAGGGGGTTAAGTAAGAAAATATGGTCAAAATCAGTCAAAGACCAATTCTTGGGGCTAGGGGCGACATGCAGTAGGAGAAACACAAGGAGCAAAACTCAAAAACTCTAACTTTTGATCAAATTGAAGGTTGAAGGTTGATCTGATCCTAAATGCAAGCATAAATTGGAGTTCCTCTTGCATCTAACTACATTTAGGTATGATTTTTGGGTGTTTTTGATGGGGATTTCGTGGGTCTCCGTTGGGGGTGTGGGTAGGATGGTTAAAATCCGAAATTGAGAGTTTATATGGTGTTAGTTGTTAATAGTTTTCATATTTATAACATCTAAAAACACATTTTTGATGATTTCATGATTTTTGACATCATGGTGTCGATGGGGTGTTGCAAGGTTCTTGGGGGATAAGAACTTGGGGATGTAAATCAATGTGTAAACATGAAATAGATGTTAATATGAAGTTGTGATTGATAAATATGTGATAATGTTGAATCTAAGTGATTTTGAATCAAGATATGGAGTTTTATGGAGTTATATAGAGGATATACATATGTGCATAAAATTTACTGCACAAAAGGTGCTTGATGAAATGCCAAGTAAGGCGTTTGACTTAAAATTAGTTTAAAATTAATGGTGATATGAATTTTGTGTGTGTATTATATCAACAAGGGTGAGTTGATATGATTAAGGGTCAATTGGAAGTAAATTATATTTAAAATGGTGACATTGGGGTGTATGGTTGTATTTTGACTAGTAGTAGTCAAACTTTGTATTAAACCTATTAGTTGTGATAATAGGAATTGATAGTGAAGGTGTGAATGGCACCAAACGACCCGGGAAGGAATTTGTTATAGAGGACAGCGCGTTGGAACAAGGTAAGTCACCCAAATCTTTTACTTGTTATGTGTATTGGTGTTATGCATACATGTATTTTATAATGAAAGATTTGACTTTTAGGTGAGTTGGTGAGTATGGTCTTGTTGTTAGACAATAATAAGCGATATGTGATATATGTTGCTTGATTATTGTTGATATGGTGTTATAATGCTAGTCTATTATTGACTTAGTGTTTATTTGAATGTGTGGTGATTGTATGCAAATAGTTCACAAGGTGTGTGAACTTATGGTTGAAATTGACTTAATCTTGGTGTTTTGAATCACAAGTAGTGTGATTATGACATTGGATTATTCACATGGTGTGTGAATGTCCTTTGTTAAGTGTAATCAAGTTAGTAAAACACAAGTGGTGTGGTTTACTTAACTTGAGAAATCTTGTGGAATAAGATTTCAATGGAGTTTTGGGTGAAAACGACCCGTTAGTAAAATCGTTTTATTGTTGTGTTTTGTTAAGTCACCAAAGTATGTTTGGGACTTGATTATTATGTTGTTATGGTGTTTTGGGATGCATTTGGAGTAAAGGAGTGATTGGAAACGATCGGGGGAGGTTTCGGGTGTCAAAAAGTGCAAGAAAACGGATTTGAGCTGTAGCTGGGCGCCTAGTGCTCCTGGCTGGGTGCCTAGTGCTCCTGGCAGGAGCCCAGTGCGCCCAAAACCTTCTGTAGTGCGCCCAACAGTGCGCCTGGAATTCCGAAAAATGGCATTTTTGACCCCGGTTTGTTATCATACTTCACCATAAGGGTTGTTTGATTTTGGGGAAGATATGGGGGTGTTTACTTAGTTCTAACGAACTAACGGTGACTTAAATGTGGTGTTTTGTAGGTGAAAATAAAGGATGAAAGCGGACGTGATCGGATATATCTTTATGGACTCGTGATCGAACACACTTGTTGGACTAAACCATTATTTTGCAAATGTGTTTATGTATTAATGGAGTCTTTTGAAAGTCACATACTTAAACTTTTAATTGGTTGAATGTGATGTTTTGTGATAAACTAGTTTGTATGTGGTTTTAAAAGTTGAAAAATCTGGGACCTAACTCTGAAGATGTTTTAAAACACGTGTCATACGTGTGGGGGTTTTGGGGCTTACACTATGGATATCAGATCGCAACCGACATGTTCTTGTCGTTTACTTGTACACTGTTGTCTTTCTTGATTCGTTGTCTTAACTGTACTTAGGTTTTCACCTAAATACAAACAACTATTGCTTATCGTGATCGTTGTACTTACAGTATTTAAGTTTTCACATAAATACGTACAACTGTTTCTTGTATTTTGAATTATGTTATCACAAACACTGTTCATATAATGTATTTACACACAGTAAAATGTGAAAGTAAACGTACCGTACGGACTTGCCGGACGATCAGGTACTGGATGTCATACCAATTAATTTGATTTTTCAACACATTTAGATCAAAACCCCCAAAACGTTCAAAATGAAGAATCCTAGAATTAGAAATCATTTAATTCGTTGTTTTTATATAAAATTGATATGGGGTTTTCATTAAACGAATGATTGCGAAGCTGTTCATAGGTTTTAATTTGATTTTAAGTTCGATTACATAGAAAGCCCCAAATCGTTTAATATGAAGAACACCCTAGAATTCGAATTCAATTAATTCGTTATTCCCAATCTCGATTTGGTTAGGGCTTTGCTTAGAAATATTAAAAGGAATGTGTAGGTACTGATACTCACCTGAATTGATCTCGTATTGATGGGGATCAACTAACCACTAGAATTTCGGCCGCCCCTTAGATCAAATCCTCGATCCAAGACTTCTGGAATCAACTTGCTGTATGTTTAAGCTCCTAAAAGTGCCGGCTAGTGTATAAGAAAATTCAATTGTGTGAATCTCGTTCGAATTATGTGGTATTAATAGTTGTTTTTGACGGTTTTAACATTTTAAGGTTTTAACGGCTTTAATTCGATCATTATGGTGATTATAACCGTTTAGCATCATGACTATGAGTTTCATGGTCATTTAATTTAATTGATTTCAGTGTTGTAATACGAGTTTCAAATTTATCATTGATACATTCGAATTTTTGACTTTATAAGTCAAA
Source organism: Mikania micrantha (assembly GCA_009363875.1). Taxonomy (NCBI): domain Eukaryota; kingdom Viridiplantae; phylum Streptophyta; class Magnoliopsida; order Asterales; family Asteraceae; genus Mikania; species Mikania micrantha. The sequence goes on along the minus strand of CM018686.1, from coordinate 62,302,866 downwards.
ATTGGTCATTTCTTGAAATTACAAGTTTAATCCCCATAGTTTTTATTATTTCTAGACTTGTTCTATTAGATTTTAATCCTTTTTGTTTGATTTCGTATTGTTTATATTATTTTCTGATTAACGGTGTTAATCCGAAATGTCAGATTGTCACATTACAACTCTTTAATTTACGTTTTAGTTCACTTAAGTTTATTTTTTAAGTGCATTTAATTAGTTAATTTAGTTGTCTTTGAAAGTAGTTTCCACTTGACTCATCGTGGATTGATACTCGACTTCCCTATCTAATTGGGTAGCAGGACTTAAGTTTATAACTCGTATTTTTGATTGGTACTTGGACATCGATCATATTCACATATGTTATTTGTTGCATAGCCGATGCACACTTTTGTAAAGGTGTAAATCCCCGCTTACCTCGAGCATCATGTCTCAACTGAAAATACGTATTTGTTCTCTTTAAGTCGCTGACAATATGTTCAAATAACGGTCGGTGCATCTGGAAACGCCTCCTAAACGCCTTATTATTATATAACAGGTCATTCTCAAGATAATGTCTCATCAAAATCCCGATTAATTTGGATTCTTCTCGCGATAGGAATGGAATTTGAGACGCGTTTTCGTATGCTATCGTCATCAATGCCTGGATAAAAAGGCTCATAGCCTCGCTATTAGAAGATGATGAAGACGCAGATAATGAAGACGCGGATGATGAAGAGGTAAAGAAGACATTTTTAAAAAAAGTGTGGTTTTTGTTTATAGATTGTGGGTATTTATATGGTAAAATATATTTATTAAATTTGTTTTCTATTTTTGATTTAAACCGTTGTCTAACGGTATTTTTTGTGGTCCCAAGTGGATTTAATCCACCAATGGCAAAAGAGAAGGAGAAAATGGAGTAGGCATCGTTTAAATGCCAAAGTAGTCACCGTTGGGGGAGGGGGTGGTGTTCCCACTTACCCCCGCCCAAAAATGCGTCCCCTCCGAACTGCGAGCTGTCTTAGAAAGTAGATCTTATGTCCAAATCTAGACAAAAAACGATTTATTTGAAGTAGGATAGATTTGCATTAAAAAAAAAGGTGTGTGCATCTCCAACCATATAATAAGCAATTTGTTTATAGGATTCAGTAGTTAGTTATTCACCAGAAACCAATGAGACACTTAAGTAGGTCACCTAAATAACTAATCACTAACTGTTTTAGCCCCGCTCTATAACGAAGTTTATTTCCATATTTTCTTGAACGGAAAATTAATTATTTTAAAACGTGAATTCCAAAGTCAATATAAGCAACTTTTGTTGAAGTTTTTTTTTTAAAACAAATACACCGTCACCTGAGATTATACATTTTTAGATAAAATTAGTTGTGGTTCATTCAAAATATTTGATAGGATAAAATTTAATTTCAAATATGAATTCATAAGAAATTTTGATGAACTAGTGCCTTGATCGAATGAAATGGGATTCAAGATACACCTGAGCACATTGAAACAACTTGTACTCAGTATTCAGGTTTTTATTTTCTTAAAATTGTCGCAAAATTAATTTTATGAATTTTATGTCAATCTCAATTACACTCGTATAGCTAACAATTACGAACAAGGTGACGTCAAGATTTTACATAAAACTCGTACATTTTATGCAAAATAATTTTTATATACTTTTTTAAAAAAAAAAAACTTGTACCAAAAATTCAATAATTAGTACATGTAAGTAGAGTATTTTCTTTGTCTTTTTTATAAATGTTGATGCACAATTGATCATAATGATATGTCTAGACTAATTATTACATTTGTCAAATTATAACCGTAAAACTTATACAACTACAATGGTGTGGTTAAATAATTTTTTTTTGAACGGTGAATGTCTCAATCGTGTGAACCCACTGGGAAAACCCCTGACCCCCCACAGACCCCATTTTCGCTGCGGGTGAGATTTGAACCCAAAACCTCCCATTTGAAAGAATTTTGAGGTACCATTGAGGCAGTTCCTCTTTGGTGTGTGGTTAAATAATTACAACGGCATGCCTAAGTTGTATAAGTCAAACGCATGAAATACATATGTTGGATCATGTTATGGGAGGCCCTAAGAAGAGGTAAACCTGAGTCACCTGACCTCCGTCTACGTCCTATTTTTCAATGGCACAAAAGAGTAAACTTCTCTTTTGCTCCTTGTGGTTTGACAAAAGTAACCATTTTCATCCAAATTTTGAAATTTTGCAATTTTCCTCCATTAGTTTCAGAAAATTAACCATTTTAGTCCCTGTGGTTTGACAAAAGTAACCATTTTCATCCAAAGTTTAAATGGACTTTGGATGAAAATGGTTAATTTTCTGAAACTAATGAAGGAAAATTGCAAAATTTCAAAATTTGGATGAAAATGGTTACTTTTGTCAAACCACAGGGAGCAAAAGAGAAGTTTACTCGGCACAAAATTTTAAAAATTTATTTTTATAAATGAAACTAAAAAACTCAAATTTATAATTCATTAGGGGTCTTTTTTTTCTTTTTTTGTCCAAGACGCTGGAATTCTCAGGACTGACCTGGATCATGTATCCTTTATACGCTTCACACGAATAAGATCGAATTGTAATATTAAAGATGATGAAAAAGTAATAGTAAAAATAATATTATTAAATAGATAGGGATTCATGATATTATATATATATTTATATATATAGGGGAAAGATCAAATAAAAAGCCTTTTTTGCCTAAGAAGGCTAAAAAGGATTTTCAAAACCTTCAAAACCGACCCAAACGAACTCCGATTGAACTCATTTCAATGGCATTGGAATCGTCTCATCGAATCCTACAATATTAGCTTTTAGGTTTTAGCTTTAACAAGTAGTTTTAGAATTTAGATTTTAGGGCTTGATTTTTAGCTTTTAGGTTTTATCTTTATGTTTAGGGTTTGTTTTTAATATTTTGGTTTTAGTATTTGGGTTTATTTTTTATGATTTAAGGTTTGGGTTTTAGGGTTTGATAAAACGGTTGCAATGATGCAAAAATGAATTCAATCGGAGTTTGTTTGGTTCGGTTTTCGAGTTTTTAAAAATCCTTTTTAGCCTTCTTAGGCAAAATAGACTTTTTAGGGGAACCTTCCCCTATATATATATATATATATATATATATATATATAGGATGGTTCGAATGTTAACCCTTCCTTATTGCGATAACCGGATAACTACATCTTATTACTTTGGGGCCTACATTAAAGTAAATATAAAGGTGCAAGTTTTTTCTTATGTTTTTATTAATGTAAGTGGACCATACATTAATTAAATAAAAGAAAAAACCTACACCTTTAGATTTACTTTAGTATGGGCCCCAAAATAATAAGATGTAGTTATTCGGTTAACGTAATAAACATGGGTTAAAAACTGATTGGTTAGTAGGAGTTTTCTTAGTTTTCTCAAAAGTGAGGAGTTTTCTTTTGAACCCTCAAAAGAAAACTCCTCACTTTTGAGAAAACTAAGAAAACTCCTACTAACCAATCAATTTAAAAAAAAAAATTCATGATTTTTTATTATTAACTTAGAAATGTTATAAAAAAAAGAAAAATTTTAATAAAAATATATATATCATTAAAATATGTATATGTAACCTATAAAGTTACATATATGTACCTCATACATGTAATCAGTGAGTTACATATATATAATCAATGAGTTACATATATGTAATAACATGAATTACATTTATCTTTTTATTTTTTTCTTTTTGTTAACAAATATAACCTTATAATTTAACAAAATGTAAAACAAAAAACAAAATACGAAAAACGAAATTAAATGATAACAATTGTGATTAGTTTTCTTAGTTTCTCCAAAATTGTGGTTTTCTTAGGAACCCCTATATATATATATATATATATATTAATAGTAATGCATAATGAATATGTGTCTGATCCAAATAGTGACGTTTTTGAAAGTTATATATTATTAAATAGATAGGGTTCATGATATTATGTGTATATACATATATTAATAGTAATGCATAATGAATAAGTGTCTGATCCATATAGTAACGTTTTTGAAAGTTATATATTATTAAATAGATAGGGTTTATGATATTATGTGTATATACATATATATATTAATAGTAATGCATAATGAATATGTGTCTGATCCATATAGTGACTTTTTGAAAGTTTAAACTTGAGCCAACATTTTTAATTTTGAAAATAAAACTAGTTAGTTTCTATAGGAACCGAGACATATAAAAATATTAAATAACCTCAAATAATAATAATATCATACAATGTCAAACACTAAGGCTTCAAAAGATTCGTTGCAAGCCGGCCCTTTGCATACCTTCGGTGGATATATAGCTAATAATATCATAAAAGTAGGAAATTAGGCTACCAACACACAACACCTCCTGAGTTAACTCAGTCATACCGATTCCCCTATAAATTGAACCTAGTACTCTCAACCAAACCACAACTTAAACCTTCAATCGTCTTCTGAGTTAACTCAGCCATACCTCTACCAACACCTCTTGAGTTAACTCAATCACAAATTCAACCTCCGTTCATCTTCTTCAATCCAAATGGCAAAACATCAAAACACCAGCAGAGTCTCGATGATCCTAGTGATCACAATGGCAGCCATGTATCAAGGTGCAACGGCTCAATCATCGGGGTGCACAAGTGTGTTAATTAGCCTGTCACCATGCCTAAACTATATATCGGGCAACACATCGACACCATCATCGGGATGTTGCACCCAACTGGCTAGCGTGGTCCGGTCACAGCCACAGTGCCTATGTCAAGTTCTTAATGGTGGTGGCTCGTCGTTGGGACTTACTATTAACCAGACTCAGGCTCTTGAGTTGCCTAAGGCTTGCAATGTCCAAACACCACCAACTAGTCAATGCAATGGTAATGATCTAAACATTTTATTTTTAGATTTTTTAAACTTTTGTCCATTGATCGGTCTGTTTAAAACGGGGTTGAGAAAATGGTTGTGGGGTCGAAATGGGTCAAATATGCTTTTTTATGCATTAAAACAGGTAGGCATTGTTTGTGGTTCACTCATATAATGTATATGTGTCGGCCCTCGAAAGACAAAAGTAAAATTGTACTGATTTTAACGTTAATTTAATTAAATTTTGTGAAGATAACATTAAAAGCGTTGTGTTGGTTAAATTTGAATAAAAAATGGGGATTTGAATAAAAAAATCAATTTTAATATGATTTAATCTGAAACACATATTTAAAATTTTTCTCTTTAAGGTCAAATTTTCATATGATACAATTGTTATATATATCTATATATATATGAAAAAAAAAAGTAAAATTGTACTGATTTTAACGTTAATTTAATTAAATTTTGTGAAAATAACATTAAAAGCGTTGTGTTGGTTAAATTTGAATAAAAAAATCAATTTTAATATGATTTAATCTGAAACACATATTTAAAATTTTTCTCTTTAAGGTCAAATTTTCATATGATACAATTGTTATATATATCTATATATATATAGATATATATATATCAATGTTGTAGAAATCGCTAGGCGCTAGTCGGGCGGTGGGGTGGGGACTAGGGATTAATCGGGATTATTCGGGATTAATCGGCTAATTAATCGGTCTAATCGGATAGTGGGGCCTAGTCGGCCTTAGGGGACTAGCGATTAATCGGCCGATTAATCGGCCTAGTCGGGGATTTTTACAACCATGATATATATATATATACCTAATTTACCCAAGCATAAAATCCCAAAAAAATTATATTAATTTCCAGCCTCATGATTTACAAAATCTTAACATTTAGGCCAGATGTGACATGTTTGATCTCAAAAGTCAAAATTTAGTTCTATCTATATTTTAAACAATACCTAAAACACATGAAAAGTTTATATAACTTATTCATTGATCAATGTTTTTCAAATTGGGCAGCTGCTTCTCCAACCAACTCTCCTTCAGGAACACTACCACCATCATCTTCTCCAGGGAACCCGTCGAGCCCGGGAACCGAAACAAACACCGTGCCATCAACCGACAACGGTTCGTCCGATGCAACTGCTATAAGATTCACAACCATTCCTATAACATTTTCACTGTTTGTTACCATATACGCTATGACATTCTAAATTATCTTATTATTTTCCTTTAATTTTTATGTGTCGAGAGACATGCTATGTATGAAATTCTTTTTTTGGATTGGCGAATATTTGTATTGTTTTTGTATGAATAATAATTTATTGATTTTTATGTATTCTTGAGAATTTTGAAGCCCTTTCCAGCTTTCCTATGTGTTGATTACATACTAGAAACACAAAGGATCCAGAAACCCACGACCAATTTTATTAATTGATGAATATTTAGTTCCAAGAAAATCAATAACTCTTTAATCATATTTATAATAAACCAATATTTTCATAACCGGACCGGACGACATAATAAATATATAAAAATTTCAAAAAAATTATAAAATTATAAACACGTTTAAACAAACATAATTCATTTTTAAACAAACATAATCATTTAAAAAAAAGCAAGGTTTTTTGGATTTTAGTCTAAAAAAACTTGAAATCCGGTCCCACCAGCGAGCCGGTGCCCGGTTCTACCAGCGAACCGGTGCCCGGTCCGACCGGTGAACCGGCCCAACCGGTCGGTTCCCTTGAGTGTGGTTCACATGTTGCTTTTGGGCCGTCAACCCCCGGTTCCCAGTCCGACCGGTAGGTCCGGTCCAGTAGTTCCGGTCCGGTTCTGAATACACTGTAATAAACATAAACCTAATCGTAAATCAACTAAAATACTGAACATAAACTAAATCAAATACTATTTTCTATAATCTAGTCACGCTATAGGAAAATTGTTCTGATACGTACCCCTATCCCGATGACTTGTCGTTGCCACAGGATGTGCCGACAACATGCCGTCGTCATATATTTCAACTCTACAAGTTTTGTAGAAGTCGGCCAAAACTTTGTCGATATAGACCATTTTTCCCGACAAAAATAAAATTTATTTTATAATTTGTGCCGATGACATGTTGTCGACAAAAGCTTATAGTATATTTTTAAAACAAAATATTTAATTTAAAAATTATATTTAATTTCATTGACGACATGTCATCACTAGAAGGAAAAAATAATTTTAAAATCTTTTTAATTAAATGTGAGATGATAGGAAAATCATAAAAATAAATAAAATAATATTTCCCAACATCGTGTCATTAGATAAATTTTCATGACAGTAGGAACTCAAAAATAGAGATGTTCAAAATATACGAAAATAAAAAAAAAATTCGAAATCCGAATCGTATCCAAAACTCGAAAAAACTTCATCCGAAATATATTTCGGGTTGTTCGTGTTATTCGGTTAGGATAATATGATTTTAGATTCGGATTGAGTCGGATATGCAAAAACTAGTTTTTTGAGTCGAATATTCGAATAACTCGAATAAAACCGGTTTATTCGGATGTAATAATTCGGGGTTTTCGGGTCGGATGATATATTTGGAGATTCGTGTCGGGTTTCGGATAGGCTATAAATTTTTTCAAGTCCGAATAACCCGATTCGAAAAGCCTGAATAACTCGTTATCCGACCCAACGAACACCCCTACCCAAAAGTGAAACACACATAAGTGGGATTGTTGTCAGGTCTTTGCTATCAAGGGACAAGGTCACAGCAAGAAAAAAAATTAAGTTGCCCTATGCCGACGATCTGTCGTTGCCTATACGAGTTTATGTCTTCGAGAAAGATTCTACGTATCAGAACATTTTTCTTGTAATGCCAACTTTAAACAAAACAATTTTAAAACAAAACTGTCGAATTTTTCTCTTTTATTTTTCTAACTTTCAACTTCTACAAAATTACTCAAACAAATTTCACATAATTTTAGGCATTTGAGATGAAAATTCAATGAATTCAAAATTAAGTTGACCTAAGTCAAGATTTAGTCGAGTTGGCGAAACATTAGCCTTGTAATATGTTCTAAAAACGATGTAAAGTTATTAAAGTTCACACAATACATTGAACTCCAAATCTCATATAAAATGCTTGAATACATTAAACTATGTAATAAGCACAATTAGAACGTACCTTTTAGCAGCAAAAAAACACTTAGGTAAAGCTTTTGTCTCTTATAATGAGAGGTCATGGTTCAATCTCATGCAAATATGTAATTAATTTTATTGGCGCACAAACCGGGTTTTTTTTGCCAAACCGGTTCGGGTTAGGAACCGGTCCGGTTTGGTCAATGATGGTCCTAAACCGGTTTGGGGTGAAACCGGTTTAAGAGAACAAGATGCCAAACCTATAGGAACCGGTTTGGAGGGGTTTTCAACCGGTTTGAAGAGGTTGGAACCGGTTTGGAGGGGATTGAAACCGGTTCAGACCGGTTTGGAAACCGGTTTTAAAGCCAAAATCTCGAACCCTATGCCAAACCAACGGTTCTGACCGGTTTGAGAACCGGTTTAGCTAGAACCGTTTCAGATCAACTTAATACCAGTTTATGACCCAAACTGATTTTTTGCTCACCTCTAATTAATTTGGTGCAGTTAAGAAGGTGAGTTAGCTTAGTTGTTAAAAAAAGTAGCAAAAATACATTGTACTTGCCTAAAATACAATGTTATGGAAGCCGAAGCGTTGACTAGAGCAGTTCGTCGGTTCAATTGATCAGCTAACAATTTACTAGTGTTAGTTTCAGATATCCCGTAGTTCGCATATCCATAAATTTTAGATATTGAATTTCAATATCTAAATCCGTATCTGAAATTTCAGATTCAGATATATCCGATCTTAGAAAAAAATTAATAATAAAAAAGTATTTTTTCGGATATCCGAATACCTGAAACGTTATCCGTAAATTATCTTAAACATCCGAAAAATTATCTGAAATATCCAAGCAATATATATCTATCTTTATTGTTGTAACATTTGATAACATCAATATAAATTTTTTTATATCATTATAAATCAAGTACAAATTTTTTATGTATGTGTGTTTCAGATTTCATACTAGTTTACGCTTTTTAAAATTTGTAGAGACGCATGTAAAAAAGGAAAAACTTATACTACTGTAAAACCTCAAACGCAGGTGAGTTTACACATATATATACATATAAAAGAAGAAGAATTGTTGTATATATATATATAATGAGCATGTATAAAATGGAAACCCACTTGAGATGAAAAAAACCTTAAGAAACCCTATGTAAAAAAAGATTTTTTTTATAGTTTCGTAACATTATTAGAGTCATTTTTATAAAAAAAATATAAAAAAACGCCGACCCAATTTTTTTAAAAAATTAATAAAACAAAAATATAACACTGACGTAACTCCTTCCAGTCCTGTACAGCGATGTTACGTCTGTGTTACATCGGTTTTTTTAATTTTTTTAAAAAAATCTAGTTGGCTCTTTTTTTTAACTTTTTTATAAAAATGACCCTAATGATGTAACCAAACTGTTAAAAAAATGGCAAAAAAAAAATTTTTTGATGGTTTTTTTAATTGTTTTCAAAGTTTTCTCAATCAAAGAAGGTTTTCAAAATAACCCTCCTCTGTATAATAACAATATTGTAAAAAACAAAACAAAATTTTGAATCGATAGTCATTTCCCTTATACTAAAAATCAACTAACATTTACCACTTAGGTGTTTTGTAACATAAATCACTAACATACTCATAGCTGAGCTATGCACGTATCGCTCTACATCACAAACACAATAAAAATCGAAACAAAATTTGATTAACAGAACAATAATCAAATCAAGAAACGCTAATACACGTAATTTATCATTTGCTCAGGATCAAGATCCAAAACACCACCAAGATCCGGCTACATTCTCGTATCGATCGTATGTTATCGTCAAACGATCATGAACCCGATGCTAGAAGAGCATCCCAAATCATATCCATGTCTAAAGATGGCATTTTGCTAAGCTGAACTCCTTCATTAGCGTCCGATGACACCGATTCTAATGGTTTCTTGATTATTTCAACAACAATCTTCGATCTTTCGGGTATCTCTACCTCTGGCAATGGCAATGGCAATGGCGATGTTGGTGACACGCGGTTAGCCGCCTTTGGGAGTGCTTGTAACTTGGCTTGAAGCAGGGCAGCAGTGTTACTAGTTATCGAATTCGCCTTTATTTGGTTCTTCGAGTTCGGGAAGTTTAAGTGTGCTAACTCGCCACGTAACATATACGCTGCTGTATCATATGCGAATGCCGCTTCTTCTGCTGTTTTAAACGTCCCGAGCCATACCCGCATCCGGTTCCTCGGTAACCGGATTTCCGCCACCCATTTCCCCCAATGCCTTTGACGTACCCCTCTAAACTGCTTCTTAGCCACACAAGTCGGAGCCAGTTCAAGGGTATTATTGTCATTTTGTCTTCCTGCATGCTTTACCGCAGAGATTTGACCGTAACAAACACATGTTTCTGTAGTAGTGTCCTGCAAACTGTTTGCCAATGCTGGTTGGTCAAATCTTGAATCTTGTGAGAAGGTTTTAAATAAATTCAGGGGAAGAAAAGTGGCAGGCCCACCACCGTCTCCGCCGCCACCATCACCGCCGCTGCCGCCGCCATCACAGGAGGCCCTGATGGTTGAATCATTGGGAAAATGCATTTCGTTTACCATTTCTTGATAAATAGAAGGCAATGATTCCTTCTGCAAGTTGGTTTTTATTCTATGAAAGCTGTGATCTGCCATTAAAGATTCATATGAAGAGCAATAGTTTATATAATATTGTAACATGCATGTTTAGTACAAAAAGACTAAATTACGGTTTTGGCCCATACACTTTGAGTGTTTTAACTATATCAACATAAAATATAATATTCTATGAATTCAGTTCATGTTGTTTAAACAACTAACGTTTTTGAATGTTCGCATCCTTAGCATAGTTAGGAATGGGGGCCAAAATTGTTAGTTGTTTAAATCATAGGTTGCATTGATAGAAGATTATATTTTAGGCTGAAATAGTTAAAACACATAAGCTACATGGACAAAACCGTAATTCAGTGGGGTCTTAGAGCAAGTACGAGAGGTGCGACCGCACAGAACCCATTTTTTTAGGGGGCTAATATTTTAAAAGTTTTTGTATATATTATATATATTAATTTATTTTACAACAAACACATATAATTTACATTCCAATTTTTTAAATACAGTTAACCTGGTTATGAATTTTATAAAAGCTAAAAGAAAAACTTTTTCCTTAAACATTTGACTCAATAACTCATTACAATTTAAAATTTAGGTCAAAAAACAAATTAACTCATTTCATATTTAGTTAGAAACTAATTAACACACATACACACATAAAGACTCATTTTTAGCATTCACACATGACAAATAATCTCTTAGAAACAACCGTGTCACAATTTATTCAAGTCCAAATTACTATATATTAATGTCAGATTTATTTATATTTGGTAGAAATGGAACCACCCGACATGGCTACACGCATGCTTCGTGGTAGCCATTAATTAAAATTATGTAAACCCAATAATATCATGCCACGTATATCCTATTTTCTTTCCTTTTTTAGTAAATTTTTGGTTTAACAGTAATTGTACATGCATATGATAAATATACTAAGTTATAGACCCGTGTAATACACGGGTATGCGAATAAAAAATTTTGTTATTTTATAATATTAGTTATACATTTTTTATATAGAAAAACTTTAAAGATAAAAATTTATAAAAAAATTTCTTAAAACACACACACACACACATATATATATATAACATTAAACATAGATGTATTAAACATTCACACATGTTAAATATTTGAATTTTATAATTATTTGTTTAAAATAACATAATACATATTTTTTAAAGATGTTTATAAAAAATTAAAAAATTGATTAATAATTTAATCATATTATTTACTAAATTAAATAAAATCACTAATATATAATAAGAAAGATAAGATAAAAAAACAAAATTTAATAAAAACATGACATAAAAATATTTATTATGAAATAGATGAGGGAAAAACAATCTTTAACATACCTAAAATATTGACAAGTGGCATATTAAAACCTTTATTTATTATAATACATAGATTCACACATGTTAAATATTTGAATTTTATAATTATTTATTTAAAATAACATAATACATATTTTTTAAAGACGTTTATAAAAAATTAAAAAATTGATTAATAATTTAATCATATTATTTACTAAATTAAATAAAATCATTAATATTTAATAAGAGAGATAAGACAAAAAAATCAAAATTTAATAAAAACATGACATAAAAATATTTATTATGAGAGAGAGGAGGGAAAAACAATCTTTAAGTGGCCTACAATGTTGACAAGTGGCATATCAAAACCTTTATTTATTATAATACATAGATATTGAAGATGCGTACCATTCAAGTATTCAATTTTTCATCTCAAGTATTTTAGATCATTTAATTGTCTATTTATGTTATTTAAATTCACTTCATGAAGCAAAAATAGTGTATACAATGCCAAGGTCACATAAACTATTTAGTGAAGGTGTTAATTTGTCGTTAGGGTTTTTTTGAAACGGACAGATAGTAAAGAGCGTACTTGGTGCTTGACTTAGCCCTGCTTTGCGCAGAAGCCGGGGAGGAGCCATATCGTAAAGCCATCTGATGTAAGCAGTCTTACTGGTTTACTTTACACATTTGTGAAATAGGTTATTTCTACGGATGACCTCAGTGTCATAAGTTTAAATTAAACCAACTAAGAATTGTCAATCAGGCTTTTTTTACGCATATGATTTAATGCATAGATTCGAATACTTTTTTGCTTTTTTCACAACAAGTTTGGATACTTGGGAGAAATGTAGATATATATTTATAAAATTATTTGAATAAATATTTGTATTTGTTAATTTATGCATTCATTTGTAAGCAATCTCATTTTGTTGACTATTTTATGTCCATTTTTAGTTAATATTGGGTGAACACCACATGTGGGGATTCCAATAGTGCCCATGTTCATGTAATAGCATGGTTAGCTTTTTGATTATTTGTATACAAAAGAGTTTAGAGGTGGCACATGGTGTTTGTTCACTAAGTGGTAAACAAAGACACATGTTTTCATATGCTTACTTTACCTTTATTATTGTATTTTAATCCAATAAAAAACATAAAAAATTAGTTTTTTTATATATAAATAAAAAATATATAAGTAGATGAGAGAATATATTTAGTGGTCACTGCCGGTTATTTGTCACACTTTGACATATAGGATTGAAACTTGACCTTATTACGGGTGTAACAAACTGAGCCATATGAAATTATCCGGTTAAAAACTTGAACAAGTTCAAGTTGAGCTAAAGACTAGATTAAGGTAGGGGTGTTCATCAAGTCGGATAACGGTTTGTTCGGATTTGAAAAATTTTAGGACCCTATCCGAAACCCGACCTGAAAAACATATATGCTTATCCAATCCGAATCTATCCGAACAACCCGAATAACCCGAAAAAACAGGGGTTTTTTCAGGTTGAATTCGGATATCCGATCCGAATAAACAAGGTTTTGGATATCCGATATCCGATCCGACCCGAACTATAAAAATGGATATCCGACTCGAATCTATCCGAACAACCCGAAAAAGAATTCGGATCGGTTTTTTCGGCTTTCGGATACGATTCAAATTTCGGATTTTTTCGGATTTTGGTTTTTTTGAACACCCCAATATCAGGGGTCCTTTAGTAATAGAGCTTAAATCTGACCTTATTTGCTCATCTTGATAAACACTTATCTTACTTGTATAAATATAGTGTATGTAATAATTAGAGCATGTCAAGCCTGGGATCTTAACGTTAACTTAAACGAGCCAAAGTAAAAGATTAACTCGAAATTTTTACGACCCGATTAAGTTAATTACATTTCCGCAAGGTGGGGGCTATATATAGAGATACCATTGTTTCTGGTATAGAAGTTCCTAAAAAAATGAAAAATGCCCTACCTTTGAGTGCGGTTTGAACTATTGATTTACGTAATTGAAAATAACCAATTTGGTTTACGAAGAAAACTAGAAATCAATCACTGATCCAATTTGAGTACCTCTACGTGATAAACATCAATAGAAAACTAATTACTCATCTCATATGTCAATATGAAGGTCCGTTTCAGTGATTATTGCTAAGCAGGCTAAAATTATAATATGTTGTTAAAAACTAAGGCAGCAAACGGTTTCTTTTCATCTAACGCTATGTGTATTCATTTTTATGGTCCAAAGGCCAAAACATGCGAGAGTCAGAACCAAAAACTTTTAATCAGATAGGTTATTGATACACGAATGTACAAATAACGTTGTTTTTACATATTTTTATATTTGAAAAGAAATATAAAAATAGATAGCTAAAAGTTTAGTGATTAAACTAGAGGTATGTATGTAGCCAACAAAGGCAATGTAGGAATATTAGTTCCCCTTTTGATCTTTACCACACATGAGAAGTCTTGATTACAAAATAATACTTTCATTAGCTTGAAGCCACAAAAGGTTATCATTTTTTATATTTCAATTATTGTCCTTTTTAATTATGAATAATCCTTATTTTTTTTTCCCTTTAACTTTAGCTACAAATTAATTTACATTTTAGTAACAAACTTTAGAAAGGGAAAATTACCAATTCTCAAGGTTGATCAGTTTTTTATCAAATTAATCATTCAAATTTAGCCCCCTTAGACGCCACTTCAGACGTCCTTAATATGTAATTTTTGTAGGGCTCAAATGTTGGCGGCTTTAGCGTGCTCTAAATGGGTGTCTTAAGACCCCTTTTAAGACGCCGGTAAAAAAGGGTTCTTAAAACACCCGTTTAAACCCCGACAAAACCGCCAACATGTTGGTTCGTATGTTTCTTCTTGAGGCACAAAAGTACAAAAAACGGGTGTTTAAAGCTTAAACGGTGGCCTAAATTTAAGTGGTTATTTTGGTAAAAAGATAGTTAAACTTGATTATTTTGTTAATTTTCCTTTTAAAAATATATATTGCGCTTAATAAAGTTCACAGAATTTTTGCTGGCAGCCTGGCAGCAGTCTAGGATCGATGTAACAATATTCTAACATGTGGTATAATAAGTTAGTTTAATTATAATACATGATTATTACTTGAATATATATTATACTAGCCTAAAACACCGTATATTACACAGGTTAAATAATTAAAAAATATAATTTATTAATATAAAACAGTAATAAATTTTTCATAATTATATAATTATATTTAAGATAAGGTATAATTGAAATATTTTTATAATTTATTTAATTATTTAATAAATAAGTAAAATATTAAAATAAGAAGATTTATATTTTTAATATTTAATTATATAATTTAATTACTAATCACAAAATTATAAATATATATTAGGAGAGAGAGATGCGAGAATTTTTTTTCAGATTTCACTAAACAATGACACGTGTCTTATAGAAATACTCATTTATTATAATAGATACATTGTGGCTTCTTATATAGTCTAACGAGGTTAAATCTAGTGTGATACACATGCTTAAATAAATTAAATATTATATACTTTATAATAAAAAAATAATATCTATAAAACCACGTGTATTGCATTAAGTTATTTTTTTTTAATTATGTAGTAATGCTTCTATGTAAAGATAAATATTAACTTTATTAGAATATAAATTGTCTTTTAAATTAAACTGAATTACAATTAATTATTAAAACATATAAAAAAAATAAGAATTAAAACTTGGGTTTTTTAAGAAAACTAATTAAATAATTAGTCAAGTTTATTTATTATTACTATTAATAAATAAATGTTAATAAATGAATTAATACTTTAAATTTAAGGCGAAAAAATATAGTAAAACATGTTTTATTGCATAACAAGTGACAAAAAAACATTTATTTATTATACAAGATATATTTTTTTTATTAACTCCGTAGAGGTCAACTAAGAAATTTCCCCACTCAACCAAGGGACTATATTTTTTACAATCATGGTCGGACTTAAAGTAACCTTATAAATATACATACATACATATATATGAATATGATTTATAACACTAAAATTGAAGTTTATGGAATTGTTATTGGAAGAATTATATGCATTTTTTTAAAAAACAGGCTTAACAGTTTAAGGTTCGAATTCCGGGGCGGGGGGGGGGGGGGGGGGGCATTTTATTTATTATAAACTATGATAAGGTTTAATTGTAGAATTAATCCTAAATTCTAACCCTAATACCAATTATATGTTAACAAGTGAGATGTCCGCACGATGTGGTGGAAAACAAGACATTTAAGTTGCTGAATTTGGCTCGTAAAAACCATAAACCACCACATTTTCATAAAATAAACTCTCTTAATTTAATTTAATTAAAATTAATATTTAACTAAAAAACTATTATGATAAAAGTCACAATTTAAAAGACCAAATATGTCATGACAAATGTTACATAAATGTTAAGAAGTGATTAATTTGATTTGAGATTGTTTTTTTATAGTTATTCTTTAGCACTTTATTTTTAAAGGTATCAATGTGGGACAAGCTAAAAAAAAAAAACCTTTGTTTATGGTTTTTAAAGCTTTGTAAGTTGTACTGAATGCTATAAGAGTTGTAAAACTCTTAATTTTAAGAGTTTTTGGTAAAAGATCATTGTATCGTTCTAATATTTATTATATAGTAGTATACATATACATAATAGTAATTACCCTCAAATCCCAACCTGTAACAACCGAAAATTTAGAAATTTAATAGTAAACGTACGAGATTTCGGTTACTGTGGAAACTGTGACGACTGCGTACGAAAAAAAAAATTCGGCAATTATGACGTGAGCACATTTGATCGTGCTTGAAATCCACGAGGATTTAGTAACTTTTGTTATTGGGGATTGATAGTATGTGAAAAATAATGAACGTGGGCGAAAACCGTGCGCAAAACGGAGTTCGTATGCTCCCGGAATCGCGAAACGAAGTTTAAATCAAATATTGGAAGAAAAACACGCTAGGCGCATAGCCTAACTCCCAACCCTCCAGAGTCAGGCTATGCGCCCAGGGACTATGTCGGCTAAAAAAGTTGTTAAAGTGATCAGATCACCTGGGAAGCGTCAAAACGCATTTTCTTCGACTATTTCTTGTTCCCAGACGTCCAAGAACTCATTTTTATCATCCTAAATTCATTTTAATGGCTTCTAATCATCCGGATCGCGCATAGGATCGTGTTTTCAAGCCCTGATCGATGTTTTAACCGCAGAAATTCGTCAGATCAGGTAACGGTTCGTTTTAACCTTCTAGTTTGATTTTGATTGATTAGATCTTGATTTGAAAGTAATAAGATAGTTAGGATTGTTGATTATTGCCTAGATGATGGCTAGGATTGATTATAAATGAAGAACATGATGTTCTAACGGTTAAATCCTTGTTTTGAGCCGTTGTAATGCCCGGTTTGCATGAAATCACAACTATGATTATAATGGTTTAATCCATTTGATTATGACAATCTAGGTGATTAGTTGGGTTAATCTTTGAAATGCAAAGGTTAAATCTAAGTGTTTCAAACTAATCACAATCATTAACATACTTATTGGAACGATTATCTGATGTTTGTGATAACAGTCAGATTAGTATGTTAAACATGGTTATTAAACCTATTCTAAGACGATGTTGTGATATTTCATGATATCTGGGTAATCAATGATAAGGATTTATCATTTCTAAGCCATTAATCTGTTCAGGAACTGTTTTAGCATTATAATCAACAACACTAATTATTTGATGACTTTCAAGACAATGTCTTTGACATTGAACGTTCAGAAAGATCTAATCAATAGGTTAAAACATAAATGATTTATTAAGTGTAAACGAATGCAGAATTACACCATTAGTACCAGTTTGCGAGTGATCTTGCTACAGTAAGACATCAGGTGAGTTCTATGAGCCCTCTTTTAATATCTTAACATTTTTGGGCTGATATGTATGTATGATAAATATTTTCGAAATGACTATGAATTCTTATAGCCCTGTTTTAAATGTTTTATCATTTTGGGCTGATATGCATGTTATAAAGTTATTTTATGAAAATGATTGTATGTATGTATGAAAGTGATTATAACCTGATTATGGTCAGGTAAAGCATGTTTTCAGATAAAGGAATGTTTTAAAGTCTCAACTACGGTTAAGAAAGAAGTGATTATTTTTATATAAGACACTCGACTGATGTCGAGGATGAAATGTAAAACACTTGACTGAGGTCGAGGAGGAACATAAGACACTCGACTGAGATCGAGGAGGAACATAAGACACTCGACCGAGGTTGAGGAGGAACTGTGGTTTTGTCAACTACGGTTGAGCAAAACTTGAGCACAGCGGTGAAAGGAGCCGCTTTTGCTTATGATGATTAAAAAGTCCTGCGTAAAAACAGGCCTGCCGACTGTGTGTCGCCAGTTGATGGAATCTTATGCATGTGTAAGTTATCGACTTCGGGTTGATAGTTTAAGAGCCTTGTGCTGCACAAGCCTGTTTGACCTCAGGGTCAGCAGTTGACGGTGAAGTTCCTTCACTGTATGAATGATGATATGATGTTATGATGATATGTATGTTATGTAATTATGTTATGATGCTATGTATATGATGAAATTATGATATGAGAACAGGTATGTTATGTATTTGGATTATGTTATACGATGACATGAATGAATAAGGATTTTCTAAGAAATGAACTTAGAACTCACCAGCATAAAGCTGACTTGTTTTACATGCATACCAGGTTGAATAGTTTGAGAAAGGAGACCAGGAAGACTCATGGCATACGTTGAAGACTACCCCTGGCATAACCTGGCTATGTTATAAATCTAATAAAGATATGAGCTATGTATTAATGTTTGTTTAGGTTTGTATAATATTTTATGTATTCGCCTTAAATTCCGCTGCTATGATAACGTAAATATGTTTTAAAGAGTATGGGTTTGATGTTTGCCAACCGAGGGGCTCGGGGCCTCTCACAACCCTAATACCAATCGTGATTTTATTGTTTGTTTTAATTTTATAACCAGGTTAGTAACCCGTGTATTACACGGATTAAATAAAGAAATATAACGAATAATTATCAATGAAAATTTAGAAAATATAAAATGATTTTTCTTATAAAATACCATTACAATTTCGTATGATTTAATATTTGAAGGATTAAAATAATATTATTATTTCTTTAAACACTTATTTTTTTATAATTTGTTTTTCTTTATAGATTGTGTTTCAAATAATTGTTTTTGAAAATTTTATAATTTATAATTTTTTTTTAAAAAAAGTGTGTTTTTAATATTAGTATATTTTAATGTATTAATTTTTTATTTTAAAAATGCATAAAACTATATTTAATATTAGATGTATTTAATAGAAGAGAGAAATGGAAATGAAAGTTGAGATGTTTTAAAAACATGACATCCGCAACTAAAAACTTTTATTTATTAGTATATGTAGACTTATTTCAATTATATATCTTATGTTATTATTTTCTCCAACTAACATGGCTTTGCTCAGCCTCGCGACTATGACTAGGCCTGAAAACGAACCGAATAAACACAGACATGTTCGTGTTCGTTCATTTAGATTTAACCGAACACGAACACATTAACGAACATGAAATTTGTGTTCGTGTTAGTTTATTAAGAAAATGAATATGTTTGTGTTCCTTCATTAATAAATTAAACGAACTGTTCATGAACATAAATGAACACAATCGAACCAAAATAAACGAACAAACATAAATGAACATTATTTAACACCATTGAACAATTATAAACGAACACGATCACTATTGAACAAACATAAAGGAACACAATTGAACAAGCATAAACGAACACAAACGACAAATCTCTTAAATGTAAATACATATCATTCGTAAATTAAATAGTTAACCTAACATAAACTAACATTACATAGTTAACGAACATTAACGAACACAAATAAACGAACATAAATAAACAAACATAACCGAACAATTCATGAAAATAAATAAATGAAATCTAGGTGTGTTCATGTTCATTCATTTATTTAAACGAACACAAATTTTATGTTTGTGTTCGTTTATTTATTAAATAAACGAACATAATTACATAAACGAACCTTCCGCCGAACAGTCATGAACAGTTCATGAACTATTCAGTTCGTTTACAGGCCTAACCATGACACATTCTAAAAACTATTATCAAGTTAGTAGAAATAAGTGTTACGAAAAAAAAAGCGACCTCATAGTAAAAAAAAAAAAGCAATAGTTTCGTCATTGGTTATCAATTCTGGCTCCCTGCTCAAGAGAATTGTTGTACGAATTGTTTTTAGAACTAGACCGAACGTCGAACCGGACACCATACTGGTTACTCGTCGGACCGGTTGGACTGGATTCATGAACCGGATGACATAATAAATATATAAACGTTTCCAAAAAAATTATAGAATTATAAATATATTTAAACAAAGATAATTAATGTTCACACAAACATAATTATGTTAAAAAAAATACAAGGTTTGATTTTAGTGTTTAATTCTTTAGATTTTAATTAAAAAAAAAGAACTTGAAACCCGGCTCGACCGGTGAACTGGCTCAACTGGTCGGTTCTCTTGAAGGCAGGTCACATGTTGTTTGTAGGCCAGTTGACCTCCGGTTCCCGGTCTGGTTCTGAAAATACTGGTTGTATGTTCCAACCTTCGTTAACTTCGTAATTACAATTTTCAAAGTAATTATGTCATTATAATTTGAAAAGTATGATTTGTTTTACATGTAATTAATAGGTGTAACAAAAACACACAATTAATGAGTACATCAAAGAGATCAGCTTTGGTTTTTACTAGGATGAAAACAAACCAAATGTTTAACGGATAGTTCCCGAAATGTTTGGTGGTAAGTTCATTTATGTTCCTTTATTTTAATAAATGAACGAACACGAACAATAAATTGTATTCGTTTAGTTAAATAGACGAACATGAAGAGAAGTTGTGTTCATGAATGTTCGGTGTGGTCGTTAACGCCCATTATGTTCATTTATTATGTTTATTTATTAAATATATTTTATATATTTAAAGTTTTATCTTTTATTAAAACCATAACATTTAAATTAAAATAACTTGCAGTTTGAAATTTGTATCTTACTAAAAACATACCAATTTGAATCTCTAATCATTCAAACATTAGTTTAAAGTAGCTTCAATTATAATTATTATTTCTAATTTTTGTTTTGTTTTAAGAAAAAATATTTTTTTGTTTTTATGGTAAGTGTTTAATATGTCTTAATTTATATTTGTGAACAAGTTTAATTTATTAATAAACAAACACGAATAAGATTTTGTGTTTGGTAAGTGTTAGTAAACCGTTCAAACAAATTGAATGTTAAATTAACGAACACGAACTCGTTTTTGTTTGTTCGGTTCATTACAGCCCTAGTTTTCACCCATCGACTTTAGTCGCATTGGGTTTGACGTCTCTTTGACTTCAATAAAACAAATTGTTATAAAACAAACGAAATATGTAAAATTCTTTATTTGGGATTGTGAACAAAATCTATGCCTGCCACGTTAAATATTCTTTTTGTTATTTTTTTAATATTTAAACGTACAATCATTTGGTTCTAAAACACATCACTTTACCTTCAAGATATACATAAAACATACAAAACATAGTAATAAATTCACTTTTTAAGTGAGGGTTGAAGACTAGACTTGAAGTAAGAGATTCTTAAAATAAGATAGAGAGATTGCTTCGAACATAAGGCTGCTTACGAGCTGAATTGAACCGAACGCAAGTCCACTTGAACTCGGTTCGCATCCTATGGAAATTTGTTTTTTAATAAAAAAATTCTTAAATCATATTTGAGCCATTCATTTGAAATTTTGATAATATATATGTGATATACATTAAAGTTGAAATAAAAAATGTTGTTTGAATAAACAAATCAATTTTAAATGGTTTAATATGAATTACGTATTTCTTTTCAAAATTATAAATAGATAAATCATATAGGGTTTAAAATTTTCTTTCTAAAATCAGGTTCATAGCATACAATCCCTATATGTGTGTGTGTGTGTGAGTAAATATATCTATAAGATTGGGAAGTAAATCTAACCCATAAAAGTTACAACAACACATTAACTATTATCTAATAGTTAATCTAAAAAGTAACTGCATAGGATTATGTCATGTGTCATTATTATTTTTCTAATATAGGAGGGCGTTTAAGACATTTTGTAACTATTTAAAAAGCTAGATTTATTATGATGGTGACAAGTGAAACCATCTAATGGTGAAGCAAGATCATGGGGTTTACCCAGTTGTGGGGTCTTGGGTTCGAATCTAGACCGAAGCATATTTGCTAGAGCAAGGTTTGAAGGTTTACCCAGTTGTGGTGTTCCTCCTGGGTGGGCTCGGTTACGAAATCACTGGTGCTTGATCTAGTGGTATTTTTATGGGGATTATGCGTACGCCTTAGAGCATCAAATCTAAGAGGACGGTTGAAATCCTGTCTTGGGTGTCGTCATACCAAGCCGTTCAAAAAAATCCAATATATTTTAATTAATCTAATTTTTTTTATATAAAATTTACCCCGTCTTTTTTTAAACATTCTTAACTACATTATACTATATTATTTTTAAAAAAATTGCACAATTATATTCTTCTTATTTTTCTCTTTAATTCCCTTATAGTCTCGACTAGTATTTTTTTTATTTTTTAGATGACATGTATTTACATCATTGTAACAAATATAAGGATAACAAATTAATTTGATTTTTTCCCTAACAATGGCAACCGCTTGAAGACAGAGAAAAACCAGAAGATAAGTATGTGTCGGATGATCCATGGGAAGTCACTAACGATGTCGATAAAGAAAACAATAAATTGATAATAGAACCACAAATCATAAGAAAACAAACGCAATAGGGATTTGGATTACTCATTTTATTCAATATTTAATAATTAATTATCATATATGTATTTTAAAATTTTTGAAAATAGTTATGAAAATATATTTATATTATACGCTAAAAATAGTTTATAGAGAAAAAAATCCATTCATTTCAATATTTTTTTTTTTGTATTTTTAATAAGATGATTTTAAATTTTTTAACACACAGTTTGAAAGTTTTGATCGATAAAATAACATGGTGGAAAGGCCCAACTCATCTTCAGCCCAAAGTTGAAAACTCTCTAAAAATTATATTAAAAAAAGGGCCAGGCTCCTCTTGTTTTATCAGATGTCCTCTTCAAGCCCAATTCTTAATCAGATTTATTGCAATTCGATCGACTTTGAGAAAAGAAAAATTGTGAACGTCACCATTAGACGTCCCTCACCGACTGGTTTTACGCCAGCATTGCAATTTGATCGACTTTGAGAAGTGAACGGGTGAAACTGCCATTTGAGTCTTTAGATCTAAAATACAAATCGCAATTCAAAATCCAAAATGGGCGTTTTTGAATACTTTTTCTAAATCAATTATATATGTATTTGACTAGTACATATTTCCATATTTATTAATAATTTTATTACATTTTATCAGTGAGAATAATATTGAAAAATTCACAAAAGCTTTGTCCAGAAATTAAAAAAAAAATTAAATAGCTAGTTTAATTCCTACGTGTTATGATGAATAAAGAGAAGAAAAAAGAAAAAAGAAGTTAAATTAATCAATGAATGAATGAACATAGTGAATTGTTTTTTTCTTTTTATTCTTGGGTTAATAAGATGTTCCATAGTGGAGGTCAGGGGTTCAAATCTATCTGAAAGTAAGTTTGGAGGATACCCGGTTAATGGTCAGCTTGGGGTTTAACCTAGGTTTGATCCCTATTTGGGTAAGAGTTTACCTATTTCACAGGATTTCTGTGCATCTGAGAACGTATATCTTAGCTCTGCCCGGTGGGCCTAGTTAAGACAACATACGTAGTACGTAAGAACATCGTCGTTCAAAAAAAAAACAAATCTTAGGCAAGTATTTATATAACTGATAAACATTTATTAGCCAAATGTTAAGTCGAAACTCTCCAAATATGATTAGGGTTATACAATTTGCTCGACAATCGAAACTCGTTCACATTCATTTGAAAAAACTTGGAAATACGCTTGTTCAATTTATGTTCGGTTAAAAAGCACTCGGTTCGGCTCGATTTGGTTTGTAAACAAACCAAGCATGAACAACGGTACGCTCGCTCGTTGCTCACTTGGTTGGCTTGATTTAATTTGTTTATATATTTTGTGTATACATATATATATATAAACACATAGATATAGTTATATATAATTTTCAATACATTATGACAATATTAGGTGTTCACTTTATGCTAATGTTTTTGGTCCAATAAAATACAAAAAAATGAAAGATATATTTTAATTTTATCATTTCGTTTACTACAAGTGAACTTTGATACTATATTCTCACGAATTTATATGATTAAAATAGATATAAATTGATGAGAAGAAGATGTTATGTCATATTAAGATAAAAACATTTAAGTAATTTTGTAAAAAAGTTAAAAACAACATCTACATTTGTAAGCCATTGAACGAAAAGGTTCGAAAAAGCTAACATTTCTATCACAATTTTCCTTTTTGTTTTGCGACGTTGGAAATTCGCTTGATGCTCATTCGAAAAATGCTCGGATCGGGGGCTCTTTCGAATTCTGCTCAATTGGAAAGCGCTTGGTTCGTTTAGATTTGATTTGTAAACGAACCGAGCAAGAGCAAAAGTATGCTCAGTTCAGCTTGTGAACAGCCCTAAATATGATCAATAGACAAAAGACAGCCAAATATGTATATATGGTTTGAACTTTGAAGTACAACAAACTAAAATATTTCAGTAAACATTAAAAAATATTAATATTCGACGATAGAAGTATAGAACCATGTGCTACAGAAGTACTTGAACCCCTATGTTATACTTAACAAAATAGGAGACAGATATCCCAAATGTAGCACAATTTCCTTCAATCTGCATTGTGATCTTGCAGATTATTTTTACTTTATATATAAATTAAACACAAATGTTAGGCAAAAAAATGAATAATTACAATTTAATAATAGTTAATTTATAATTCATAAATTTGTAAATAATTATAACAAATAAAATTACGTTACATATAAGAGTTTGGCTGTAGTACATCCTAACCAATGTTCTCAAACCGGACAGACTTTAAATCGGACGTCCTATTGGTTACCGGTTGGACCGGATTTAAGAACCAGATAACATAATAAAAATATAAAAAAATTTCAAAAAAGTAATAGATTATTATAAACATATTTGAATAAACATAATCATGTTAAAAAAATACAGTGTTTGGTTTTAATGCTTTTTCTTCTAATTTTAGTTGTTAAAAGAACCTAAATTCGGTCCGTCCAGTGAGTTGGCTCCTGACCGGTTGAACCGGCATGTTCATGAGATGACAGTTCGCGTGTTATATTGTTGTAATTAACCAAAAAAAAGTAATCTGACTAGCGATTATTGTATGAAATATTGTTGTATACCTTACAAAGAATGATGCTTACTTGTGAACATTTCAAACTAATATTTAATAGGCCGTTTTTAAAAGATAAAAAAATGGTGTACAATTTTGGTGTGTGTGATATATATTATAGAAAAAACTCTCTTTTGCTCCTTATGATCTGATAGATTTAACCCTTTTAATCGAAACTTTTTAAAATAGTCATTATGCTTCCTGTGGTTTGACAGTTTAACCATTTTGCTTCAAAAGAGAAGTTTTTCCCATATTATAAAAAAGAGACAATTAAATATATTCCTATATTAACTTCATAAATTACATACATACCCAACTTAAAAAATAAATTAGGTATATCACCTTATCTAACTTTTTAAATTACATATATCTTCTTGCCTAAAGTTTAAATTACATATATCCTCTTATTTAAAGGAGAAAATTTATAAAAGAATATATGAGATATATGTAATTTAACTTTTGACTTGGATATATATATAATTAGAGTTGTAAATAGGAGGTATATGTAATTATTCCTTATAAAAATATAAAAAGTTGAAGAAGTTATACACATTTATGCTAATTAGAGTAAATGTGTTAATATGAAATAGATTAACTTTCAGGGGGAAAGATCAAATAAGAAGAGATTTTTGCCTAAGAAGAGTAAGAACTAATAATAATTTGAAATTTGGCATGATAATTTACGTATAACTTCATTTTTTTGTACTAGATTTTTATTTTTTATACTATATTATTATTTTTTTGTTCTTCGTTTTACTTATACTAGATTTTTGTGTTTTTTGTAATACATTTTTATTTTTTTGTACTGCATTCTTATTTTTTGTACTGGATTCTTATTTTTTGTACTAGATTTTTATTTTTTATGTACTGGATTATGTTTTTTATACTGGATTGTACCACGTGTCAAATTTCTATTGCTTCTTACTCTTCTTAGGCAAAAATCTCTTCTTACTGGATCCAACCCCTAACTTTCAGTGTTTGAACACTTTCAGTCTTTCTAGCTAACAAGTTGTGTATGATGTGAACTATGATACTGAAAAAGTCTTGAACAAATCTTTTGTGTCTTCTTCAATCTTCTTAGACCACCCGTAGTGGGAACACCGCGGGACGAGTGGGGTGCAGCGGGGCTGCGGCATCCGGCTGCCTCCGCTCCCTGTTTTCCTCTCTCGATTTTGATTGGTGATTGTGGGTGTTTTAAGGTTTAGTGGGACGATGTGACACACTGACACAGTGGGGAAGGTTTTTCAGTAGGGTGACCATTAAGGTGCTTTAAGATTTTTAGTAGGGTGATGACGTGAAAAATTTTTTCAGTGGGGTGAAATTTCAGTGGGGTGAATATTTAGGATGGTCTTATACAGGATTTAGTGTAACGAAGATTATAAAAAAAACATGGAAACTTAGTTATGTTTAATTCCTTACGGTGTTTTTATGGAAAGCTAATGTGTGATGTTGGGAACTAAGGCAAAGGTTGTTTTCTATTAATAGAATGGGTGTTGTTATTCTCACACCCACTTTTTTTTAAAAATACACCCCTGAGACGGCCCGTAATGGCCATTACGGCCCGTCTCAGGCCTCGGTCAAACATTCGCTCCTGACAACCTGTGCCAATGATTGGGAGCAAGACGGGCCGTACTGGCCAAGACGGCCCGTCTCATTCATCGTACAGACATTCCCTGTAACCTGGTACAATGATTTGACTACAAGACGGCCCGTAATGGGCAGTACGGCCCGTCTTGTTTTTCAATTCTGACAAAAGGACACTGATTTGACCCAAGACGGCCCGTAATAGTACGGGCCGTAAAGGCCATTACGGGCCGTCTTGAACATTTTCAAATTGGTATATAAGCATGAATCGTTTCAAACGAACGTGTAAATTTCGAATTCAAATATATTTCACGATAATTCATATCTGTAACGATGTCGTTTTGGGACGGGAGTTTTTTCAACTATTCCGTGCCAGATTTGAACGAAGAGCCTCCTGTCGAGTATTCATACGGCACGATAGATCTGAATGCTGAACCTAACGCTGATGTCGCTTTTGACAGTCAAGCATCGTATGGGTTCGTGTATGACGACTGTAAACAAAGTTACACGGAGGTGGGTTATGAAGAAAAGTCGGGGGCTTCAAACGTTAACTGGGAAACCAAAGAGGTAACTTAAATGAAACATAAATGTTAATAATTGTATATTATCGCTATCCATTTAAGGTATTTATTATTGTTTTTATATGTCAGGAGTTTATGACTGAGGAAGCGCTGGTAGGGTGGGTGAAAAGTAGAGCAGTAGACAATGGTTACATTGTAGTCAAAAGAAGAACGAAGAAATCAAAGACAACAGGCAGTGTAATCAAAGTTTGGCTCATGTGTGACCGTGGTGGCGAGCACAATAGCATCGCAATCCTTAGACGGTCAGGCAGCAAGAAAATCGGTTGTCCGTTTCAACTGGTAG
Organism: Mikania micrantha; assembly: GCA_009363875.1. Classification (NCBI taxonomy): domain Eukaryota; kingdom Viridiplantae; phylum Streptophyta; class Magnoliopsida; order Asterales; family Asteraceae; genus Mikania; species Mikania micrantha. The sequence continues at coordinate 62,275,018 of CM018686.1, read as the reverse complement.
GATTATACAACGAAGTTCGTGAATCCTGGAAATTACAGGTGATTAACGACAATCACAATCACGAACCTGCTCAGAATCTAGAGGGTCATCCATATGTTAGAAGATTCACGCAGGAGGAAGAAGATCTGGTTGAGAATCTGACCGAGCGACACATGGATCCTCGTAACATACTTTCGAGCATAAAGAAACATAACCCTGCAAATGTATCCATCCCTAGGGATGTATACAATTTACAGCAGAAGCTAAAAAACAAGAAGAAATTCGGTGATACTCCGATGCAGGTCCTGGAAAACGTGCTTCACAGTCAGCGGTACGTTTACTATACCCGGGAGGATCCTGAAACAAACGTCGTGGAAGACATTTTCTTCTGTCATCCAAAATCGTATTGCTGGTGGCGTGCATTTCCGCACGTACTAATGATGGACGCGACGTACAAAACGAACCAGTACAGGCTTCCATTTATTCAAATTGTTGGCGTGACTTCCACACACCAAACGTTTAGTATTGCTCACGCGTTCGTAAGCAAAGAGCGTGAGGAGAACTACGTCTGGGTCTTGGAAATGGCTAAGAGTATGTTGAATAAGTGTATGGAGCCACGTGTGATCATAACAGATCGAGACCTTGCTGTTATGAATGCGTGCCGTAAAGTGTTTCCAGAAGCTGCAAAATATATCTGCAGATGGCACATAGACGAAAATATTGCCAAACACTGCAAGGCAAGCTTTTCTGACGCAGACTGGAAGAAATTCAAAGGTCGATGGGCGAATTTGTGTAACTCTCCGACAACAGAGTTATACGACTACAACTACAACCGTCTGTACGAAAGACTTATCAAAGACGACAAAAAAAGTAAGCATCATATACCATAATTATTATCATCATATCATCATTGGTTTTTTGTTTCATTTCAGGGGTTCTGGAGTATCTAACGCACACCTGGTTAAACAGTTACAGAGATATGTTTGTAACAGCTTGGACCAATAGAACGCGCAACTTTGGTCAACGTACAACAAACCGGGTGGAAAGTCAGCACTCGAACCTAAAACGATTCCTCAGATCACCAAACAGCACGCTTGCCTCGCTTGTAGGTTTCGTAAATGAAATCGTGCAAGCACAGGAGGTAAAAATGAAACACGATTTTGAAACGAGCTTGATTAAAACTATGGGTCATCATAAACTACCAATATTTGATAACCTTCGAGGAAAGGTGTCCCATAAAGCTATTGATTTGTTGGTCGAGTAAAAAGACAAAATAAGAGTGATGCGCGACTCAAATATGACGTGTGGCCACCAGCTTTGGACAAGTTGTGGGTTGCCGTGCGCTTGTAATATATCAAAATATTACAACTCAAATATGACGTGTGGTTTGCTCAAAGATTTGGCTTCATCGTTCACCTTTTCAGCAGTCGAGGTCCTCAAACCATTTTTCCTTTGTGGACATCTGCTAATAGTTTGCCGCGACATAACGTCGTATCAGTAATTCATCTTGGCGTCCATTACGTTAATGTTACCTTACAAGGATGTTATCCTATGCCAACGGTAAATCCTATCTGGAAACGTTACCGAAATGATGTCGCATCCGACTGGGAGTTCGTATATCATGACAGGCTGCAAGAATACCAAAAATTCATAGATGAAAATAAGTTGGTCGACTACATAGACGTTTAAATGTAATAAACAAATTCTTTAATGAAATATAATAAAAGTGATTTTTTTTTAATTTAAAAAAAAAATTTAGAACATTACGGCCCGTAATGGCCAGTACGGGCCGTACTGTTCTAGATTAAACTCAGTTTTTACTTTTCATTTTTAACTTTTCCACACACATACACCCACATTTCCTCTCGTCTTGGCCTATACACCCCGTCTTGGTGCTTCAAGCTTTCGATACCAGGTATGTATTTTCGCCCGTAGATCATGAATATGTGTTTAGATTAGGTTTTTGATCGAAATAGGACCTGTTTAGGGCGTTTTTAAGTTTTCGAAACATGAACAAGACGGGCCGTCTTGCCCATTACGTCCAGTCTTGCTCATTCAAAATTTAAATCAGTTAACAACAAGACGGGCCGTCTTGCCCATTACGGGCCGTCTTGTTCAACAAATGAAGAAGGTGACCTTTGGCCTGGTATGGCCAAGACGGGCCGTCATGCCCATTACGGGCCGTCTTGGCCATACCAGCCTAGTTTTGGCCTGGTATGGTCAAGACGAGCCGTCATGCCCATTACGGGCCGTCTTGGCAAGAGATTTTTTTTAACGTTTATTCGTTTTTCGGTTTTTTCAGCTTATACATTTATCACTGAGATGGATGCCGAGATGCTACAGCAGGAGCAGGTCGCCCAGCAGATGCCGCCGTTAGATCTCGAGTCGCTTGCGCTATCGCAGCATGCGTGGCTCCAGTTCGAGGAGCATTCAGCGACGTTCATGAGGTGTCGTCGGATACTTCGGATGAGCGTGCCGACGCCCCGTTGTATAGATTGGGGTCTTCTAGCTGATGCCGGGGAGGCGGTTCTTGCGAGAGCCATCCTCGGCGAGGACACGCCGTGGACTCGCTTGTTCGATCTCGCGGACCTGCCCACCTACCGGTTGATTACTGTGGAGTTTCTATCCACATTTAGATACCGAGCTCACCAAGCCGCAGTTCGGGAGGCGGATGACGAGGAGCTTCCTCCGGATATCGAGTTCTCCTTATGCGGCCAGCACTTCGAGATGTCGATCGAGCGGTTCGCCGTGCTCTTAGGCATCTATTACGAGCCGGAGACCGTTCGTGACGACTTCGCACAGGCCCCCACGCAGGGGGAGGAGGGAGTTATGAGGGCCTGGTGGTCCCAGGTATCAGATACGCCCTTCACCGGCCCCCGGGTACGGGCCTCGGCGATCAGAGATCCACTGATCCGTTACATCCACCGCTGCATCGTGACGACCATCTCAGGTCGCGGTCAGAGCCAGGAGTGGGTGACGACGACAGATCTGTTTTATCTGCACTCACTCATTGCTGGCAGACCGTGCAACCTGGCACGGTGTTTTGCGTTGTACTACGCCTCCTTCTACCACCGACAGGAGCGCGGTGCATTGTGGGGTGGCGCCTTTGTCACCCACATCGCCCGCAGCAGAGGCATGGTTGACATGCTTGAGGATCTGCCGGCGATCAAGCCTCGTAAGCTCGATCGGCGGACGGTCCTCAGCATGAAACTTGCCGCCGACATCCCGGGTCTGGGATTGCGGTTTATTGGGCTGGACGGCCGCCCGTTTCAGCCGGCCCAGGTCATTGTATTACCAGACCAGCAGCAGCAAGACGGTGGCCCGATGCCGGAGCCCGAGCCGATTCGGGAGGAGCCGGTTCTGTCACCGCCGCGCGAGGAGGAGCCTCCGCAGCATCCACCGCATGTTTACAGTGCGGTGCGCCTGACCGAGCCACTCGAGGCGTTGTTGCACCAGATTGCCGCCCGGTGCGACGAGACGGCCCAGCGGATGGCACGCATGGAGCGACGGCTCGATCGGTACGAGGATTTGGTCCAGTGGACAGTCGCGTCAGAGCATGCGCGACGGGACGGGACACAGCTTCCACCGTTCCCGGAGCCACGCGTCTACGGAGACGACGAATCACACGCTGGACCATCGGATCGTAGTTCATTTTGTATTTTTTGTATTTTGTTTCCTTGTATATAAAACCGTACAGTGTATATACGTATGTTTCTTTCTGCATTTGTATTGTTTCTGTTTGTGTTGTTTAATATTTGCGCGAAAAACTTTATATTGTTTAAATTATTTTAATTAACGTAAACAAACTAGAAAATGAAATATTTAGTTAAAACGACATTATGACGTTTAATTAACGTAATAGCCGTGTATTGTTCAAATAAGTTACATAATAAACGTATATCGTTAAAAAATATTTAAATACGTAAATTATGATTAAATAAAATAAATCACACATATCGTTCAAATAATTCACGTATTAAACGTATATTGTTAAAAAATATTTAAATACGTTAATTATGTTTAAATAAAATAAATTAACTCAAGACGGCCCGTAATGGCCAGTACGGGCCGTACCAACATACAAAACTGGTTGACACCCAAAATGGCCTGCAAAAATAAGCTTGGGGCCAAGACGGGCCGTAATGGCCAGTACGGCCCGTCCCACAGAATGTTTCACTGATTCCAAGGAATTCTCTGGAATGTTTGTCTGTACTCAATACCGGGCCGTAATGGCCAGTACGGCCCGTATTGGACCGTAGGGGTGTAAAAATATAAAAGTGGGGTGTCCAAATAAAACAGCCCAATTCAATTTCTCTTTTATTTAATGAAGCATATTTTTAAGAAACATGTTAAACCAAATCTTGGATACTAGGTCATTTGAAGAAATTTCAAAGGTAAATAAACATGTATTACATGTAAGCCTAGTAAAATGGGCGGGTTGGGTCAAATTTGGTAACGGGTTAGAACGAGTTCAGGTCAGGATGGATGCGAGTTAAAGATTTTAAGCAAAATCAGTTTGGGTCTAAATGGATTGTTTTTAAAAAAAACATCAACTTGGTTTATGTTAAAATGTGTTATAAGTAAACAAATAGTTTATTAAGATAGTTTTTAATGATTTTCTCATCAAATATGTTATTAATCATTATTAAACGTTTGAATCCATTGCATTCACATAGTTTTTAGGTTACTTATATTGACTTTTATTGTGTTAAAGTGTTACATATCTCTACTCATTCCATGTTATAATGTTACTTATTTTAACTCATAATAAAATAATTGTTTACCCAAACCAACTCATTTATTTTGATTTGGGTGAAAATTGTCACCCCTAATATTTAGTTGTCTTTAAACACATATGCTATGCCTTTAACCTTTTAGATGATGACATGAATTATATCAAAGCATATTACTTAACTAATAAACAAAGGTTTTCTATAGACATTTGGCGCATTCCTATAGCACCTTGATGTGTTTTTTCTCGCATCTCTCTCCTGTTAAGTATATCATATATTAAATATAATATTAAATATTAAATATACTTTTCACATATTTTTAAATTAAAAATAAGAATTTTTTAATAATTAAAAATATAATAATATTAAGATAAAACACTCTTTTTAAAAAACCAAATTGCTATAAAATATATAATTTTTAAAAATAGTTTTTAAAATGAAATATTTAAAGAAATTAACAAACTTTAAAAAAATTAATGTTAAAAAATATATATATAATTATTTTTTTATTTAATATATGAAATTATATTTAATCATATTTTATATTAAAAAATCATCTTATATATTTTAAATTTTTATTGATGACTATTAATTAATAACATACTAGGTTAATATCCCGTGTATTAGACGGGTTAAATACAAAATAATATATGGTTATTAAAGAAAATCTTTATAATATAAGTCTTTTTTTTTAAATAAAATATGATTAAAATTTTTGAAAAACTTAATATTTTAAGTAATAAAATAATAATATTACTTTTTCAAAGTTTGTTTTTTTTTAAAAAAAAATATTTTAGAAAACCGTTTTCTTATTTTATAATAATTTTATTTTTTTTAAAAAGGTATTTTTTTGTTTCAATTTAAAAATGTATAAAGATGTATTCAATATTGTATGATGCATTAAATAAGAGAAAAAAGCGGAAAGTTATTGTGATGATAGTCTAGATGAATGACATGTGTCCTATTTTATTTTGATTTATTATATATAATATATTTTTATTCATCTCATGTAATATACGAATAATAAACTAATTTGGTAATAAAGCAAATCATTCATGGTGTGGCTTACTCCTACAAACTTTATTCTAATAGTTTGTCTAGATTGATGTATGGGGAAAAATAGGGCTGTAATCGAGTCGAGTCGAGCCGAGCCAGGCCTGGCTCCAGCTCGGCTCGTGAATTTTCGAGCCGAGCTCGAGCCGAGCCGAAATTTCTTCCGAGCCAAAAATCCTGGCTCGAGCTCGGCTCGTAAAAAACCTCAAGCCACGAGCCAGCTCGTTTTATTTTTTCCGTTTTTTTCCTCCACTTTATATTATATATATATATAATATTAAATCTAATATATATAAAATCTTATATATACATATATATTATACATGTATATATGTACATACATATATATTATACATAATATGTATACTTATATAAATGTGTATAAATATTGTATATATATTATGTAAAATATATATGTATGTGTGTAATATAATATATATGTGTGTGTATAATTTTATATATATATATATATATATATAATCGAGCCGAGCTACGAGCCGAGCCAGTGAGTCGAGCCATGAGCCGAGCTCGAGCCGAGCCGACCCTGGCTCGGGCTCGGCTCGTTATTAACGAGCTTTTTTCGAGCCGAGCCTTTTTCGAGCCGAGCTTTTTCGAGCTTTTTTTGAGCGAGCTTCGAGCCGAGCCTCGAGTCGCGAGCTTTTTGAACATCCCTAGGGAAAAAACATGAAAAAATGCTATAAAATAACATTCTTTACAGACAAAAATTAATTTGAAGTCTCCATGTATAATAAAATTATCAGTTTTTTTACAAAACATATACAACATATTTATTTATTTCTAATTAATATAAGTGTTAGTTTTAATGTTGCTGATTTAACTTACAGGCTTAAAATTTAATAAAGATAAAATTAAAAACTTGATTTTGTTTGAGATTGAAACAATATGTTCATAATAATTCAAGCTTGCACAATTTTTCAAGCATGCTTTGTCCTATCATGACTTAATATCTTCTTCAAGCGATCATGTGATTAACAAGGAGCTAGTCTATGGCCCACATGATCTAAAAAATGATTTTGACACTCTCCTTTTTTCATTAACTTTTTTTTAAACGACGACCTTACATACCACACATGTTGTCTTAACAAGACTCATCGGGCAGAGTTAAGACGCGATCACATCAGATGCGCGAGAACCTCTGAAATGGGTAAACTCTCGCCCCCTCCATTGGTCCAGAACCCGAGATTAAGCTCAAAATTTTATCCCTCACCTGGATGTCCTTTAAATCAACCATGACAGGGTTCGAAACCGTGACATTTCGGTTACATGATGAAATTCCAACCAGTAGGCTGAATTCATATGACCCTTATTTCATTAACTAAGGACCAAAGAATTATAAAAATGATATATTAGCAACAATGGTTTACCAAAATTAAGGAAGTTGACTTAAGTTCCAATCGTTTATCGAAATCTGAGTATGTGATTAATAAAAAAATATTATTAATTAATAGTTACCAATAAAAATTTAAAATATATAACATGATTTTTGATATAAAATATGATTAAATATAATTTCATAGATTAAATAATAAAATAATTATATTATGTTTTTAAATACTAATTTTTTCAAAGTTTTTTTTTTAAATATTTCGTTTTGTAAAACTATTTTTAAAAATTCTATATTTTATAATAATTTGGTTTTTAAAAAAAGTGTGTTTTTTTAATTTAAAAATGTGTTAAAAGTATATTTAATATTTAATATAGGATATATTTATTAGGAGAGAGACGGGAGAAACAACATCAAGGTGCTCTAGAAATGTGCCAAATGTCTCTAGAAAACATTTATTTATTAGTTAAGTAAGATAAGATAATAATTTTGATGCAACTATCTACTCACCAAATGTCCTGAATAACCTTAAAGTTTCACATTTGTCAAACCATAGATTATTACTAAAGGTTGGCGTTCTAGTATAATTATTAAAAAATATCGATAAAAAATGGTTTATGCAATGAAACTCGATTAAAAATCGTTTCACTTGAAGATCACTTTACTGAGACAAGATATTATCTGGAAGTAATATTGGAGCTCAAACATGCATCCTTGGGCTTCGCTTAATTCTATCAGATAAAAGGATTTTGTTTAGCTTTCAAAGAAGTCAGTTTCCTCTCACCGTATATATTGTTATGAAGATAAATAAAAGTCAAGAATAGTCATTGTCTAAGATTAGATTATTTCTTAAACAACCTTTTTTACACATAACCTAGTGTATGTAAGTATTGCATAGGGTAAAAAGTAGAGTGTTACACCCCTTGCTGGGATGCCTTTGATGCCCTTTTTGGTATTTCATCATTTACTTGTAACCTATTCATAAATACATTGGTTGTTTAGCTTATTTGATTAACATCACTCTTAATCAATTCTAACCTACTCACAACCACACACATATTGTCCTGAACCCTGTCGTTTTGTTAGAGAATTTTATAGGTATTGAGTCCATTCTACTTTGTTTTTATTCTTAAAAAATCCTTGGGCCCCCTTGGTTTAAAAAAAAATACTAGTCTTTTAACAACACATTTAACGGTTTGTGATTTAAATTTATTTAGAAAATCTTCCCTACGATAGTGACCTAGTGGTAAGGGGGTGAGAATCTATAATAAAGGTCTAGGGTTCAAAGCCCAGCACCACCCAATTTTCCCTAGGTCAAGCGATTTACCTCCCTCGTGTTGGTTGTGCGACCGGTCGGTGAAGGCACTTAATGATGGTGTTCACCGTTTTCTATTTAGAAAATTCAAATAAGTATATTAATGAAACTATAAAGTTTAATTCAAATGAGTATCTCACTAATTGCTTGTTATTTTTAATTTGAAAAATAAATTGATAAGAAATTTGATTTAAAGTCCATAATCAATAAATTCAAAACGCTTAAAAGTACTCAGATTGAGTTGTATATATTCTTCTGATGCTCATCTTTTTATCTTAAACATTTTGTGTCTTGTTTGTTAAAATCATATTTAGGTTTTTGAGTGCAAGTAAAATTAGATGTTTAAAGTTTTTAAAAGTTGACAAGACCCAAATTGCCGACACAATATATAATCCGAAAAATAGCGATAGGAAAAGAACTGTAGTCCGTGACTTGAATTTTTTTTTCAACCTCTCTCATTGCTTTATGCCCTTTAAATAGTAAGTTGTAACCTTCCAACTAATGATCTCAAGCTCATAGCGCACTACAACAAACGAGTATCATCAATTAACATGGATTTCCAAAAATTAATAGGTTTCACATGCATGTATGATGTGTATCTAAGCTTACGTTCAAACCATGTGTAACCCAACGTTTGTACAAGTAAACCGGCCGGTTAAGCCGGTTCACCTGTCGGATCGGGAAACAATTCACTGGTCGGACCGCTTTTTAGTTTTTTTAAAACTAAAATCCAAATGATAAAACATTAAAACCAAACACTAATTTTGTTTATCATAATTACGTTAGTCTAAACATTAATTATGTTTGTTTAAATGTGTTTATCATTCTACAATTATTTTGGAATATTTTATATATTTATTATGTCAACTGGTTCTTAAATATGGTCCAACCAGTATCCAGTAAGACATTCGATTTGATGTACGGTCTGGTTTTGAAAACATTGGTGTGTAGTAATGAGGTCTATTGTTGGTTTTGACCATTTAGTTCGACCCACCCTCTCACGGTTCACAAGCACGTCACTTCCATGCATGTGAACCCTAACCGAGAGCCGCACCCAACTTGTTTCCTCACGGTTTGGCAGTCAGCTACCACTGTCTTCATGGTCTTCAAAAAAAATGGTGAACGTCACCTTTAGGCGCCTCTCACTAACCGATCCCACGACCAACATGAGAGAGGTAAATAACGTGACCCACTGCCTTAAACAGTGTTCAAAGGCTTGGGTTTCCATTATTTTTTTCTTTATTCTTTATTAAATTCTTACTGTTAACATCGACATGTAACATTGAGAAGACCTAAAGCTATTAATAGTTGACAAGGATGGTTAAATTACGAACAAAACAACAAATGTAGTGTACAATTAAGTGTTTATATAATTATAAATCGTAATTGTACTTTCTTTTTATATAATTGTATATAAAAAATTAATTTAATTACTTGAAATTTTTTAAACTTTATAAAATTTACATAATGTTTACCCATAATCCGTGTAATAATCGAGTTTATAACCTAGCATAAAATATATTAATTAAAAGTAGATTAAAAGTTAGAATAAGAAAAAAAATCATTAATTCATGCTAATCTTACTTCTTCATATTATAATAAACGTTTATTTTTTATATCCCATCTCAATTTCTTATATTATTATTATTATTATTATTATTATTATTATTATTATTATTATTATTATTATTATTATTATTATTATTATTATTATTATTATTATTATTATTATGTGTCACTTTAACACATGTTACTTTCTATCCTCTCATTCAATTCTCTGTCATGTTAAATTATAAGAGCATTTACATATCTCTCCTTCCTAAGTTGCAAAATTACATTTTTTTCTTATATCATTCTTTAAGAGTATTGTATATTATGCAATAAATTTTGTACCTTAGGGAAATATGTAATTCTCCCTAAATTATACATCTTTATTTTTTTTTTAAATAAATATAAATCTAGTAACAAATGATTTTATATACATTTTTCATGATAAAAAATCAAAAAAAATAAAAATAAGAGAATATTTTGCGTATGTAGTTTTGAAAAATAAAATAAACGTTTATAAAAAAAAAGTTTTCTTAAATATTTTAACCAAAACTCAAACCGAAACCGGCCAAAACCAGAATTAGCCAAAAAACAGTTGAAACCGGTCAAAAACCGAAACCGGTTATTTACTTTGTTAGCCGAAACCGGAGCCGTTTGAAACCGGAACCAATTCTGGTTACACAAAAACACCCAGTTTGGTCACCTCTACTTTAACACATGTTGTTTTTTATCCTCTCACTAAATTCTCTGTCATAGTAAATTATATATCTTTATTTTATTAAATAACTATAAATCTAGTGACCAATGATTTTATATACATTTTTCATAATAAAATATAAAAAAAAATAACAAAATATTTTAAATATGTAGTTTTGAAAAAAAAAAGTTTATAAAAAAAAGTTTTTAAATTTTTTTTATTTTAAAACAAGTTTTTTTTATAATAATTCATCATCCATTTATTTTAACCCATAATACACACTCACAAAAGCCACTCCCATTCCACCTTTATCTTTATCAACACAAGCACACACACGCTAGCTAGTGTTTATAATCGTCTCCCTTTACCTCCAAAAGCAAGCTTCCTCCAATGGAGATACTCTACCAACTGGCGGTAACCACGGCGGTGCTGGTGGTTCTCTGCAGCCGGATCACGGTGGCGACGTGGTGCGTCGTCCGCAGCGAAGCTTCACGAGAGGCGTTACAGGCAGCGCTCGACTACGCGTGCGGTGCCGGAGCCGATTGCGTTCCGATTCAACCGTCCGGCCTGTGTTTCCTTCCGAACACGATTCAAGCGCACGCATCTTACGCCTTCAATAGCTATTACATGCGCAGATCCATGGCTCCCGGATCATGTGACTTCGCCGGAACCGCCACCATTGCCAAAACCGATCCAAGTAAATTAGTCTTATTTTCCGATTATTATTATTATTTTAAATTTTTTTTCATCAATTTTGATCTACTTTTATTCAGTTTTATTTGTTTACGATTGTTTGATTTGTGATGTTTTGCATGTTGATTTACAGGTTATGGATCCTGCAATTTTCCAGCTTCTCCGAGGTTTGTAGTCTTTAGTTAATCCGTTGGTTTTAAATTACATTTGTGTATAATAAAAATTATGAATAAAAAATAAATGAAAATATTTCAAAATTTTACGATCAAAATTTTAGTATTAATATATATATATATTTTAAGTTTTAAAATCATTTACATGTTTATCTGTTAAGGGTAACCTCTCTCTATCGTTTTTCTGAACCTAATTCAAACACAAGATCTCTCATCTAATAGACAAAGTCTCTGCTATGTGTTAGAGAGGAAAGGTTTCTTGACTTGCAAGTTAACTTTTAAAAATTGTTTTTCTTTTCATCACTATTAAACCATGTGTTATAAAGTGTGAGAAGGGGCTTGACCACCATCCATCACGCCCTCACGCTTGTATCACTCTTTATGCATTCGGGCGGTCCATGTGTGGCGGTGGTCAAGTACTTCTTCACCTTCAACAAACTGTTTGAGGGGAATTGAAGAGACGTGACTAGGGTGATGGTAACACGTGGATATAAGATTCTTATATGACAAATGTGTGAAAAAAATACAATATATATTATTAATATTACATTTTATTTATTATGTATTTGTTGTAAGTTGTGTATTTTCGTTTTATTCGTGTTTTGGTTGAACACTTTAATCTAAGACTAGACAAATGTTTGAACCAACATCAAATAAGGTGATTTTACATGATGATTTCTGATATATAAAGTAAATCTAATTATTTGTTAAAAATACAAATATTTTATTTGAAACGAATTATTATTTTGGATTTGTTAATCTAGGTACTTAGAGTTAGATATATAAATGCTATTTTATTTAAGATTTTTTGTGAACTGTCAAACTTTTTATTATTCCAATTTTAATTACCATTGCTTAAACATTAAACATGAAACGAATTATGTTTTTAATAGTAATGGAATATTTAAAGCAGGTTTAAAACATGATTTTCTTTTTAGAAAATTAATCTTTATTTTTAAAAGAATACAATATTTTCTTCTGTGTGATTCAACAACATTTTGTTTCTTAATAAACACACTTAAATTTCAATAATAAGTAACAAAAATAAGTTAATGCAAGATTAATTAAAGTTACATTCGCTTAATACAACCTTTTTATTGAAGGGTTGCACTTTAATAAAAAAGTATTGTATTATATAACAAAAATGTTGTATTAGATTTAATGTAACTTTAATTAATACAATGTTTTTATGATTAAATCGTGTAAAAAGATATATTTAGCATAATTATAAAAGAGTGAAAAAAATATAGTGTGTTAATAAATAAATAAATAAATAAATAAATAAATAAATAAATAAATAAAAGTGAGGTGAGGTGGGGTGGGGTGAGGATTAGGGTGGCGGGAAATGATGGTGTTGGGCACCGGGGCCCAGGGTCGCATTTTTTATGGTCAAAGTGTGAAAATACTTTTGATATAATATTAGAATGTTCTCTTTTCTTTTTCTTATTACATATCTTTTGAACGGCATTTCTTTTTTTTTTTATTTGTCTAGTATTTTACTTTTGTTTTTAAGGTTTCATAAATTACTCATATAGTTATAAACTTTAAATATTTATTACACATATAGTCCTTGTGTGAAGGTAATTTGATCAATTATGTTAGGGTAATTTGGTGACCTAATGACTATATATGTTACAAATGTCTAAAGTATGAAACTATATATGTAATTTATGAAACCTAAAGATTAATAGTGAAATACTAACAAATCACATTAATCATATCAGTAATTTACTTTAATTTATTTTGCAAACTGATTTGATGCATCTATTTATGAACAAATTATATTATGTGATATAACCAAAACTTTGGTTAAATTTGCATGCTTTACAAATATTTTTTCTACACCGAGTATAAATAGAAACACATAATTTGTTCACGAAAACAGTACATGACACTTTTTCTTTTCATTTGAATCTAAAACTAAATATCATTTTTGTTCAAATCTTTATATTTTCAAAACCTTTAATATGTTCTTTTTTAATCATTATTCGTCATATCTAATATTTATCAATTATATAATATTGTATATATCTTTGCAAAATAGGCTTTCATTTATAAGATGAAAATATTAGTCGTTTTAAATTATCATATGAATTAAAAAAATTTCGATATTCAACCCATGTAATTTAATACACGGGTATTTAGTCTATTATATAATCGATCAAAAATTACAAATGATCGATCTTACATGTAAATCAGTATTAACACTATGTTTATAATGTTCTGGTGTTGATAGCATGGCGGGAGGCATTCTTATTCCTGGAGGAGGTGCGGCCACAACAATCGCAACTCCGGTGTCAGGTGTCACGCCCCCACCGCCATCCACCGTTGCACCGCTGTTTGGGAGTGGTGGGGGGCTGAATCCGATTAACATGGTACCATCGAATTCTAGAGCCTTGTCAGAATTTTCTATAATGAGATTTCGGTTTCTAAGCATAATTTTCTTTGTGTTAACCTTGCATGTGTTTTTGTAGCATAATTGCTATTACAAAATTAAAGATTTAGGACAATTTTGCTGTAAGTTATGCAATTATATTTATATAACATGTATTTTTATTAGGGCTGTAAACGAACCGAACGTTCAGCGAACAGTTCGTGAACCGTTCGGCGGGAAATTCGTTTATGTTCGTTCGTTTAATAAACGAACGAAAACAAACAAGAAATTATGTTCGTTTAGTTAAAGGAACGAACATGAACAGGGGTCATGTTCGTGAACGTTCGGTAACATGTTCGTTTACGTTCGTTTATGTTCGGTTAAGTTCATTTATTATATTTATTCATTAAATGTGTTGTTTATTTTTAATTTTTAGTTTAATACCGCTATACATAAAGTTATTTTTAGTTTAATACTATAATATCTTAATTTTTATATTTATAAATGATTGTCTTCATTGCTTAAGATTAAAATTGTTGATTTTTATTGTTTAATTAATATGTGTTCGTTAGCGTTCGTGAACAAGCTAAATCCTTAATGAACGAACACGAACAAGAATTTTCGTTCGGTAAGCGTTCGTGAACCGTTCGTGAACAAGCTAAAAGTTAAACGAACGAACACGAACAAGGGCTCGTTCGTGTTCGTTCGGTTCGTTTACAGCCCTAATTTTTATGATAAATTTTAATGTTGCTATTAAGCATTGTCAACGTTTATTAGTTTTACATTTTACCTGATATGATATCAGTTATGCCAATTTCGTGCACGATACGACAAGCACATGGCTTATTGACATATGTATCATATATAGGGGTGAATCCACTAAGATATTTTTGCCTAAGAAATGTAAGAACCAATAAAAGTTTGACATGTGAAATGTTAAAAATAATAAAAACAAAAAATATAATACAAAAAAACAAAATATGGTACAAAAAAACAAAATATAGTGCAAAAAACAAAATCCAGTGCAAAAATAAACAAAATCTAGCACAAAATCAAAAAATCTAGTACAGAAAAATAAAAATTTGCAGAAACAAAAATACAGTAAAAAAACACAAAAATCTAGTACAAAAAGTAAAAATCTAGTATATAAAAAATATAATGTTATATCTAAATTATCATGCTAAATGTCAAAATTATATTAGTTTTTAATTTTTCAAGGAAAAATAGGTACTTATTTGATCGTTCTTCATCATATATAACTGTTAAGAATAGGAATGATGATGCTAATTAACAACGATATATTAAATAGAATGTTATAAATATAATCTATTGGAATCACAAAATAAACAATTAAACATAAATCAAACCTGGAAACTTCAATTGATCTTCATGAAACAATTAAACACAAACCTGAAACTTGAATCTTTACAATCACAACTTAGATTATTCTCTGAATCGTGAATCACTATCAGATAAACCTATTTATGGATTACACACAATGTATATCCATATCTGAACATGGAATTCAATCGAGAGAAAAATTTACTCTTTTGTTTTGTGTGTTCTACGCTATATATACTATATAGGCATATAGCCACACACACATTTATATTAGTACATTTCTTTTTTATATTAATTTAACTGCAAGCCCATATATAAACTCAAAATCTCTGTTGATTTACAAGGCTATAATTAATAAAACTCAAATAATATTAATATTAATATTAAACGAGCCCGCATTTCGGCGCCACCAAACTTGATTATTTATTAATATTATTATCTCGATTTACAAGTTAATCCAATATCCTAAAATTGTTGATAACACTAAAATTACCAACATATAAATGAAACAATTCTAAGTTTATAAAGATGAATGCTGCATAAAATGAAAACATTTTATATCTGTTGGGAAGATTGAATTCAAATCATATATAGATAGAGATTTTATTTGTATACGGTTGCATAATATAAATGACTTCTTTCATCAAATGTGTGAAAACCCAGAAGTCATCAAATGTGTGAAAACCCAAGAATTACATAAATGTTATTAAACATTTGTTGATTGAATAAATTATTTGTATGTTTGTCGTGTGCGTAGGTTTTTTTTTTATTTTTATTTTCTTATAACAATATATATTATATACTTAAACATAAAAATGAAAATAAAAATTAATGTAACATCGGATTTTCTCAATTTAAGCGAGTTTTCAAATTTAAAATTCTTTTATACACATGTATACATAACACACATATGTTTGTGTCATTATCTCTGTAACACTGTTCATCAAGAGGTAGAGGAAATTGTCTTTGGTGTCCACATGTAAGTTTGTTTTTTTTAAACTCGGAATAAAGTTGAATGTTGATAGTCAGACCCAAATGAAACTTCAAACGAGAGACAGAGTTTGCTTAAAGAGTAAGAGGATCAGATGAAATTCAAGTCAACTTGCTAACAATAACACAAGTTGAATTTCGAGACGAAATTCTTTTAACACGGTGTGTGTGACTTTCGTCACGAATTTCAAGTTTGTCTTTGATTTTGACCATATATTTGACTTGGACTTTGACCAAATTATGACAACAGACTTCATCTACGATTAAATACGTTATACATGCTTTAGACATGTTTTAAACAACATTTAATAGTGATTATTAGATAGATGAGAAATCGATAGTAAAACCATGAATCGCTAACAGTAAAGTTTTGGTTTTATTGACACATGTTGATGATAAACAAACAATATAACAAATACTAACACTAACAATATTAGTAAAGTATAATTAGTATTATTAGAGAATTTTTAAGATAAAAAACTGCTATTAAAAATCGATACAATAACAATAAAAACGCATAAGATGGTGCCTTGTGACATGTTACATGTCACCTATTTTCTAATATGTTACATTAGTTAATAAAAAGGAAAAGAAAAATGGCATGAACTTTATTAAGGAGAAGAGAGAGTTGCAAGCTTTTCAAATTCATCATAACTCACATTTATTTCTATTCAAAGGCTCTCACATATGAAACCAATATATTCATTTCCATGAGCTCTTATTCTTCTACCAATGAGGCAGTGCCTCAATGGTACCCCGATATTCTTTCAAATGGGAGGCCTTAGGTTCAAATCCCTCCCGCAACGAAAAAGGGGTCTGTGAAGGGTCAGAGGGCTTTCCTAGTAGGGTTTCCTCCTGAGGTGATTGTGATGGCTCACACGATTGAGACCTTCGCCGTTCAAAAAAAACGAGCTCTCATTCTTCTTTATCTCTCTCTCGTACTTTTTGGCTCAGAAACAAGAGAGAAGGGCTAGGAGAAAGATTAAGGTTCTGTTTGTTTTTTCAGAGGTAAAATGTATGCAGTCTGCGGACCACATTTGCAAACCTCTGTTGCAGAAGAGTTGGTCAGAACATCTACAGACTGTTAAAAGAAGACAGTTTATTTTTTTAACGTCTGCAACCTGCTAAAATAACCAGAAATTTAAATAAACCATTTCTTTTAACCTGCAACAGTTTTTCAACACTGAAATTTAAATAATAGTTTTACATCTTTGAAATAATATTCATAAAACCACAATTACATTTTTTTTGAATTCATTCACTACATATTTTGCATTAACTGCTCAGCAATTTCGTCTCGTAACCGAATCATATACTCTCGATCCGATGCGGTACCATTTGATTCGACATCGTCTTCATCAGCACCAAAGGTTTTGGTAAGCAGGAGGGGGGGGGGGGTTAAAGATCATTGGAAACATAAATTTAATTAACGAGAAGGGTATTTTATATAGGCCATGACATGTATAATTTGTTCCTAGAAAATTCATAACATGGTTGGTTGGGGAATATCATCAAACGCATGGAGAGCCACTCCTTCATAGTTTTAGGTTATCTCTATCAATTCAAGAAGGCACAGAACTACGTATCTCTCAGCTTTTGAAAAACATTAAAATTGATATTTTGAGCTACAAAAAACCTAGGATGATACTCATATATGTATGGAAATTAAAAAATACTTTTCAAATGAAACTAAAATCAAAAGGGTACTCTACAAAATCACATCATGTCTAGTTGGGGCATTACGTCGAACAAATGGTGAACCATCTTATAAAACTGAAGAAACAACAATTGAGTACCTCCACAGAAGAAACATCAATTTGCAACATCATCACAAGATCAAACAGCATCTCAAGATCAGATTTTCAAAATCAAAAGCCAATTTCAAAGATCAAAATTCAATTTAAAACAACATCACGAGAACATACCTTCGGTGGAGTGACGGGTGAAGCTTGGGTCGACGGTCGAGCGAGGGAGGAGATGATCGACGGTCGAGCGAGGGAGGAGATGATCGGTGGAGTGATGGGAGAAGCGTCGTGGTGGAAGAGGCGCCGTGGATCGAGGGAAGAGGCGTCGGTCTTAGGAGGAGATAATGGGGGGAGAGGTTCCAAAACCTAATTGTGAGCACTGGGCAAAAAAAGATACTGGAAGAGGCTTCCTCACGTCTACTGAGAGGCCCCGATTCCCGGGAGTCCCCTTGATTGGCAAAGCATCAAACCCATAGTACTTAAACCATAATCACATTATCCTGGCAGCGGAATGTAGAGTGACAACATAAAATATTACATAGATCTAAACAAACTTTTACACATAACCCACTTCACTATAGTTCTATACACAACCAGTTTATGCCAGGGTAGTCTTCAATGTATGCCTCGAGCCTTCCTGTTATTTCTCTTCAATACCATTCAACCTGACATGCATGCTAAAACAAGTCAGCTTTCGCTGGTGAGTTCTAAGTTAATCTTTCTATAAACATAAAATCTTTATTATTCATAAAAACGTTAGCATTCACTGTTGACCGAAGTCAACAGTCTCAAAACTTTATAGAACATAATATAATTCACATGTATAACATACATGTCACCATAACATAAATACATTTCATACTGTACATAAAACCTTAGCCTTTGCCGCCGCCCGAAGTCAGCAGGCTTGTGCAGCACAAGACGCTTTAACTATCAACTCGCAGCTGATAACTCATACATGTATAAGATTTCTTTACCACCATCAACGCGCAGATGATAACTCAAGCATGCCTTAAGACTTCTTTAACTGAACTGGCGACACACAGTCGACAGGCCTGTTCTTTCACAGGACTTCTGCCTGTTCTTTCACAGGACTTCTTAAACCATCAACCGAAATTGACGGCTCATACCGGTACAAGACTTCTTAACATACATCATTCATACATAACATGGTTTAAATCATTTAAACCATCATATCATACACGGTCCTTCGCACCGCAGTGCTCAGGTCTTGCCCAACCGCAACCGGGACTTCAATATCACATTTCCTTCTCGACCTCGGTAGATGTCTTTTAAAAAAAATCATTTCCTTCTCAACCACAGTTGAGACTTAAAACATTATTTACTTTAAAAAATTCCTTGCCTGAAAACACTCCTTATCTGATCACAATCAGGTTGAAATCACTTTCATACAATAACTTTATAATAGGCATAAAACGTTATTTACTGTAACATATTCTTTTATCCGACCGTAGTCAGTTAAAACAATCATTTTCATAAAATAACTTTTACAACATGCATATCAGTCCAAAATGATAAAACATTTAAAATAGGGCAACAAAGAACTCACCTGCTCTATGCTTCCATCGTACAATTTTTGGCTCCTCAATTCTTATCTTACGTAACCGCCAATTTCCTAATAATATCAGTACCCTAATGGGATTACTTAGCGTATCTTTATATTTTCAGGTATTGACTCGAGTCTTTAATTGGACAGCATAACAGCTTATGCTTTTCGGTTTTCTTAAAAATACTTGGGCAGAATTTCAGCTTATAAAACTTTATTTTAGAGTTTTAAATTGGACAGAACCTCGTCTTATAAATATATATATTTTTATAAAATATTTGGGCAGCATCTCGGCATACTCCGTGTTTTACAAAAATATTGAAAATAGCCTCCACGCATAATATTAGTAAGGTTTTAAACAAACAATATCTCGACCATACTAATTAAATAATTATTTTAAAATAAGAGTATAATATGTGGTTACCTCAAAGTAGCTCGTACCAATTGATCGCTTAACAATCTTTGAACGAAATTCTAGTAACTACCGTACCCGCTCAAGGGTTTTACGAGGGTATTTTGACAGAGTTTTGTTACTTAAGAAAAATGAAAATTTGATCATCGACATTCATCTATTTATAGACGAAGATTCCTTCGTTATTAATAAAGAAAAATATATATATGGTTCAAATTGTTCGACGTATTACTTTCGAATTTTGACACATGTTGAATTGATTATTTTATTATTTTTTATTATTTTATTATTATATTATTATAATTAATTTAGCTTAAATCTTGTTTTTCTCTTATAAGTTTTTGCATCTGATGTTTTAAAAACTTTCGAATATACCGTTGAAATCTACTAATTATTCTCTATATTTCTACCAAAGTTTCGTTGAAAACGGAGCAGGGTCAAACATAATATATTTTAATATTCACGAGCTTATATCTTGTTCATACTTTATCGTATAACGGTCCGGCTTATATTAATGTGATCGTAATTACTTCAGGATTGTACATAAAAATTTCGAACCCAAACGATCACAGAAATTCTGCACGTTATTAATAGGCTTTATAACGTGTCCATACATTATTCAATACTTTTAACGTTTATATCCTTTGGATCGTAATTACTTTACGACCGTTTATATAAATTTTGAACATAAACGGTTACTGAAATTTTTGCTCGTTTATTATTAGGTTGCCAAATTTCCGGTTGTTATATCTTCGCGAGAAAGAGATGATGCAGACGTTTTTTAATTAAAACTCTTCCAAAAAACAAACAAGCTGCAACCCCCTACATCTGCCCGTTGTCTGCACGGCGCAGACAAAAGAGGTCAGGAAGATCTTTTTTAAAAAAACAAACAGAACCTAAGTCTCAACTATTGGTGATTCATTAAAATTGGAGTAGAAAATATGGTTGGATCTTGAATGCAAGTAGAGACTCAAGTTCCTCTTGATTCATATTACATCTTAGGGATGTACATAAACCGACTGAATTGAGAACAATTGGTTGGTTTGGTTGGATTTAAAATTTTTATGGTTCGGTTTATGGTTTGAGTATTATAAAAATCGAGTGGTACAGTGCAGTTTACGGTTTGCGCTTTTACTAAACCTTACTTGTGTGTGTGATTATTTGTTTATTAGAAGTATAATTTTTGCATAGTACTTCTGAAAATGTTACTCTCTCTCTCTTTTTTTTTTTAATGATAGCTCACTCTCTAATTGACACATTACTATGAAATTTATTATACACCGTTTGTAATGAATCATGACTTTATCTAACATATAATCATTCTTTTTGGATTAATTTTGTTATTTTGATAATGGTTGGCTTTGGGATTATGATTTTCGACTTTTGAAACGCGAATTTAAATGGATTATGGTCTTTTGCATCATTATATTAATCTTGCTTTATTGTTTTTCATAAAAGCATGAAACCTTAAAAACAAAACCGTGAAACAGGTCGGTTTGGTTTACCAAACTTACATGGTCGATCTGATTTGTCATTTTTTGAAACAACAGTTATTGGTTTAGTTTAGAAATTTTTGCATAACCGCCCAAACATCTAGGTATGAAATTTAACTAATTTTGGTGTAATTTTCGTTGATCTTCTATGAGGTATGAGTAGAACGGGTTAAAATCTAAATTTGGTTGTTTATATGATTGTAGTTTGATTGTAATCTTCATATATATAGGGGTATTCATCTGTTAGGTTAACGGTTTGTTCGGTTTAATCGGTTTTCAAAATTTTTCATCCCTAACCGTTAACCGAACCGAACCGAATTCGAGAAATGGTTATCCGAATTGAATTCAATTCGGTTCGGTTTCGGTTATAACTGAACAAACCGAATTCAACCGAACAAACCGATTAAAAACCAAATAAATCGGTTAAAAAACAAATAAACCGAACCGAATAAAACGAATTCAACCGAATAAACCGAATTCAATCTTATATTATTAATAAAAATAACAAATTTAATTATAAATTCGGTTTAATCGGTTTTTTCAGCTACGGATACGGTTCGGTTATCGGATTTAAACAGTTTTCGGTTTTTCTGAACACCCCAACATATATAACATATATTAGCAACTCATTAACCATTCCACGAGTTTTAATATGACTTTGATAATGGGGTTTTGTAAGATCCATACGGTATATGAATTTGGTGATTAAATTTAGTATTTAAAGAGTTGTATTAGATGTTGGGATGACGTTGTTGTTAGTTTAAATTTTGACCAAGGCATTCTTGATTCGTTTAATAAGAGTTGTGCCTCAAGGACAAAGTAAATTTCAAACAAAGAGACCCATGTTGTTATCAAATTGAAAAGAGTATATTACGGTTTTGACTCATGTGGTTTGAGTGTTTTAACTATTTTGGTCCAAAATAAAATCTTCTATCAATTCAGCCCCTGTGGTTTAGACAAACTAACGTTTTTGGCCCCCAACTATAGTTAGATTTTAGGCCAAAACCGTTATAATAATTAAGTTTAAGGGGCCAAAACCGATAGTTATTTAAACTACAGGGGCTGACTTGATAAAAGATTCTATTTTGGGCCAAAATAGTTAAAACACATAAACCACAGAGGTCAAAACCGTAATTTACTCAATTTAAAAACTACCCCCCCCCCCCCCCCATTACGAGTTCATTAAAAGTTGTTGGACCAAGTGAAATAATAAAAAAGTGATCGAATCACAAAGATGTGTATTTTCACGACATGAACACAATCTTTTAAACATGTTCTAAAAATTAATTTTTATATTAATAAATAAAAATAAATTAGACATATGTCACTTTTTTATACTAATTTTTTCGTGTTTCTCTTGTATTAAATACTTGTCTCTCTTATTATATATAAAACTAAATACTAATTATTAGTGCTGTAAATGAACCAAACAAACATGAACGAGCGCATGTTCGTGTTTGTTCGTTTAACTTTTAGCTTGTTAATGAATGATTCATGCAGTCTAACCGAACAAAAATTCTTATTCGTGTCAATTCATTAAGGAATTGAACTTGTTCATGAATGGTTCACGAACGCAAATGAACACATACTATTTAATCAATAAAAATCAGTATTCTTAATCTCAATCATTAGAGATAATCATTTATATATATATAAAGTTAAATATTATGATATTAAACTAATAAATAGCTTACATATTATGGTAACAAACTAAAAATAAAAATATACAACACATTTAACAAATAAATATAATAAATAAACATAAATGAATGTAAACAAAACCGAGCGTTCAAAAACACAAATAAACGAACACGACCTCTGTTTCATGTTCGTTCATTTAATAAACAAACGAAGATAAACAAACTTCTCGTCGAACGGTTCACGAACTGTTTGCTGAACGTTTAGTTTGTTCAAAACCCTACTAATTATATGATTTATACTTTTTTCATAATAGAAAAAAAAAAGATTTCTTAATATATTAAAAATATATTTTTATCATAAAACAAACTTAAAATAAAACAAAAGTTTACAACATATGATTTTTTTATAAAATATGAAAATTTTCTAAAACAATGAACACTTTCAAATATATGAAATATTTGGTCTTGTTAAAAATGGAACCATCATAAAAATGTAATTAACGTTCATAATTGTTACAATTAAGTCACTTAAATTTTGTTTGTTCTAATTTAATAACTTAACTTATAGGTAATGTTTTAATCCTATACATTTATAGAAAACAATTCAATTTTTTTAAAAAATAATTAAAAATTAAAGTTTTTAATTAATAAGATATTTATGAAAAAAGATAGTTTTTGAAAAACAAATTTTTAAACAAAATGCTTTAAAACAATTTTTTGAAAAAAATAAATGTCTAAAAACGATGCTATTGTTTTATAACTTAAATTACTTCGTTATAAGTCACTTAAAAATATTTTTTTTCTCAAATTATTATTTTATATTTTTCTAAATATTATATATATAGATACATTTAGGCCATACATTTACAAGTGAATTCTACAATGGTAATAAAATTGATTCATAGTTTGTCATTGTTTACCATTTTTTAAGTAGTAATAAAATTGATTCATAGTTTGCCATTGTTGACCATTTTTGAATCCGTCCGGTTGTTTCCCTTCCACTTAATTGTTTTTCTTCCTCTTAATTTGGGTGACAATTCCTGACACGACCTGAAACACGACCCGAACACGACACGAAAATAATCAAGTTTTGGATTGACAATTATAACCCGTTTAATAAATGGGTCGTGTTCGGGTTGACCCGTTTATAAAACAGATCAGGTTCGGGTTGACCCATATATAAACAGGTTGACCCGCTAACCCGTTTAAGGTTTCAAAATTATTATTTATTTATTTTTGCTTTCTTGCAACATATATCTAGTTGTTTTTCTTTTGATTATTAACCATACTCTAATTGATCGAGTAACAAAATTTATATTTTTTTCATTTAAAAAATATTTTGAGTTTTTTTTTCAAATTAACCATACAAATAAGTTTATTTTAAATTTCATACCTTATGATTATGATTTACATAAGTGTATGCTTTCAACCAAGAACCAACTTACAATCTGTAAATTTTTGTTGATTAATTTATATAAACGGGTTAAACGGGTCATGTTCGGGTTGACCTGAATTAACATCAATCCAGGTTAGGGTTGAAAACTTTGACACGAATAAATATATGGGTCAGGTTCGAGTTGCAAAATTCAACCCGCCAACCCGCCAACCCGTGACCTGTTAACCAGCTAACCTGACAACCCGACATGATTGACACCCCTACTCTTAATGATAGAGATTATAAAGTCAACAAAAAGGCTAGCAATAACAATATTAATTATTATTATTATTATCTAATTTTAATACTATTGAAATAATAATTAATTAATTAACTAGAGTCAAAACTTTGTAAATGGTTTGATTTATTGTTTTATAATGAACTAGGTTAGGACCCTGTGTATTACACGGGGTTGAATAAAAAAATATGATAAATAGTTACTAATGAAAATTTAGATAATATAAAACGATTTCTAATATAAAATATGATTAAAATTTCATATAATTTAATAATTTAATTAATTAAATAATATTATTATTTATTTAAATACTAATTTCTTCAAATTTTTGTTTGTTTAAACATTTTATTTTAAAAAATTATTTTACAAATTTTATATTTTATAATAAATTGATTTTTGTAAAAAGTGTTATCTAATATTAATATATTTTTAATGTATTAAAATATCTTTTTAATTTAAAAATATATAAAAGTATATTTAAGATTTAATATTATATGCATTTATTATGAGAGAAAGACGAGAAATTAAAGATAAGATGCTCTATAAACATGATACGTGTTCCTATAAAACTTTAATTATTAGTATAATAGTTTATAACTCTTGTGTTACACAGTTGAAATAATAAAAAAAATTTAAAAAAATACTACTTGTATACAGGTTACATAATAATAAAATTAAAACGGTTTAGTATACATTTTTTATGAACAGCGAAGGTCTCAATCGTGTGAGCCCACTATTTTCTATACATAAAGAGAATAAAGTTACTTATGAATCATGAGTAACTCAAGCTTTTTTGGGATTTAAAACGAAATGAAATTTTGGCGACTGTCTTCTTAATTATATGTTATAAATTTTCATCTTTAAATTTCTTAACCACCATTTATGATCGCTCTAAGTTTAAAGTTCTTTTGTTACACGGTTGGAATTATGAATTATACATAATTTAATGTTTATACAACAAGTATTATTTTTAAGAAAGTTACATAATTTTAAAGTTTATTAAAATATTATTAGATAGTGAATGGATGGAAGGAATCATGTAATCGTTTTAAATTAACAATTGATCTTAAATAGATAGAATTAAACAATGGGGTAAATGAATTAAGTTTAAATGAAAAACAATCTTACTTGTCAATTACGTTAATTATGGATTAAATTTTAAGCGGAAAAATGAAGCTAAAAGTGGTCTAAATGAATGCCAAGTGGCATCACAAAACCTTTTTTTTATTATATTAGATAGATTGACAGCTATTAGGATCATTTTTGGTACGCGTTTTGATATTCGTGTTTTTGTTATTATGACAGGACGCAACGACTCAACCTTTGATTTTCAGTCAACAATGCATATATTTTGATTATTATTATTATTATTATTATTATTATTATTATTATTATTATTATTATTATTATTATTAAATGATTATAGTAACTAAATAATAACAACTATAAGGCGTTGCCGCGCTTTGCGGCGGGCCGAAGCGCGGCTTACGCCTGTGTTGTGTTTACCAAAACAGTGGTAATGGCTTAATAAGTTTTATATCATGTGTATGTGTATGTGTATGTGTATGTGTATGTGTATATTGTATAACATCTCAAGTGTTTAGTTTTTAGTGTTAATTTTAGGTTGACCGTTAATTAAGTAAATTTAGTATAACCCGAATTCTGATTAATATCAAGTCGAAGAATCCGATTACCAAAACCCGAATACCGAATACAAATAATTTAAATGGTTTGGTAATCAGGTTTATTTTCAATGTCAAAAAACACGAACAACTCGACCCGAACAAATCGAAACCCGATTAACAAACTCGAACAACACCCCTAAGTCGGTGTGATTATCATGTTTAATGATATCGGTATGTTTAGTGAAACATACATTATACATACCATCATGGATAAATTAACAATAAAAATAATAAGAAAGATACCAAAAAAAACAAAAAAAAATTCTTAAGCCTAAAATTATATGTCACTGGATTTGAACCTTGGTTACCTGATGCCAACAACAAAAGCCAAAAAGCATTAATCATTCAGCACTTAATGATTTAGACCTACCAAACAGCATTAAACATTTGTTACTTTATTTCCGCAGTAAATATATATTTTTATAAGTTGTCGGTAGTCTCTGCCGCGCGCTGTGGCGGCACCAAAACGCATAGCAAATCAAATTTATTCTGTTGGAAAATACATAGTATATTTGACCTTAGTCGTTTCTAAACAAAATTTACGTCAAGACACATACAACTGAAAAGTACATAAAG
The DNA here is from genome assembly GCA_009363875.1 of Mikania micrantha. NCBI lineage: Eukaryota > Viridiplantae > Streptophyta > Magnoliopsida > Asterales > Asteraceae > Mikania > Mikania micrantha. The sequence goes on along the minus strand of CM018686.1, from coordinate 62,247,986 downwards.
TTGACACAAAAATGCACTATTTGATTCCCGTAAAAGGTGTACATAGAAACGTGAATGAAATCACATTTATACGGACTCCATATAAAATTAAGCACGTAATAATTTTTTTAGTTACGAAACAAAAGGGGAAAATTTGAAACTTTAGAAACTCACAGGGGTAAAAAACGATATTTTATAAAGTTTTTATATAGTTAAAACGGTGAAATGAATAAACTCAAAACTTTATAAACTCAAAAGGTAACTTATTAGAAAGATGATGAGTGAAAATGTTAACACTGAGAGCACATGTGAAACAACCAACGAATGAAAGAAATAAATATGAACATTTATAAACCGAAAAAGTTCATCAAATTAAAAAATAAGTAAAAAGGAAAGAAAAAAAAGGCGCCAGGAGTCGAACCCTACACCAGCCAATCATAAAATAATTTGGATGTAACCACCACATCAAAGTTTGCAATTGATTACAAATGTGAAAAGAATTAATATATAGTTTTCAAGCTATAAACTTCTAAACCAACACTACCGATTAAGGGTATATAAATAAATATGTAAGTTAAGTCTAAAATGCTAATAAAATTGATTCAACCGTTTCATAAAAAGGAGCTTGATTTTAACATGTTAAACCGCTTCAAAATAATGATTTCATCGCCTCAAAAAATAGAGTCAACCGCTTAAAAAAATTGTATACTAAGCTTGATAGGAAAAACAATCTCAAACTTAAATTAGTTTCTAGGTTTCATATTTAACCTTAAACTTTGAATTCTTATTTTTTTAAATATGTCTCATACTTTACTCACATATTTTTAATATTTGCATGCTTTTAATATGTGTTTACGATATCGGATAATAGTCATAATTATATCAGTTGATCGCAATTACCACACGAACGTTTATATAAGTTTCGAAACCAAACGTTCGCAGAAATTTTGCGTGTTATTCACAAACCTATATTTTGTTTGTCTATTATCGAGTCCTTTTATTGTTATATCATTCTGTTCGCAATTACTTCAAAAACTATTTAAATTTAATAGTAATATTCACCTGGTAATAATAATTAAATAATACTAATAACTAATTAATATTATTATCATGATTGAATACTCAAACCAGCCGAGCAGACACGTGTATAACGTTGCCCTTTATTGTCACACCTCGAGCTGAATGGAACGGATCGACTTTCCCGTTGGGCGGAAGGTTCTCTGGGCGCGATATCGTGAGTGATAATCGTGATGATCAGATTGTTTACATAGCATAAATGTTAAGAATAACTAAAGCACAATATAACATTAAACTAGGATTACAAAGTTAAATTACAACTGTTAATGTTTGATAATTTAACTAAGTAAAACTATCAAATGAATCAGATGTTTTCTATCTTGTATCGGTACTGATAGGTAATGTAGTAGCCGACGCACTGAGCCGGAAAGAAACAACTAAACGCGTGCGTGCACTACAACTTACCATCCACTCCGAACTACCGAATCAAATTCGAGTCGCTCAACAAGAAGCTCTGAAAACCGAAAACCTCACTTTCGAAGCCATGAGAGGGATGGACAAACAAATGAAACAAAAGGACGACGGAGCTTACTATCTAATGGATCGTATTTGGATTCCACGTTTTGGAGAATTAAGGAAGGTAGTGATGGATGAAGCTCATAAGAGCCGATACTCAGTACATCCAGGTTCTGACAAGATGTACCACGATTTAAAGGCAACCTATTGGTGGCCTAACATGAAGTCAGAAATCGCAACGTATGTGAGTAAGTGTCTGACTTGCTCAAAGGTCAAGGTTGAATACCAGAAACCTTCAGGACTACTCCAACAACCAGAGATTCCAGTATGGAAATGGGAACAGATTTCCATGGATTTTATCACAAAACTACAAAGACTACTAGGGGTTGCGATACCATTTGGGTTATCGTTGATCGACTCACAAAATCAGCACACTTCCTGCCGATCAAGGAAACTGATAAATTGGAAAAGTTAACCCGGATCTACTTGAAGGAAATCGTATCCAGACACGGAGTCCCAATCTCCATAATATCGGACCGAGACAGCCGTTTCACTGCACACTTCTGGAAGTCCTTACACAAGGCACTCGGAACGAGACTGGATATGAGTACAGCTTATCATCCACAAACCGATGGTCAAAGTGAAAGAACCATCCAAACCCTGGAGGACATGCTTCGGGCATGTGTAATTGATTTCGGTAACAGCTGGGAGACTCACTTACCTCTGGTAGAGTTCTCGTACAATAACAGCTACCACACTAGCATTGGAGCTGCACCGTTTGAAGCACTTTACGGGCGTAAATGCAGATCACCACTCTGTTGGGCGGAAGTTGGGGAAAGCCAACTGACCGGACCCGAACTCGTGCATGAAACAACTGAAAAGATCGTGCAGATACGCAACAGAATGGCAGCAGCTCGGGATTGACAGAAGAGCTATGCCGACAAAAGGCGCAAGCCTTTGGAATTCCAAGTAGGAGACCGTGTACTTCTTAAAGTCTTGCCTTGGAAGGGAGTGATTCGATTCGGGAAACGAGGAAAGCTAAACCCTCGTTACATTGGACCTTTCGAGATCACTAAACGGATAGGCCCGGTGGCCTACGAACTACAGCTACCACAGGAACTAAGTAGCGTACACAACGTGTTTCACGTTTCGAACCTCAAGAAATGCTTATCGGACGAGACACTCGCAATTCCTTTGGAGGAAATCCAGATTGATGAACAACTTCACTTCGTTGAGGAACCGGTGGAAATCATGGACCGGGAAATCAAGAAGTTGAAACTTAGTAAGATACCCATTGTGAAAGTCCGATGGAACTCGCGGCGAGGACCGGAATACACCTGGGAACGAGAGGACCAGATGAAACAGAAATACCCTCACTTATTCCCTGACCAGACTAACACCAGCAACACGAACTGAATTTCGGGACGAAATTCCTATTAACTGGGGGATGATGTGACACCTCGCAATTTCCAGGTCAGCATTTATACTATTTTAATAATAATGTGTATTGTTATTGCATACGTGGCACTAGAATACTTGGTATTTAGTGTGACACGTGACACAACAAACCAAACACACCGATAATTTGAGGAATTATCGCAAAACACAACGCACGTGTCTTGAATAACGAACGTTGGTGAATTACACAGACCACAGTCTATTTGCACAACACTTAGGTTCTAGGGAGCCTAAATAGGTAAAATGATGTTCATATGTCTCGAAACGATAACCGTAACCAAGAAATACGCGAAAACTGGACCAAAACATGAAAATGGGCCAAATTTGGGTCCAGGCGGTACGCCTGACCCGACAACCCCCACTCAGGCGATGCGCGCGGATGAGGAAGGAACGCCTCTCATCTGTCTGTCCCGCGCGTAACGCCTGGCTTTGATGGTCAACGTCAGGCGATACGCCTGGGGTGTCTGACACCTAAAAATCTTGTAAATCTCATGATTATCACACCATACTCCTTTTACCCAAAACCATACATAAACTCCTCTATTTAATGCCTCAAAAACGTCTGATTTCACTACTACAACACCATATCACATTCATTTGAAGTATTGGAAGCCATGGTTGGGAGATTTGAAGCTTGTTCTTGAAGGTCTTGAAGGTTTGAAGCACAAAGGAGCTCCAAGAACACCACACTTCATCCTTTCTCGTGATAGAAGCTAGCTTAGCCACATTTGGAAGCATTAGAAGGTAGTCCTAGCACCTTTGTAGTCTAAAAACACCCTTACACACACATACAAGCTCACACACCCACATACCAACGCATGAACTTCACATACACGAATTTCTATCACTTTGAATATGGGTTTGTTGATTTGAGTATGAATAATAATGATCTATGAAGATAGATTGAGTTTTTATGATGAACCATGATAATGTCAATATGCATGTTAATGATTTGGTCACAAATGAATGTTCTAGCAACATGTATGTATGATCTAGGTGGAGTTACATGAAGTTGGATATTGAAATGTTATTGGATATGATTTAGAAGTGTTATGAATAACAAGATATGTCAAAAATATGATTATTACTAATTGTGGTAACTTTAATATCATGAAATGTTGATTTATGATAAAATGGATTAATGCGTGTGGTTAGATCTATAAGTTATGTTCAAAATGATGTTTAGAAACTAAAAGGATGGTTATTGATGTGTTAAAATTATTAAAATCATAAAATATATGATTTTATGAATAGTACTGTAAATAGTAACTTTATTTCACAAAGACTATAGATGATGACATGTTTGTTAATATGAGTTAACGGTTATTTTGAACTAAGATGATAATATTAAGATGAAATGGTTAGCTAGACTGGGTAACACAAGCTTACTTTGTAACTTTTTAATTATAGAAACCTTTACGCGCAAACTATGCTAAACCGGCTATGTGTAACTATGTGTTATGTGATAACATGCTCATTTAGGATAAATATGTATGTTAGAATAATCGGAATATGATTTCTTACATGACTTACCTAATGTGGAACCATTCTGAAATTGAAACTTACTATAAAGTAAGTTTCCTCACAAAAATGACTACTGGTATCCGTACACTTCACACGACACAAAACCGCACATTACACGAACACTTGATCCAAAAACCATCACCAACGGGTCGTTAGGTCAAACACGGTCAAACACGGTCAACGCGACTCACAAAACCACTCGGAGTGGTTGAACTCAAACACGGTCCTGTGAGACCCACATATATGAACACAAACTTATAACACCTATATGATATAGGTAACTACTAGCCGGCGAGCTACACGGTTCTTGTACAAACACTCTGCTAAACTCAGGTGAGTTTACGGCCCCACTTTTACTCTTTAACTGTTTTGCTAAACTATTGGGGTGAGAATACAATGCAACTGTTTTAGATATATGACTGGTATGTTGTGAAAACCATTTTTGAGTGTAACTATTATCGCTTAAAGTCCTCACTTATCCTTACCGTTAGTTGTGTAAACAAACGAGTCGTAATTACGTAGTACTACTGGGTTTGACTAGCCCCACTCGGCACCAATGTTGACTGGAGGTCATAACGAGTGTAATTTCGATGTTGATGTCGGGTTCAGCGATGACCCGCGGAGGCAAACGGAAACAGTCGAGTTTCGGTAAGATGAACTGACACACTCCACGGATCGTAGTATCCAACAAACAATTTAACATACCCAGTATATGTCTGTTTACTATTTCTGTCTGTCTAAACCTGTGAACTCACCAACTTTTTAGTTGACACTTTTCGCATGTATTCTCAGGTAATTAATGGAGCACACGCTAGGATGCGCACAAGGAAGCTTTAAGGAGTCTGGCTTGCATATAGACTCTTGTCCTAGGCATTGTGTGCATTGGATGTATTTTAAAACAATTTAAACTATGTAGTGTCTGTTAAACAGTTTACTTTCCGCTGCAAACTTATTTACTTATGATGTTGAAACATTTTCCGCTGCTTATTAATGAAACTATGTTATTTTACAAATCTGTGTGATTGTGTAACTCATATAGAGTCGTTCTATATGACCATGAGCTGTGATCCTGGCCACGTCACACCCACGTGGACTGACACCACGAGTGGGAATTTGGGGGTGTGACAGACTGGTATCAGAGCCTTGGTTATAGGGAACTAGGTTTGCGTATAGTAGACTTAGACTATAGCCACTGCTCTACATTAGACACTACACTTAGAATTTTCACACTTATATTATTGTTACCACTGTAAACTAATACTGACTGACTTAGAACTTACAGGATGGACAATAACAAAGATCCGAAAGGGAAGGACACGGGGAAACGCTCGTATGAGTATGAGCTTACTGAGGAGGACAAACAGAAGATCCAGGACATAGTGGAGCAGGTATATGCTCAGGAGTCCAAGAGGCTTCGACCCTAGAGCAGCAGGGGACCATGGGACTGGTACCCTACTACCCTTGCTGTTTGGGCGAGGGAAGAGAGAGTACCCAAGTTGCCTTTGCTAGGAGACACATCTACTGGACCACCCTTACCACCGATTGGAATGCCCATGGAGCGGGCATTCGCTGCATTGATCTCGCGTTATAGACGTGAGTCCTGTCAGCTACGCGTAATGACTGATGGGTTTAGGGATCTCTTGGAGCATAATCAGCATCTCCAGAAACGCGTGGATAACTTGGAGGAGAGACTCGCACGCGTCGAAGGGACGCAGGATGACTTGGTCGCTAGGACTCAGGAGGTGATCCAGCGACAGGAGGAGGTCACTACTGAGGTCACAGACATCCATGATAGGACTAATTTGCTCGAGGAGCAACAGGATTTCTTAGCCGGAGTGACACAAGGACACGCTGGGCGATTGGCAGCCGTGGAGGACGCCAACGAGGAGAACCTTGCCATGATCCAGGCAAGCGACGCCATGCTGAATGCATGGGTCGAACAGTTTATTGTGGAGCCACAGCCTGAGCCAGAACCTCAGTTCGAGCCGGTGGATCTCGAAGAGGAAGATTTTGACGAGGATCCAGAAGAGGATCCTGATGAGGATGACGATGATGGCCCTGCCGACAGTGGAGATTCACACTCCACAATTGTCTAGTTAGGACTTTTATTTCCGTATTTTACTTTTGTATTACTTAGCCGAGCGGGATGTGCTCGTGCAAATTTTGTAGCATCTCTTTTGGAAAACATTGTACATAAACTTATTATCACTAATGGAAAGATGCTTTACTTTGTTGCTTATATATATATCATGATTATGACTGCTGTTAACATGACATCTGATCTAACAATTTGCTAACACCCTAACTTATGCTAACTAACATCCTAACCTTTCCATATAGAAACATGTCCGGAAGAGGAACCCATGCCCTTCGACTCAAACGCAAGGCAGAAAAGGCACGAATTGACATGATGGTCGAACGTAAATTCAACAAAGTACTTGCGGAGTACGAAGCCAACCGACATGCTAGTGAGACTAGTGGCACTAACAATGGATCCCACGGGGGAGCGTCAAAGGGATGCTCGTTTAAGGCTTTCCTGAGCTGTCACCCTCACAAGTTTCAAGGTACTGAAGGAGCAGTGGGACTGCTTCGTTGGATAGAGAAGCTGGAGTCAGTCTTCTCTATAGCTGAATGCTCGGATGAGAACCGGGTAAAATATGCCACGGGAACACTGGAGGGACCGGCCCTCACCTGGTGGAACACTCATGTCCAAACCCTCGGACTTGACACCGCAAACTCTATTCCGTGGGACAACTTCACCAGGATGCTCCGCGAAGAATACTGTCCTCGGGATGAAATCCGGAAATTGGAAGAAGAGTTCTGGGTGCACAAGATGGTAGGATCAGAGATCGAGAAGTACTGTACTCGGTTTCATGAATTGTGCAAACTATGCCCAGCAATGGTGACACCAGAGTACAAGAAGATCGAGCAATTCATCAGCGGATTGCCGGAACAAATCCAGAGCACCGTAACAGCATCCGACCACTCTACCATCCAGCCACTGATTCGATTGGCACACAAACTGACTGACCAGGCGGTAGCCCAGGGAAAACTGCCAAAGAGGGGTGAACACCTGAAACTCCAAGAACCCAAGCGAAAGTGGGAACCCAGCAACAACCGTACCTTCTCACCTCAGCAACCAACTCAACACCGCCCAACACCTGCCAAAGTTTTCACTGCCACACAGCCAAACACCCAAGGCAAAGGGGGATACCAGGGCAACAGCCCAAAATGTAACAACTGCAACTTCCATCATTTTGGCCCATGCAAAAGGGTCAAGTGCACCAACTGTGGACGCAACGGGCACGTGGCCAAAGAATGCCGATCGAACCCCAACCCCAATCTCAACAAAGATAACACAATAAAGGGGTGCTTCACTTGCGGCAAGCCCGGACATATGCGCCGAGACTGCCCGCAAAACAAGAACGCAGGAGGCAACCCGGCTAGGGGTCGGGCATTCGTGATTGGATCCGGTGAAGCCAAAGATGATCCGAACGTCGTCACCGGTACGTTTCTTTTAAATAATGTCTACGCTAGTATATTATTTGATACCGGTGCCGATAGGAGTTTTATCTCTAGCGACTTTAGCAGATTACTTAATATGACACCAACACCACTAGACTATAAGTACACCGTAGAGTTAGCGGACGGCAAGCTGATCGAAACACAACATATCATCAAGGGATGTGTTCTAACACTAGCAGACCATCGATTGGTGATTGATCTAATGCCAGTAACTCTCGGGAGCTTCGACGTGGTGATTGGAATGGAGTGGCTATCTGCAAACCACGCTGAGATTGTTTGCAATGAGAAGATTGTGCGAATTACATTGTCAAGTGGAGAGCAGATCTCAATCCAAGGTGAACGGCGTGGGATACCGTTAAAGATTATGTCCTGCATGAAGGCGAACAAATATCTGAAGAAAGGATATACGGCTATCCTAGCCCTTATTACCGAACAACCAAAGAAAGAACGGAAGATCGAGGACATCGCTATTGTTCGTGATTACCCAGAGGTCTTTCCTGACGATCTACCGGGACTACCACCCACACGACAAGTGGAGTTTCAGATAGATCTAACACCAGGAGCAGCACCAATAGCCAAGGCACCATACCGATTGGCTCCAACTGAAATGCAAGAATTATCTAATCAACTGCAAGAATTGTTAGATAAAGGATTCATCCGACCAAGTTTCTCTTCTTGGGGAGCACCGGTATTGTTCGTGAAGAAAAAGGACGGATCATTCCGTATGTGTATAGATTACCGAGAACTGAACAAAGTAACAATCAAAAATCGATATCCATTGCCTCGAATAGACGATCTGTTTGACCAATTGCAAGGGTCAAGCTACTATTCGAAGATCGATTTAAGATCTGGTTACCATCAACTCAGAGTACAAGAAGGAGATATACCGAAGACAGCCTTCAGGACACGATACGGACATTATGAATTTCTAGTCATGCCTTTCGGACTGACCAACGCACCGGCAGTATTCATGGATCTCATGAATCGGGTGTGTAAGCCGTATCTGGACAAATTCGTAATCGCGTTCATAGACGATATCCTGATTTATTCCAAGACCCAAGAAGAACATGCCGATCACTTAAAATGTGTCTTGGAACTGCTAAAGAAGGAACAACTATACGCGAAGCTTTCCAAATGCGATTTTTGGATTCGCGAAGTTCAGTTTCTTGGGCACGTAGTAAACGAGAAGGGAATACACGTAGACCCAGCCAAGATCGAGGCAATCAAGAATTGGGCAGCACCTAAGACTCCAACTGAGGTGCGGCAATTCTTAGGATTGGCCGGGTACTACAGGCGGTTTATCGAGGGATTCTCGAAGATCGCACAATCATTGACTTCCCTTACACACAAAGACAAGAAGTTCGAATGGGGAGATAAACAGGAAGCTGCTTTCGACTTGTTGAAGCAGAAATTGTGCAGTGCACCTATTCTATCGCTACCAGACGGGTGTGAAGATTTTGTAGTCTATTGCGACGCATCGAAACAAGGACTCGGTTGTGTGCTAATGCAACGCGAGAAAGTTATAGCTTATGCATCGCGACAGCTAAAGGTACACGAGAAGAATTACACCACCCATGATCTGGAATTGGGAGCCGTAGTGTTCGCATTGAAAATCTGGCGACACTATCTGTATGGTACTAAGTGTACGATATTCACAGACCATAAGAGCCTACAACACATTTTCGACCAGAAGGAACTGAACATGAGACAACGCAGATGGGTCGAACTGATAGGTGATTATGACTGTGCAATCAAGTATCATCCCGGGAAAGCTAATGTAGTAGCCGACGCACTGAGCCGGAAAGAAACAACTAAACGCGTGCGTGCACTACAACTTACCATCCACTCCGAACTACCGAATCAAATTCGGGTCGCTCAACAAGAAGCTCTGAAAACCGAAAACCTCACTTTCGAAGCCATGAGAGGGATGGACAAACAAATGAAACAAAAGGACGACGGAGCTTACTATCTAATGGATCGTATTTGGATTCCACGTTTTGGAGAATTAAGGAAGGTAGTGATGGATGAAGCTCATAAGAGCCGATACTCAGTACATCCAGGTTCTGACAAGATGTACCACGATTTAAAGGCAACCTATTGGTGGCCTAACATGAAGTCAGAAATCGCAACGTATGTGAGTAAGTGTCTGACTTGCTCAAAGGTCAAGGTTGAATACCAGAAACCTTCAGGACTACTCCAACAACCAGAGATTCCAGTATGGAAATGGGAACAGATTTCCATGGATTTTATCACAAAACTACCAAAGACTACTAGGGGTTGCGATACCATTTGGGTTATCGTTGATCGACTCACAAAATCAGCACACTTCCTGCCGATCAAGGAAACTGATAAATTGGAAAAGTTAACCCGGATCTACTTGAAGGAAATCGTATCCAGACACGGAGTCCCAATCTCCATAATATCGGACCGAGACAGCCGTTTCACTGCACACTTCTGGAAGTCCTTACACAAGGCACTCGGAACGAGACTGGATATGAGTACAGCTTATCATCCACAAACCGATGGTCAAAGTGAAAGAACCATCCAAACCCTGGAGGACATGCTTCGGGCATGTGTAATTGATTTCGGTAACAGCTGGGAGACTCACTTACCTCTGGTAGAGTTCTCGTACAATAACAGCTACCACACTAGCATTGGAGCTGCACCGTTTGAAGCACTTTACGGGCGTAAATGCAGATCACCACTCTGTTGGGCGGAAGTTGGGGAAAGCCAACTGACCGGACCCGAACTCGTGCATGAAACAACTGAAAAGATCGTGCAGATACGCAACAGAATGGCAGCAGCTCGGGATTGACAGAAGAGCTATGCCGACAAAAGGCGCAAGCCTTTGGAATTCCAAGTAGGAGACCGTGTACTTCTTAAAGTCTTGCCTTGGAAGGGAGTGATTCGATTCGGGAAACGAGGAAAGCTAAACCCTCGTTACATTGGACCTTTCGAGATCACTAAACGGATAGGCCCGGTGGCCTACGAACTACAGCTACCACAGGAACTAAGTAGCGTACACAACGTGTTTCACGTTTCGAACCTCAAGAAATGCTTATCGGACGAGACACTCGCAATTCCTTTGGAGGAAATCCAGATTGATGAACAACTTCACTTCGTTGAGGAACCGGTGGAAATCATGGACCGGGAAATCAAGAAGTTGAAACTTAGTAAGATACCCATTGTGAAAGTCCGATGGAACTCGCGGCGAGGACCGGAATACACCTGGGAACGAGAGGACCAGATGAAACAGAAATACCCTCACTTATTCCCTGACCAGACTAACACCAGCAACACGAACTGAATTTCGGGACGAAATTCCTATTAACTGGGGGATGATGTGACACCTCGCAATTTCCAGGTCAGCATTTATACTATTTTAATAATAATGTGTATTGTTATTGCATACGTGGCACTAGAATACTTGGTATTTAGTGTGACACGTGACACAACAAACCAAACACACCGATAATTTGAGGAATTATCGCAAAACACAACGCACGTGTCTTGAATAACGAACGTTGGTGAATTACACAGACCACAGTCTATTTGCACAACACTTAGGTTCTAGGGAGCCTAAATAGGTAAAATGATGTTCATATGTCTCGAAACGATAACCGTAACCAAGAAATACGCGAAAACTGGACCAAAACATGAAAATGGGCCAAATTTGGGTCCAGGCGGTACGCCTGACCCGACAACCCCCACTCAGGCGATGCGCGCGGATGAGGAAGGAACGCCTCTCATCTGTCTGTCCCGCGCGTAACGCCTGGCTTTGATGGTCAACGTCAGGCGATACGCCTGGGGTGTCTGACACCTAAAAATCTTGTAAATCTCATGATTATCACACCATACTCCTTTTACCCAAAACCATACATAAACTCCTCTATTTAATGCCTCAAAAACGTCTGATTTCACTACTACAACACCATATCACATTCATTTGAAGTATTGGAAGCCATGGTTGGGAGATTTGAAGCTTGTTCTTGAAGGTCTTGAAGGTTTGAAGCACAAAGGAGCTCCAAGAACACCACACTTCATCCTTTCTCGTGATAGAAGCTAGCTTAGCCACATTTGGAAGCATTAGAAGGTAGTCCTAGCACCTTTGTAGTCTAAAAACACCCTTACACACACATACAAGCTCACACACCCACATACCAACGCATGAACTTCACATACACGAATTTCTATCACTTTGAATATGGGTTTGTTGATTTGAGTATGAATAATAATGATCTATGAAGATAGATTGAGTTTTTATGATGAACCATGATAATGTCAATATGCATGTTAATGATTTGGTCACAAATGAATGTTCTAGCAACATGTATGTATGATCTAGGTGGAGTTACATGAAGTTGGATATTGAAATGTTATTGGATATGATTTAGAAGTGTTATGAATAACAAGATATGTCAAAAATATGATTATTACTAATTGTGGTAACTTTAATATCATGAAATGTTGATTTATGATAAAATGGATTAATGCGTGTGGTTAGATCTATAAGTTATGTTCAAAATGATGTTTAGAAACTAAAAGGATGGTTATTGATGTGTTAAAATTATTAAAATCATAAAATATATGATTTTATGAATAGTACTGTAAATAGTAACTTTATTTCACAAAGACTATAGATGATGACATGTTTGTTAATATGAGTTAACGGTTATTTTGAACTAAGATGATAATATTAAGATGAAATGGTTAGCTAGACTGGGTAACACAAGCTTACTTTGTAACTTTTTAATTATAGAAACCTTTACGCGCAAACTATGCTAAACCGGCTATGTGTAACTATGTGCTATGTGATAACATGCTCATTTAGGATAAATATGTATGTTAGAATAATCGGAATATGATTTCTTACATGACTTACCTAATGTGGAAACCATTCTGAAATTGAAACTTACTATAAAGTAAGTTTCCTCACAAAAATGACTACTGGTATCCGTACACTTCACACGACACAAAACCGCACATTACACGAACACTTGATCCAAAAACCATCACCAACGGGTCGTTAGGTCAAACACGGTCAAACACGGTCAACGCGACTCACAAAACCACTCGGAGTGGTTGAACTCAAACACGGTCCTGTGAGACCCACATATATGAACACAAACTTATAACACCTATATGATATAGGTAACTACTAGCCGCGAGCTACACGGTTCTTGTACAAACACTCTGCTAAACTCAGGTGAGTTTACGGCCCCACTTTTACTCTTTAACTGTTTTGCTAAACTATTGGGGTGAGAATACAATGCAACTGTTTTAGATATATGACTGGTATGTTGTGAAAACCATTTTTGAGTGTAACTATTATCGCTTAAAGTCCTCACTTATCCTTACCGTTAGTTGTGTAAACAAACGAGTCGTAACTACGTAGTACTACTGGGTTTGACTAGCCCCACTCGGCACCAATGTTGACTGGAGGTCATAACGAGTGTAATTTCGATGTTGATGTCGGGTTCAGCGATGACCCGCGGAGGCAAACGGAAACAGTCGAGTTTCGGTAAGATGAACTGACACACTCCACGGATCGTAGTATCCAACAAACAATTTAACATACCCAGTATATGTCTGTTTACTATTTCTGTCTGTCTAAACCTGTGAACTCACCAACTTTTTAGTTGACACTTTTCGCATGTATTCTCAGGTAATTAATGGAGCACACGCTAGGATGCGCACAAGGAAGCTTTAAGGAGTCTGGCTTGCATATAGACTCTTGTCCTAGGCATTGTGTGCATTGGATGTATTTTAAAACAATTTAAACTATGTAGTGTCTGTTAAACAGTTTACTTTCCGCTGCAAACTTATTTACTTATGATGTTGAAACATTTTCCGCTGCTTATTAATGAAACTATGTTATTTTACAAATCTGTGTGATTGTGTAACTCATATAGAGTCGTTCTATATGACCATGAGCTGTGATCCTGGCCACGTCACACCCCACGTGGACTGACACCACGAGTGGGAATTTGGGGGTGTGACAGTTTTGCAAATCTCCTCGGTAAAACCTTAACCTCATTAACACCACCTGTATCATCCAACTCGGTATGCTTATATATAGGGCATACCCCTGAGTCGAGCCTACAACCCGCCCAGACGCCGTCCCACCACATACTAAGCCACATAGGACATTGCTGTTAATGATAATTAAGCATTTTACCTACCATTCAATTCCATCATAGCTTTAAGCATCATGTTTAGAAGTTTAAGTTATCTACCCAATAGCATTCCCAAATCCCTTCGGTAACAACCTTAATCTCATTAACATCACCTGTATCATCCAGCTCGGTATGCTTATATATAGGGCATACCCCTGAGTCGAGCCTACAACCCGCCCAGACGCCGTTCCACCACATACTAAGCCACATAGGACATTGTTGTTAATGATAATTAAGCATCTTACCTACCATCCATTTCATTCATAGCTTTAGCATTTTCGTTAAGTTTACAACATTAGTGGAAATTGAGAAGTCACTGTATGGCAAGCACTGAGAGGCCATCGGTCTACTCCTCAGAATCCTGACCATGGAGAGCACCCTTTTTGGCAAGCACTGAGAGGCCAAAAGGTTTGATCTACAATAGTCCTAGCTACAAAGAACACCCCCTGGCAAGCACTGAGAGGCCAGTTGGTCCATTCTATAATAGCCAATAGCTTTAGCATTATGTTTAAGTTTATAGCATGAGTGGACATTGAGGAATTTTTGTATGGCAAGAACTGAGAGACCAACAGTCTACTCCTCCAAGTCCTGACTATGAAAGTCACCCTATGGCAAGCACTGAGAGGCCAACGGTCTGTTCCTTCAAGTCCCAACTATGAAGAACACCCTTTGGCAAGCACTGAGAGGCCAATTTGGTATGTTCTACCATAGTGGATAGTTTTAGCATACAAGTTTATAGCATTCAGATAGCTTGGCATTTACGTATCTTGTGCACAAGTACTAGCTTCACAACCGGTAAGGCAAGCACTGAGAGGCCAAACCGTTGTTTTAGCATGGCAATCATATAAAGCATACAAAGTTCAAAGCATTCTGAGCATTTCAAGCATTTAGTATGTATGTATGTATGTAGCATTAGCATTAGCATATAATCATTAGCATTTAGCATTAGCATTAGCATTAGCATCTAGCATAAACCCGTAGCATTAGCATCTAGCATAAACCCGTAGCATTAGCATCTAGCATAAACCCGTAGCATTATCATTTAGCATAAACCCGTAGCATTAGCATTTACCATAAACTCGTAGCATTAGCATTTAGCATTACCCGTAGCATTAGTATTTAGCATTACAAATAAGTATAAAAGCATCTGTGCAACATTTAAGCATTTGTTTAAAAAAAATATTACATGCTTCTCAGTCCTGAAGTAAAACTCAAAATAGTTTGAAAAGGGACAATGAACTCATATGTGTTGCTAAGTATATATTACCACAGATAATGCACGTCCTTTTTTTGTAGCTTAAGTATCTTCAACACCTGAGTTGTTTTAAGAGGTTCGAATACGGTAAGTCGTTATAATAGACGAAAACTAGGTTTTGGTCTCGGTGTGCAACTAAGTGTCCTATGTTGCTAATGAGTTTTCTAGGATTCCTTCTAACTAATCTAAGGTGTTACCCATAAATAAAAACCCGTGATCCCGTATGACTTTGATTAAATATTTGTAAAGCAATTTGTTTTAATTAAATCTTAAGTTAGAAATCATTTAAATTAATTTAAAATAGTTTATTATTGATTTCGTTTGATAAAATTACAATGAGTTTTAAGAAAATCATAGCTTAATTTGTTAGACTTTAAGTTAATCCCATTCGATTAACTCTAATCCCAAAGTTTAGTCTTAGCTTTCTTTTTGCTCCTTGCATCATTTGTATGTACAACCTTCTTAGGATTCCCGTAAAAATATCTAACTTGGTTGTAAGTGATTCAATACTCAACTAAGTATTGGGTGTTAGTAATTTATACTAACACTTAGTTAGATACTTGACTTTTCAAGCTTTGTGTTTGAAATAGTTAAAAGCCTTAGTGTTGTCACATAGTATGTTGTTTAATTAAATCCCCAGGTGATAAGCACAATATATGTTCAACCTTTGTTTGGCCAAGAAAAGTTGGTGATTTAATCTTTATCATTAAAGATTACTTAACTTATCACCTTCAGTTAAACCTAGTTTAGTTCCTTATTAAGAAACCCTAGTAACCCCATGCATGCACACACTACTTATCCCATGCTCGTGAGTTAGGCCGAAAAGGTCATCCCATCCGAATGGAACCTTAGCCGAATAGGACCTAGTCAATCGGTGGAACACCTAGGCGAATGGCTGGCCACATGGTCTTTAGCCGAATGTGGCTTAGCAGAAGGAGTAGGGTGTGCGAATGGCTTAGCCCGATTGAGCTTGGCCGAATGTAGTTATCTTGGGGCGAATGGGAGGTTGCCGAATGAGAGCATGGTCAAATGGCCTTGGGCCGAATGTGGTTTGCCAAGCGAATGAGGTGGTGCCGAATCTGTTGGGCCGAACCAGAGGTGGAGTGAATGAGCTAAGGTGGCCATTCGGCCTAAGCTGTTCGCTCTAGCCATTCGGCGAGCTGCTTGGGCCATTCGGCCAGTCGGGTTCTTCGAACTACAACTCACAAATCGAATTTTTGCACTAGGTAATGGCATCCCCTTGGTTCCTACTTCATTCTAAGAGCTTGTGAGGTGTTTTCCCTAAGTTTTTCAAGTGTGTAGAATCGGTTTCAAGTTGGGTTTGAAATAGGGGTTTAGAAACCCTAAAATCGCCACTTTAGGACTCAGATTACCTGCGATTCAGAGGTTCTTAGGGCAGATCCTTGTACTTTTGTGTAGAGGATGATGAGAGCTTTCGATTTGGCTCAAGAATGAGGTGATTTGGTTGAGTTTTAAGTGAGTTATGGTAGAGAGAAGGTAGAGAGAGAGTGGGTGGCCGGATTAGGGTTTCTAGAGTGAGAAAGTGGGGTGTTAAATGAAGAAGATGAGTCTTTCATGGTATTTATATCTCACGGGTGTTCGGGTTCGTTTCGTTTGCTCGGTTTTGTGTTTTCGTTGCGTTTCGAAACGTAACGCGTAGTTTTACGCTTTTTAAATAAAATAGTTTATTTATTTATTTATTTTTTTTTTTGATGAGTTTCAAAATTGTAAAACATTAAAATATTTTATTTCCTTAATTATTGTCGTTCGTATCGTTTTCGTTTTCGTTTCGTCAGAACGCGTCACCATCTCGCGTATTCGTTCAAATCGTCACCCGAACGAACACGACGATGGTTTGGCTTTCTGATTCTTGTTTTTTACTTTCCAGTCATTATTTTAGAACTTTAAACTTTCAGATCTATTCGTACATATCGTCACCTATACGAATAATTCGTCGGTTTAGCATTCTGTAGTAACAACCGTTATGGTTTCGTTCTGTTTAACCTCACATACGTTTATACATATAGTATCAAATCACGCATCTGTGTGTCAGTTCTGACTTCTGTGTTGTCTGATGTGTTTCTGGCTGTTAAACCATAAGGTTTAAAGCAGATTTCAAACCAATAGCATAATAGTTTCGTGTCAAGTATTATGTGTCAATAGCATAAACATAGTTTCACGTAATGTGTACCTGAGTTACTGTGCATGTTACTGTAGCGATCACTGTTCCGGAACGCGTCCGGCACTGATGTTACATTTATGGCCTTATGTCAGAGTGACAACACATATTTGCGTTTTGATATATAGAATTGTACTGGATTTACTGTTGCAATGCGCAGATAACCCACTAATTTATTATATTTAATAATTTTTATGTAAACTAATGCATTAAAATACATAAAATAAGACATACTTTAACTGACAAATGACTAACATCAAATATTTCCACATTTGTTCATTATAGGAGTATAATTCTTAACCTATTTTAAAAACACTTTAACATACCTTGTTACCAT